>JARHVA010006438.1:0-175000 GCA_037957365.1 Torreya grandis | reverse complement strand
ATTGAAATTATCTTAAAAATATTATCCATAAGGGAATGGATTTAAAAATCCATAAATAAAAACCTCATTATTTCCATCAAAAATGTCTCTTGCAAACAAACCAAGGAATTGACACTCACTATTAAAATATGTTATATGGGCTCATAGAAGAAAACATAAACAAGATCTAAAAATATCTCCATTAATCCTTGTAGATGTATAGGATCATTTATTTCCCATTACTATAAATATCAACTCATAAAATAATACATGGGAGAAAATAATCACATGAAATTAAGATAACTAAACATTATTCAAAGCTGCATGGGATGAAGCAATGCAAAATTCTAGTAGACATCAAGATCTAATGAAGAGATGGCTCGCCAAAAGATTAAAGGTAAAATATTTCATAATTTTAGACTTAGTCATAATTTGGGATAAATAACATGATAAAAGGGACAACATTCAAGCATGGACCCTCTTTGGATTCATCTATACCAAATTCTAGAGATGTTTAGACTCATTGATTTAAAATTGAAATACTTACAATGAAAATATTTATCTCTACTAGTGAATGGGTGTTGATGCCTCTATGTGTATCATAGGTACTTAGAACTCAAGGAGTTCAAAAATTGAGTTACAGGTTATGATAATTAGATTATCCTTAGTGAAATAGAGGTAGATCACACATATTTTTACAAAACATATATATTAATTAGTGGTTGGGAGCTACCTTGGTCCTTAATAATCTTTGCAAGGTATGCAACATCTATGTTAGTAGTAGTGAATTATGAACTCTAATATAAGACTATTCTAGAATGTATAGTTATAATGATTTTAAGCTATAGTGATTTGATAAAAGAAAGAAGGAAAAAAAAGGTCAGGTTTGAAATAAGGTATGTGAAATCTGGTCTTTGTCTTAAACAACATGGCAAGGTTCAAATTCCAGTTGAGCATGCATTCAACTAGTGTATAACATGAAATAACATATACTCAAATCTTATTAAATACTAGGGGAGTTTCTAAGGATAATATGAAAGAATATGGGTAGGAACTATATTTAATTTAAAGATCTAATACTGTAATAAAATAGCATAACATATCCTCATGTGGATTAAAATGAAATGAAGTAAACTTAAGTTCATTCAGCTAATCTAGCATTTGCATAAATTAACAACCTTGTATTATAAATGCATGTCCATAATTGTTAAAAACCATTCAAATATAAGAATTAAAATAGATAATTGAGAGATAATCCATTATGGCACTTCACACCAACAAATTGGGAAAATTTTTATAGTATTCCCTGCTTGTATCAAATTGCTCAATATTTAAAATGTAGTTTATAGCTCTTATAAATTTCTCCTTTTAGAAATGATAATATTGCCTTTTATAGGAGGCTAAGGTAGTATAATGGTTAGTCATGTTAGTTAAAAACATGGAAAAGTAAGGACATCTATCCATTTTTACAAAGTTTCTAGAATACATTTACCTTTTCCCACATGGACTGACCTATAGGTAAAAATGCTAACAAATTTGCACATGCCTTTACAAAAAGAATATTCCATTCTTGAATATTAAATTTTTTTACAAAAAATAGAATATTACTAGCTATCTCATGGGGCCTAAGTTGAATAAATCTCCTATTACTACTGAAGAATGCTCATAACCTTTTGGTTTTGTTCATCGACTAGTTTTAAATTGACAGCTAGCTCTACGAAGAACTCAACTTCCTGGTCATCCAAGTCTTCAAAATCCCTATCATTTCTTGTCATGCCTTCTTTGATGATCTTGACCTCATCAATCTTATCTTGTATAGTTAGGATCATATTCATGATCCTTTTCTTGTCAGTCCTAGACTTGCCTTGGATCGTTCTTCGTACTTCTTTCATGATCAAGGTGACTCTATGCTTGTATTCAACATTTGTAATTATGCCTAGGGAGCTAAGTTTTGTGGGTTTAGTAATCATGGCTCTAAGGAGTTGTTTAATTATTATCCATCAACTCTTTTTCATCTCTTAGAAGCCTCTTTAAGTTCCTTTACCATGTTCCCAAACCTTGGATTTTGTCAATAATTAATCCCATGATTATGTTTAAATGGGTCAAACTAATAGTTTTGAAACTAGGAATTGTATCCTCAACCAGTATGTTGACTAGTTATTTCATTTTATCCTTTGAATTTTGCCATTGGCATATCAAAATCTTGGTTATTACATCTTGATAGGATTTTGGAATCTAAATTTATTTCATTATATTCAAGGATTAAATTATATCATAGATGCCTCAAACATCTTAATCATTTCCTCAGTGACTGATAGAATAGCCTGCATCTCAATAATTAACTTTTATTTCTATAGGTTCTCTTTTTTGATACAGGCCTTTGATGCCCAATTTTAGTTGACCTGAATGAGCATCGGCTAATCCAACTATATCCTCTTCATGGATTGCATCTTCACTAGGCCTCTGACCTCCTATTGGAGTAAAGCCAATAAATGGTTCAAATCTCTGAAAAGTGAGCTCTTCACCCCCAACCATGACTTTATTTGTTACCACTATTTCTAGTCTTACAATCTCTAGGTTGAATTACACATTTAATGATGATTTTATTACCTTTTAAGGCTTTGAAATATCTATTTGTGTGCTTTTTAAGTCCCCAATAGTGTCCACCTGAATGCCACTTAACTGTCTAGGGGATGTTTACTTTATTTCTTGTTCTTCCTTAAATAGAGAAATTATCCATGGCTTGAGCTCATCATGGACAGTGATGTTGACTACCTTGGTTATGGCCCATGAATGATGCAAGGTTGGAATATTTTAAATTTTTCCATCTATGAACCATTCAGGGATTATTATCCCATGAATAAGATTCTCATAACTGAATATGTTAACTTCACTCAAAGGATGAGTAAAGGTTAACTTTAGTTTCTTCTTTCCAATTAGGACCAATGTTAACTCAACCATCCTCTTTTATAGGGGTGCAATTGGAATTAGTTCCAAAGTGATCTCCTTCCCCTTTACCTTTTCTACTTCCTTGGCTTAGGCATGAGGTTATAATACTTGTTCCTCTTCTTCATCTAATCCATAGGCATCAACAAGTACTTTGAGTGTATCTTCCACTATCACCTCATGACCTAGTGTAATCATGCCAATATACTCAACTGGGGACTCTGGTCTACTAGGTTAGGCTAAACATGATGCCCCATCACCAGGTCTCTCTTCTAATCTCTCCTTCTTAGACCTTTGTGAAACTTGCACCTGAGGTTATTTTACTTCTACTTGTGGCTATTTTTTAGGGGGATTATAAGAGAGTCCAAGTAACAAGTGGTATTATATGGGTCCCATATGCCAAATTTCACTAGATGGTTTCTCATCTCTAGCCAACCTAGCCTCAATCTTGATATTATGCTTCTTTATCCTAGCCAATACTTTATGAAATTGGAGGTCCTGATATACATTGCATCATGGACACCAAGTTGGTGTTCAAAGGTCTTATTCTTTTTTCCTTCAAATGCTTCATAATCCTATCATGAGGGTCCCATTGCCTCAATTCATCCAACTATAAATTGAAGGAGTATTTATGTCTAGATATTATGTCTACCTACTCCCAAGTCTACAATATAGTCTACTGATAGAAAAAGGAAAAGGGTGGAGAAGTCCCTTCTTTTTGTTCTTGCATACTCTATCTATACCATGGAATAATTAGTATGCTATTTATTGATATACCAATTTGGTAGGCACATGGACTGGTATTTTGAGTGGCTAAGTCAGGGTTCCTTCTATTCTAATTATAGTGCATTTTTGGTATAACTAGAAATCCCCATTTAGATCCACATACTTCTTAGGTATGACCCTACCCATATTGATCCATGTAATGGCTTATACTATAATTGGATATACACAATCATAAGTGAATTGTATTGTGTGTCTATATTTGAATATATGTGATTTTAAATAATGATGGGAAGCTATTGGTCTACCCTCCGGTGACAAATTATTCATGTTATGGATTTTGGTAGTGGCTAGTAGGGCATCTAAAAGATAAGACATCATAAAGAAGTGATGGTTGATTTTCTTCTTTATGGTGTAGAATTGTTGTTTCAAGTAAATTTTGATCATCTCACCTATTAGGGAAGTGAGTCCCTTTTCCACCATGAATTATACATAAGCCACCTAGATTTTTTTGACATAGGTGGTGGAGGGGGCCCCACATAATCTATTCAATAATGTCATGATTATTCTAATTCTCTCCCTAAACTAGCCAATTGGGATTTTATCAGTGGGGTATATGACTATGCGGGTCCATGAGTATAACCATGGTGTAAGGATGGATTTCATACCATTTTTGCTTAATCATTCTCTAATTATGGGAAAATGCAACTAAGGTTTGGATAGCTTGTATTAACTTTAAAATGTGAGAGGGGAGATATGTGCTACTTTTTTGAAACTATGTTCATACACTATCATGTCCTGATCAATCTTTAAATCCTTAAAAATAGGAGTAAGGACATGAATATAGTGTAATACCTCAAGTTTTGCAACCACATAGTGGAGATGAGTCATTTAGAGGGAGACCAAGTCATTATATCTCTTATTGATTATGGCAGTATTCTACTCTTCCCTTGTGATGGCTTGCATCTCCTCAATAGTCTAGAAAAGTTTGAACTAGTTATTATCTCCAATGTTTAATGATGCAGCATCAAATTTTATGTCCTTGAAGATCCTTCCCTCCATGTCTAAGGTTAAGTATAATTTTGTGGTCTCCCTTTTGTTGTTATCTTTGATCCATCATGACTGTGAGCTTTGAACATTGTTCTCTAATGTCCTAAAAATTATCTCTACATTAATTCACACTTATCTAAATGGTAATAGGGCTCTCTCTAGCTTGATTATGATCAATTTGGGTTCAAATTAGGGATTTTTATGAAGGTTAGGGTTCTGTTTGTAGCTTTAATGGTGATGGTTAATTGGGATTAGGTGAATTCATGCCTTGGATTGGATTTAGACCCCTGTCCTTATACCTTTACCTATTTTTACCCATAAGTTTTTTGATTTTGTCATTTTATGCTTATGTGGCAACTTTCACTACATTTTCATTAATGCTTTCAAAGCACTAGCCATTATCTTTTAAAATTTGCTTTGTCTCATGTTGTCAAATATCCATACATAAATAAATGTGGATTATTCATCATTATCTTGGAACTTGCATGTTATTATTCCTTGTCTAGCTTGGGATCCATAGACACACCACTTGACATCCTTGTGGGCCTCCTAGGATTTGCACCCTATCAGTCATGCAGGGAATACACATTCACCATAAAATAACCTATGGGCCTTAGGAGGTTCCATTGAATAGTCCATGTTGATTACACTTCATTTGATCATCATACTCTAATTAATCATGAGCCATCAATCCTGAAAAGGTACATGATCTTTAATTAGCATTGGGATATAAAAGGGAACATAGGCTAAATACTTTAGGATAAATTTTGTTGCATGCTAAATAAACATGATATAAAATTTAGGCTAAATTTTTAAGCTAATTACCAAAACATAATATAAAGGGGGCCCTCCCCTTGAATGATCAATGGACATAATGCAAGGATTTGACCTAGGGTTTTATCATGTAAATAAACATGATAAAAATTTATATAAACAGTCGTAATCAAAGTCTTATCATGATGTGCCCTTTTTTAAAACTAAACTTATTGATTTTAAAAGACCATGAGGCTTATGTAGACTAAGGTTCAGGTCAATGTTTAAAAACATGACTAGGTCTTAGCATGATGTTCAAGCTTATTTTATACAAATCCAAACCTATTTACAAGGGTCTTAAGTTTAAACATGGATTTAAAAAACTAGATTAATCGATGGATGATCAATTTAGGCATCGTGAAGCAAGACTTAAGTGTATTTTCCTTTTGAGTGAAATTGGCTATTTGAGTTGAATTTTGATGATCTCACAGATGTCAATGATGGCTCCACAAACATCTCTTGATGTTTGTGTAAATGTCAAAATCAAGATCTAATAACCTATCATATGGGGATAAAATTTGATGGCCTCACACACGTCAATAATGGACTTATAGATATCAAATGATGGGTATGAGAACATCAAATTTAAGTCCTAAATGTAGTTATTCTTATAGAAGCCTAGGTTTAATATGTTCCATTAGATCATCCCCTATGAGTAAGTACAGACCATAGATCATGATCTGAGTGGATACACACCATTGGTTCCTATAATCATGAAGAGGATTGAGTTAGCTCAAGGCCATGTATGAAAATTAGACTAAGTTATAAACCTAAGTATTTAAAGAATGATAAAATAGGACCCTTTGAACATTATAGTGATAATCTAAGGATTCAGCCTTAGGTTTTATTGTATTAAAAAATAATGATAAACTTTAGGGTAAAAAAATTAGGTTAAGTCTATATTTTGATACATGAGGCCCTTTTATCATTAACCTCAAATGTGGGAATAATACATGGTGATTTCACTAGGTTCCTAAGATTTGACCCTACTAACCTTAGAAAGGACTCATAGATCATCAATCAAGAAATGAGTTCCTGAGATGGTGACACTTGTCACCCTCATGGGACTTTTATGGGTCTTTGATATTATAACACTATGTCTACTAGTTAGATATATTTCATGTGAGTATTCATGGAATGCAGATCTTGATCTAGATACTTGCATGTGATAAGTTCATGTGATCAAAAATGGATTGAGTGAGGCTAAGAATATATAAAAATGGGATCAAATTAACATATGATTCTTAAGCCTTCAAATAAAGGGACCTTATAAATGATTAAAGGGACCTAACATAAGTTTTATCCTAAGGTTTCATTGTAATAATAAATAAAACTAAGACCTTAGGGTAAAACTTAGGCTATGTTTGTGTTCAATAAAATGGATCCATTTTAAGCTTTGATCTTGGTATCATGCCATCAGATCTTCAACCTTCACTTAAACATGGGCCATCAATGTTGATCTGGGTGATCACATGGGATTGGTCTGATGGATCAAAGATTTAGATTCATCAGGCCTCCTTCACTCTATTTGATCATTTGGTCCCAGTGAAGTGAAATTCATTGATTATGCAAAGAGGTAAGATACTTAAGTTATGGCTAGTTAATGTGGGGACCTAGGATAAGTTCTTATTATTAAGGTTTATTGCATGTTAATAAATATGAATGGGGTCTTAAGACTAAGACCTTATTCCAAGTTCATAATAAAAAGGACCAATGACATATTGGGAGACCAAGTTAAGAATAAAAGGTCCCTACAAACATAAAAGTTAAACCTTATTTACAATGAAAGTGGGGCCAAATGGGCTCAGAATATAAAAAGACCATACACATAATTTTAGACCAAGGTTTGGTCATGTTTAAAAATAAAACCAAGACTTAACATAAAATTTAGGATTAAGTCCAAAGCGTGTTTAAAACATTCCCACCAAATTTTCTCCTACCAAATTGGATCTAAACCAAGGGTATAAGTTAGGGTTTTATGAAAGAAGGTTTTAGAACATGAATTCAAGTTAGAGTTTTCATAGACTAAAGGCTAGTAAAACCTTGAATAAGATTAATTTACAAACTCCAAGTGTTGTTTATTACATGAGGGTCCCATGAAACCTATAATTGAAACATGAAGATCCATTTTTAGCAATATTAGGCAAGGTTAAAATAGAACCATAAACAAGTAGACCAACCTTATCAGGTGTGGTTATAATGTGTAGAACATGTCATGTTTTTCAGTGTTAAGGTTCAAATTTTTCACAAGGGTCCCAATTTTTTATAAATGGGGTATGTTCACCTCAAAAAATGATAATTTATATGGAAAAAATAGTAATATATTATAACTTAGAGACTCTGGTTTAGATAAATAACAAGGTCACTTATTCCATTTGATCAATGCCATTATCAAGATTAGTTCATGGTTGAAACAAGCCTTGCATGTATGAAATTAGGATCAAACATATTAACATATCCATGTTATGTGTGTGCTTTGATTCCACTTACTATTTTCCATGGGATTTAAGGGATGACTTCCATGTTTCATGCCTTTAATCATTAACACTAACTTGAATCATGTTTAGATATTTGTTAAGAACCATGCTTCTAGTTCAAGGAAGGCTTGGACATTGCTCTACTATCATCTAAGAATCCATAAACCTAATAGATATGCCTTTGGCTCCACTCATATCCTTGATCCACTACAATTTAAGATTTCATAGCGCTGATAGAGATTACCAGAATCACCTTCACTTGAAAATCTTTTGATTTTTCAATAAGTTCTTAGTTTTTGTATTTTTAGGTCTTTTAGGATCCAAAAAAGGTTGGGAACTAGGGTAGCTAGGTTCAAGGATTTGTTTAAGTGTCTAATATTTAGGTAATCACCTATGGTTACAACTTTGTCCTAGGCAAATATGTTTGTTAAGTGCAAGAATGATTGTGCCTTAATAGATTAAGATTTCATTCTATATGTATAATTCTTCTTAAAACCAAGTTCAATTCAATATAATGTTTAGGGTATTACAAATTATTTAACCTATCTATCAGTCCTTACTAGTTTCTTTAAGTTATAACATCAAGCTCATGTCTCAGATCCATGGTGAACATATGCATAATGTTCATACCTATATTTTGAACTTATGGAGTTTTTAAGCAAACTAAATGAACTTTGAGCTGAGGACTATCCCAAAAGGACTTATTAGAAGTAAGGAACACAATAACAAAAAGGAAATAGACAATAGAAAGTAAAGGAAAAATATTAAATATATACAAAATTATGTACAAACAAGGGATAGGAATGAAAGAATTAAAGGAAACTAACTATCCTATCTACACTAATTTTAACCATTCTTACATATTTACTCCATGAATATCCCATGGGAAATAATAGAGAATTAATGCTTGAGATTCTTCCCATTAGTGGGTAGTGTGAATTCTACTCCTTGTAGGTCTTTCAATTTATAGGTGTTATCTCCTAGTGTATCTACAATCTGGTAGGGGCCAATCCACAAAGGTGTGAACTTGCCATGTTTTCCCTCGGGTTCAATTGTTTTATCCCAAAGAATAACTAAATCTCCTTATCTAAACACCTTTATCTTTGATCATTTGTTAAACCACCTCTTTACTATAGTTTGGTGCCTACTAAAGTTAGAAAAAGCTTCTTCTCATGCATCTTCCATCTAAATAATATTCAATAGCCTTGAATTTGCAAATTATTATTCTTCCTCCATATACTCTTGAATAAAATTGTAAGTTGGCAGTGTAAGTGTGATGGGGAATATTGGTTCTTGGCCATATACTAATAAGAAAGGGTATGTTTTAAGGACCTACTTAACTCTTATTCTATTTACCCAAAGGGAATATTTTAGAAGTTTATGACATGTTATAGGTTTATCTACAATAGACTTCATAATTGCCTTCATCAAGTTCTTGTTTATTGACTCAGATACTCCATTACTTTGGGGGTGATGGTTTGATGAGAACTTAAGGATAAAACCATTATCATATACCCATTGTATCATCTCTATGGATATGAATGTAGACCCATTGTCACATACCAAAAAGACTGGATTCTTAAATCTAGTGCATATGTTATCTTCTAAAAACTTGATCACTTCTTCAGTTTTAAACTATTTGGTGGCTATTGTTTTAGTCCATCTAGTACAATATTTAGTTTCTATCAGAACATATTTGTGACCTTCTAATGAGTTAAGATTAATGAATCCAATGAAATTTATCCCTCACTATGTAAAGGATTTATCAACCATTACTGGTTGTAATATATTATTGCTTTTGGTTCTTTTATACTAAATATCCAGCATGAATGGCATTCTCTTACATGTGTATGAGAATCTTTGAAGATGGTGGGTTGATAATAGCCAACCCTAAGGATCTTTTGAGATGTGGTTATCCTAGATAGGTGTCCACTTCCTAATTTCTCATGAAAAGTTCTTATTATCTCATTAACTTCTTCTTTAAAAACACACCTTAGGTACACACCTTCAAATTTCTTTTGATACAAGATTCTATCTTTGATCAGGTAGTGAGATACTCTGAGACTTAGAGCTATTTTTTACTCCTTGGTTAGTCCTATAATACAATTTTCATTGATAAAAAAATGAATGATGGGATCATACCAGTCATTAGGTTGAAAAATTTGCTAATCAACCTACATAATCCTTATTTTGGGGTTAGTATTGGTAATTATTTTGATAAAAACTTGACACCTTACCAAATTTGTAGTCTTCTTCTCTATGTCATATTCTTGGAGGATGGTCATACACTTACCTCTTTGTTTTCCAAGCTCATTCTAACGTAGCATTAGCTTAGTGGCTGGATCTGAAAGAATGACATGCACTTTATTCCTCAAAATGTAGTGCCTAAATTTATTCACTACTTTTATTAATGCAAAGGCTTATTTATAAATTAAAGGATAGTTTAACTTAGCATTATTTAATTTAGTGATCATAAAATCAATTAGATGATCACAGCCATCCATATTCTATGTCAAAATAATAGCAATGGTGTGCTCAAAGGCAAAAGAGTAAAGGAAGAAATCCTTTAAAAAGTTTGGACTTATCAAGACTGGATCCTAACTGATTTCCCTTTTGAAATTTTTGGACTTATCAAGACTAGATCCTAACTAATTACCCTTTTGATATCCCCAAAGGCCTTATTTGACTTCTCATTCCATAAGACTTTAGCACTCTTTTTCAACATATCATTCAATGGTTTAATAATTTATGCAAAGCCAAAAACGAATTTTTTCACAATTTTTATTTTGCCAAAAAATGATTTCAATTCTTTTCTATTATTGGAAGGCTCTATACTTGATATGGATTCCACTCTTTCAAGATATATTGAGATTCCATCTTTAGTGATAACATGGCCTCATAATTTACCCTCAATGATATATAAAATGTTTGTCTTAGGGTTAAGGGAGATTTCATACCTTCTACACCTTTCAAATACATATTATAAATGAATGAAATGGTCCTCCCTATTCTTAGAGAAAATAGTTAGATCATCCATGCAAATTATAATGTACTTACCAATTAATACTTAAAAGGCATGGCTCATGGCTCTTTGAAAAGTGGCTCCTACGTTTATCAGTCCAAAAGGCATTCTTTTGTATGTAAAGGTGCCCCACTTATTTGTGAATATTGTCTTAATTCTATTTTCCTTGTCTACTAACACCTAAATATACCCTAAAAAACCATCCAGAAAAGACATCATGGCTGAATTTGAAACAATTTGTATTACTTGATCAAGAGAGGGAAGAGGATAATTATCCTTTTTAGATGCACTATCCATATTTATAAAATCAACCAATAGTATAATTTTATCATTCTTTTTCCTAACTAACACTGAATTGGCAACCCAGGTAGAATGCCTAATGGATAAAATTCTAGCATCCAACAATCTCTTGACTTCTTTAAAAATCATGGCTTCTAAGACAAGATTTACAAGTCTATACTTTTGATTGAAAGGTTTGCAATTCTCTTTGAGAGGTATGGTATGGGTGATGACTCTTGGATTTAAAATCTTCAAGTCATCATAGGACCATGCTATCACATATTTATATTTTGTTAATAGCTCTTTGGCCCTTTTATTTTCAACACTGGTACAGGCTTTCCCAATGTTGACCAGTAGAGGTTGATCTTGAGGCCCAAGATCAAATGCAGTACAATATTTATTATTTACCTTGGGATATTAGAGGCTTCAACTATCTTATCTTGATCAAACAACCTTTCTAAGACAATAATTCTCTTGGGTATCTTATTTTCATTTATCTTAATGACTTTTCCATCAAATTTGTTCTTAAGGATGGTTTCATTAGCCTCGTCTATGATCTAAGCCTCAAATGCTCTTGAATTAGACATGAATTTTAGGATTTATTGGTCATCAATAAATACCTACAAATATTTTACATTATCTAGTATAGAAGGATAAGGTATTATCTCAATGCTAAAATTTGGTGAGTCTTGGTCAGGCATAAGATTAACTACAACAAAGGCTAGTTCATCAGCAGCTTTATTTTCCTTTGTACAAATAGACATAATATTGAAAGCATTAAAAGACTCAACTAGATCCTAGATCATAAATTTATACCTCTTAAGGTATGATAATTTATATTGATACTTGCTCCTTACCTGATTGACTAGTAATTCTGAGTCATTATAAACTAGTAATTACTTGACTTTTTTCTTTATGGAAATTTACAGCCCTAGGATGAGATCCTTGTATTTTGTAAGATTGTTAGTATATGGGAACTAGAGCATATAAGAATCATGATATTTCCTACCAATAGGGTTAGTTATAACAATGCCCACCCCAGATCTAGATTTACACTTAGCCCTATCAAAATGCATCTTCCATAATCTAGGAATAGTATGAGTAGGCTTAGAGTTATTTACTTTAGTATTCTTGAGGGTGAAAACTCCCAAATAAAAGTGAACTATGTTTAACTTTTCATTAATAACAATTTATTCTATGATCATATGTTTCGTCCTTGGTCCTCTTTCCACTCTAATTTGATTTGGGACTCCTTTCCAAGGTAGCCACATATGTGAATAGTCTATGGGCATATATCCATTTAAAGATTGCATCCATTCTTTACTTAAAATTAGTCTATAAGCATCAGGGATATCCACCACTTGGATATCTATGAATTTTTGGAATCTTGGCTCAAAATCTAGTTTCATGTGGACATTTAACAATTCTCCAACCACCTTGACCCTAGACTTAACTATTGGGTGATAAGCCTATCAGACTTAATGGGGGTCAAACCAAGTTGCTTACAAATACCTATAGGCATAATATTTGTAAAGGTACCAAAATATAATAAATAATTATGCATGTTATTACCAAACATTCTAACTATAAGTAGGAAGGGTGGGGATTTTATCTTAACTTTGTACATAGATACGTTTGCATTTTTAGTTTTGGACATCTTGTTATATTTCTTGGACAAGGATTCCAACAATAGGTCTCTTTACTCAGTTATCTATGTTAATTCATACAAATTAATGTTATATTCAATTCTATTCACACCCTCTATAATATTATACCTAGTTTTATTTAAAGGAAAATATGTATCAACACTTTGTTTAGAAGTTCTTCTATTTGGAGGTTCTAGGTTATTATCTAATTTAGTGTCTGGAGGAGTGCTAAAGTTTTTCATAGGAGTAGAAGTAATCATAGGTTACCTCTATTCTCTATTCCTTAGAGGATATGTCTTCTTTAGGAACTACTAGAAGGCATGAACTTCTTCAAGAACATCATCAAATTCATTATCTTATTTGAAAGGGAAAACAAATATTTCCACCATGAAGGTTTGGTCAACAAGCTTGGATCCTAAATTACCTACACCATTATCCTTGTTAGGTACCACCTCAAAAGTTTCCAACTCTTCCTAAAAGGCTTCAAAAGCTTTACATAATTTAATACAATCAATTTCTCCATGTTTAGCATGATAATGAACTCTACAGTAATCTATAAATTCAATATCAATAAGATTAGTGTACATGTTCTTCTTATCATTAGATAATTCATTATTCTTATTGTTATAGAAGCTATCATTCTAAAACCTATTATTGGGTCTATTAAACCTCTAGAAAGAGAAATTACTTCATAATCTTTCACTAGTATGACTAACCTATTTTTGTAATTGAAGGAAATCTATGCTAAGCTTTTGGACCATTTTTCAAATATAGTCATTCTCACTTTTGGGGGTCTTAGAGTTATGAACTTTGTTATAACCAAATGTTGGTACTAATGAATTTTTATAATTTATACTAAATATAGTTGCAACATGACCAAAGAATCATAAGTTTTGATTAGGGGTAGAATGGCTCAAAGGTAACTGGTTTAGCACTAGGATCTAATTCAGAGTTGGCTCATTCTAAATGTTGATGGGAAATATATTCAAGGTAGGCATATGTGGATTAATTTTTGAGATAAAGTAGACCATTTATCTTTGAGGTGAAATTTGATCATTAATGATCTCTACTTCAAAATAGGCACGAGCTAAGGTGGTTATGACTAAGAGAGACCTCTTTAGAAACACAAATGTCATATGATCTACTACATATTTATAGATTTATAAAGATAGAGAATCATCAAGTTTGTAGGGCTCTATGGTTTGGTTATGCACCTTATAAAACTTGGCATTCAATGCCCTTATGAACTCACTATCATCTCTTATGATGGTTTTAAATTTTTGGTACAAAATGTAAGGATTAATAACCTTACCAAATTGGTCAATAAAGACATTGTTAAAATTATCCTAGTTGGTAATGTAATTATTGGGCAAATTAAGAAACTATTCATATGAATAATCCTTGAATGTAAAATTAAATAGTCTACAAGATACATCTTCATGGATAACATTTAATAATCTTAATGTAGGTTTACATGATTTAATGTGCTCTTAAGTAGTTACAACACCATTTAGGCTAAATGTTGGCAAATATTTCTCATAATTATGGGGAGATCATGTACTACACCTGATACATTGATGAAAGAATCACCTAACCATGCCAAACCTTGATGAAGGTTTAATGTGGGAGTACTTTGAAGTGGTAAAGGTGACAAAGGATTCGAATATCTATGCCTAACCTTGTCTCACCTAGATTTCCTATGGATCTCTAATTCCAACAAATCCTCTCTCATTTTTGAATTAAATCTCATTCTCATTATAGGCAATTCCAACTTGATAACTTTGGATCCTATTTGAAATATGATGTGTCAACTCAAACTTTACAAATAACAAGGATCTATACATTAAGAAAAAATTGTAAATATTTATATAAAAAACAATAAAGGATTCCAACCTTTAACTAAGTTATCTCAAATCCATGTCCAATTACATAAATATGATGAATATTTACACTTATAAACTCAAATAAACTCATATCTATAAAATATCTATCAATATTTGACTAAAATAAGCTATTATAACCTTAAATACTTTGAATTCTCAATTCCTAAGCTATCTTTTCTAGAATTAAGTGTCTATGTTCAAAGAACTTTAATCCTTGTCTAAAGGAAACACAAAGATGGGTCAAAGACCATGATGATCTTTACACTTTTGAGAAAAGAACTACATAAATATGTAAAAATAATACCAATCTTTGATCAAAACACACCAAAATTAGTGAAGATATTATAATTTCCCAAAGATTGGCCCTCCTTCTAGCATCAGTGGATCTTGTACTTATTGATGCCTCTATGTGTATCACAAGTGCTCTCAGTGTTTAAAGTACACTTCTCATTTTATAAATTAGGGAGTTCAAATCATGATTTGTAGATTGTGATAATTAGATTATCCTTGGTGAAATAGAGGTTGAGTACAAAGACTATTCCATAACATTTAGATTAATTGGTGGTTGGGATCCATCTTGGTCCTTAATAATATTTGAAAAGTATGCATAATTTATGTTAGTAGTGGTGAATTATGATCAGACTCTAATCTAAGACTATTATAGAATGTATAGTTATAATGATTTTAAACTATAGTGATTTGGTAAAATAATGAATAAAAGGGAAGGGGAGGGTGTAAAGAAGGTATGTGATTGTTGATATTTATCTCAAACATCATGACAAGGTTCAAATTCTAGCTGAGCATGCATTCAACCAGTGTATAATATGAAATAACATTTACTCAAATCCTATTACACACCAGGATAGTTTCTAAGGATAATATGAAATAATACAATTAGGAACTAGATTTAATTTAAAGATATATTGTTTTAATAAAATAACACATCCTCATGTAGAGTAAAATGAAATGAAATAAACTTAAGTACATTTAGCTAATCTAGCATTTTTACAAATTAGCAACCCTGTATTATAGATGCATGTGTAGAATTATTAAAAACCATTCAAATATAAGACTTAGAAAAAACAATTGAGAGATAATACATGATGGCACTTCACACAAAAAAATTAGGACAAACTTTTTAGTATTCCCTGCTTGTATTAAATTGTTCAAAAGTTACAATGTAGTTTCTAGCTCTTATAACTCTCTCCTTTTACAAATGGTAATACTGCCTTTTATAGGAGGATAAGGAAGTATACCAGTCAGTCATGTTAGTTACAAACATGAAAAATTAAGTAAATCTATATATTTTAAAAAAGTTTCTAGAATACATTTCCCTTTTCCTAAGTGGAGTGACCTATAGGCAAATATGCTAACAAATTTGCACATGCCTTTACAAAAAGAATATTCCATTCTTGAATATTACAAAGTTTCAAACAAAATAGAATATTACTAGCTATTTGGTAGGCCCTAAGTTGAAGATATCCCTTATTGTTTATTAATAATCCTCATGGCCTTTTGGTGTTATTCATCAACTACTTTTAAATTGATAATTGGCTCTAGGAAGCACTCTTCTTCCTAGTCAACCAAACATTCAAAATCCTTATCATTTATTATAATGGCTTATTTGATGCTCCTAGCCTCAATAATATTCTCTTATATAGTTAGGATCATATTCATGATCCTACTATTTTTGGTCCCGAACTTGCCTTGGCTCTTGCTTCTTACTTCTTGCATGACCAAGGTGACTCTATGTTTGTATTCATCATCTAAAATTATGCTTAGGGAGCTAAGTTTTATGGGTTTAGTATTCATGTTTATAAGGAGTTATTCAATTCTATCTATCAACTATTTATCATCTCTTAGGAGCCTTTCCAAGTTCCTTGACCATGTGCCCAAACCTTTGATTTTGTTAAAAATTGATCCCATGATTGTGTTTAAACTAGCCAAACTAATAATTTTGAAACTAGGAATTTGATCCTCAACTAATATGTTGATTAGCTTCTTAATTTTATCCTTTAAATTTTACAATTGGGCTATTAAACCCTTGGCTACTACATCTTAATGGGCCATAGGAATTTACCTTTCCTTTATTGTCTTCAAAGAGTCAACAATATCATTAAAAGATGCCTCAAAACATATTAATCATTTCCTTAAGGACTGACAAAGTAACCTATGTATCAATATTTTCCTTTTGTTTATGTAGGTTCTCACATTTTTGATATAGGCCTTTGACGCTCAATTTTAGTTGAGTTAAATGAGCATCAACTAATCTAACTATATCCTCTTCATGTATTGGTTCTTCACAAGGCCCCTAACCTCCTATTGGAGTCAAGCCAACAAATGGTTCAATTCTCTGAAAAGTGATCTCTTCACCCCCAACTATATCTTTCTTTATTGCCACTCTTTCCAGTCTTATAGTCTCTAGACTGAATTTCACATTGGCTGATGATTTTATTACCTTTGGAGGCTATGGAATCTCCATTTGTGTGATTTTTTAGGTCCCAATAATTTCCACCTAAATGCCACTTAACGCTCTAAAGTTTGTCATATTTATTTCTTACTTTTCCTTCATCATAGAAACTATCCATGGCTTAAGCTTGTCATGGATAGTGATTTTGATTACCTTGTTTATGGCTCATGAATGATGTAAGGTTGGAATTTTTTGAATTTTTCCATATATGAACTACTCAGGGATGATTAACCCATGAATAAGATTCTCATCATTGAATAAGTTAACTTTACTCAAAGGATGAGTGAAGGTTAACTTTGGTTTCTCTTTCTAACCGAGACCAATGCTAACTCAGCTTTCCTATTTTGTAGGGGTGTAACTAGAACTAGGTCCAAATTAATCTCCTTCCCATTTTACTTTTTTACTTTTTCAACTTGGGATTGAGCTTCTTCTATTTGTTTATCTTATTCATCTGATCCATAGGCATTAGTAAGTACTTTGAGTGCATCCTCCATTGTCTCCTTAGGACCTAGTGCAATCATTTAAATATACTCAATTGGGGACTCTGGTCTACTAGGTTGGGTTGAATATGATGCCCCTTCACCAAGTCTTTCTTCCAATATCTCCTTCTCAGACCTTTATATAACTTGTACTTGAGGTTTTTTTACTTCTACTTATGGCTATTCTAGAGGGGGCCTAGAAGAGGGTCCAAGTAACAAGTGGTATTTCATGGTTCCCATCTACCAAATTTCACTAGGTGGTTTCTCATCTCTAACCAATTTAACCTAAAGCCTAATAATATGCTTCTTTAGCTTGGCCAATAATTTTATGAAATTAGAGGCCTTAATATACATTACATCATGGACACTAGGTTGGTGTTCATAAGTTTTATTTATTATTTTTGCCTTCAAAAGCTTCATAACCCTATCATAAGGGTCCCATTACCTCAATTCATCCAACTATAAATTGAAAGAGTCTCTGTGTTTGTAAATTGTGTCTACCTACTCCCAAGCCTACAATATAGTCCTACTAATGGCCAAAGGAAAAGGGTGGATAAGTCCCTTCCTTTTGCTCTTGCATACTCCATCTATACCATGGAATACTTGGTATGTTATTTCTTGCTCTACCAATTTATTAGGCACATGGACTGGTAATTTGAGTGGTTGAGTCAAGATTCATTCTATTATAAGTATAGTTTAGTCTAGGTATAACTAGATATCCCTAATTAGCTCCACATAATTATTGATTAGAGGGCTAACCCTAACCATAGGGATCCTTGTATTGTCTTTTACTATAGCTGGATATACACAATCACAAATAAATTGTATGTTTTCTATATTTGAATATATGCAATTTTGAATAGTGATGGGAAATCATTAGTCTTCCCTTAGGTGACCAATTCTTCATGTTAGGGATTTTGGTGGTGGCTAGTAGGGCATCTAAAAGATAGGACATCATAAATAAGTGATTGTTGGTTTTCTTATTTATGGCAGAGAATTTTTGTTTCAAGCAAATGTTGATCATCTCACCTATTGGGGAAGTGGGTCCCTTTTACACCATGAAATATACATAAGCCACTGATATTTTGTTGACATAAGTGGTGGAGGGGGGTCCAGACAATCTATTCAGTAGTGTCACGATTATTCTAATTCCCTCCCTAAACTAGGTAATTGGGATTTTACTAGTGGGTTTTATGACTACGTGGGTTCTTCAGTACAACCATGGGGTAAGGATGGATCTCATGTCATTTTTTCTTGACCATTCTCTAATTATAAGAAAATCCACCTAAGTTTTAGATAGCTTATAATAACATCCAAATGCAAGAGGGGAGATATATACTACTTTTTTGAAACTACGTTCATGCACTATCATGTCCTAATCAATCTTACAAGCCTTTAAAATAGGAGCAATGACATTGATACAGTGAAATACATTAGGTTTTACCACCATGTAATGGAGATAAGTCATCTAGATGGAGACTAGGTCATTATATATCTAGTTGATTATGGCATTCTTCTACTCTTCCCTTGTGATAGCTTGTATCTCCTCAATAGTCCAAAAAAGTTTGGACTAGTTGTTATCTCTGGTGTTTAATGATGCAACATCAAATTTTGTGTCCTTGAAGATCCTTCCCTCCATGTCTAAGGTTAAGTGCAATTCTATGTCCTCCCTTTTGATGTTATCTTTGAGCCATCATGGCTGTGAGATCTAAAAATTATTCACTAATGGCCTACAAATTGTCTCTAGATTAGTTTTCACTTGTCTAGATGGTAATAGGGCTCTTTTTGGCTCGACTGTGATTGATTTGGGCTCAAATTAAGGATTTTTTTGAAGGATAGGGCTCTCTTTATAGGTTTAAAGGTGATTTTTTCTTGATCTTAGGTAAATTCATGCCTTGGATTTGATTTAGACCCATACCTTAATACCTTTACCTTTTCATGTCCATAATGTTTTTGGTTTTACAATTTTATGCTTGCATGGCATCTATATGGTAATTTTCATGGAATTTTCATTAATGATTTCAAATCACTATCCATTATCTTTTAAAATTTGCTTTGTCTCATGCCATTAAATCTTCATGCATGAATCAACATGGGCCATTGATCGTGATCATGGTACTTTCATGCTATTGATCCTTGTCTAGCTTGGGCTCTATGGACATACCTATTAGCATCCTTATGGGCCATTTAGGCTCTGTACCCTATCAGTTATGTAGGGAATGTGAATTTACCATACATTGAACCCATGGGCCTTAGGAGGTTATTTTGAATAGTCCATGTTGATTACACTCTGTTTGATCATCTTGTTTTGATTAACCATGAGTCATTGATCCTACAAAGGTGCACAAGCTTTAATTATCATTGTGATATAAAAAGGGAACATAGGATAAATACTTTAGGTTAAAGTTTATTTTGTGTTTAATAAACATAATATAAAATCTTGGTTAAAGTTTTAATCTAAGTCCTAGAATGTAATATAAAGGGGGCCCTCCCCCCAAATGATTAATGGACCTAATGCAAGGCTTTGACCTAGGGTTTTATCATGTTAATAAACACAATAAAAATTTAGATCACCAGTCTTAAGCCAAGTCTTACCATGATGGGCCCTTTTATCAAATTAACTTTATTGAGTTTAAAAGACCATGAGGCTTATGTAGACTAAGGTTAAAGTCAATGTTAAAAAACATGACTATGTCTTAAAGTGATGTTCAGGCTTATACTATACAAATCTAAATCTATTTTCAAGGGCCTTGAGTTTAAACATAGCTTTAAATAACTAAATTAATTTATGGATGATCAATTTAGGCATTGATAATCAAGACTTAGGTGCATTTTCCTTTTAATTGAAATTGGATATTTGAGTTGATTTTTGATGGTCTCATGGATGTCAATGATTATTTAATTAATGTCTCCTAACATTCACATGAATGTCAAAATTAAGCTCTAATAAACTATCATACAAGGCTAAAATTTTATGGCCTCACACACGTCAATGACAGCCTTGTGGACATTAAATGATGGGCATGAGAGCATCAAATTTAAGTCTCAAACATAGTTGGTCTTATAGAAGCTTGGGTTTAATATGCTCCATAAAATCATCCCCTATAAGTAAGCACAAACCATAGATCATGATATGATTATATGCACTCCATTAGTTCCTAAAATCATGAATATGATAGAGTTAGCTCAGGGCCATATATGAAAATTAGACTAAGTTATAAGCCTAAGTCTTTAAAGCATGATAAAATAGGACCTTTCAAACATTATAGTGATAATATAAGGCTTTAGCCTAAGGTTTCATTGTATTAAAAAATATGATAAAATTAGGGTAAAAAACTTAGGTTAAGTCTACATTTTGATGCATGGGGCCGTTTTATCATTAAGCTTGAATGTGGGAATACCATGTGGTGATTCCACTGGGCTTCTAAGCTTTGACCCTACTGACCCTAGGAAGGATCCACATACCATCAATCAAGATCTAAGTTATTGAGATGGTGACACTTGTCACCTTTATGGGACTTTTGTGGGTCTTTGATATTATAACACTATGTCTAGTCCATTAGATCTATTTCATGTGATTAGCCATGGATCATAGATCTTGATTTGCATACTTGCATGTGATAGGTTCTTAAAATTGGAAATGGATTAAGTGAGGCCATGGATATATAAAAATGGGATCAAATTACCATATGAGTCCTAAGCCTTTGAATAAAAGGGCCTTTTGAATGATTAAAGGGACCTAAGATAAGTTTTATCTTAAGGTTTCATTGTAATAATAAATACAACTGAGACCTTAGGGTAAAAATTAGGCTAAGTTTGTGTTTAATAAAAGGGATCCCTTTTAAGCTTTGATCTTGGTGTCATGCCATCGGTTCTTTGACCTCTACTTAAGTGTGGACTATCGATCTTGATCTGGGTGATCATGTGGGATTAGTCTAATGGATCAAGGATTTATATTTATCATGCCTCCTTCACTCTATTTGATCATCTAGTCCTAATAAATTGAAATCCATCAAATCTAAAAAGATTCAAGATACTTAAGTTAGGGCTAGTTAATATAGGGATATTTAGAGGTCTTAGTATTAAGGTCTAGTTCATGTTAATATACATGTATGGGGCCTTTAGACTAAGACCTTAGTCTAAGTTTGTAATAAAGAGGACCAATGACATAAAGGGAAACCAAGTTAAGAAAAAAAATCCCATACAAAAATAAAATCTAGACCCTATTTATAATGAAAGGGGGGCTAAAGGTGCTCTAGATATAAAAAGACCAAACCTATAATTTTAGACCAAGGTTTAGTCGTGTTAAAAAACATGACCAAACTTTAACATAAAATTTATGCTTAAGTCCAAAGCATTTTTAAAATGTTCCCTCCAAATTGGATATGAACCAAGGGTATAAGCTAGGGTTTTCTAAAGGAAGGTTTTAGAACATGAATTCAAATTTGAGCTTTCATAGACCAAAGGTTAGTAAAATCTTGAATAGGATTAATTTGTAAACTCCAAGTGTAGTCTATAACATGAGGGTCCCATGAAACCTACAATTGAAACATTAAGATCCTTTATCAACAATATTAGGCAAGGTTAAATCAGAACAATGAACAAATAGGCCAACCTTATCAGGCATGGATGATCTTTAGATTTAAATAATGTAAAGAACATGTTAAGTTTTTCAGTGTTAAGGTTCAAAGTTTGCACAAGGGTCCTTATTTTCAAAAATAGGGTATGTTGACCTCAACAATGGGAAATAAATAAAGTGATACTTCTTGATTGTTCCATATTTATCGATATTGGACTCTCTATGAGTTTCAATTTAGGAGTTGTAAAGGATTAGAATAGGATTAAATTAATTTTATTTTAGTGTGTGTTCTTTCAAATATATATTTATTTTTTAGTTTAGAATAGATGCAACTACATGCATTTTTTAGATTAGTTTTTATTTAATTAGTGGTAGATCAATAAGTATTGTGAAGAGACAAGGAAATAAACTAAAAATATTTCACACATCCTCCCTAAGATTTTCATAGTTTGAACTCATATTTACCGATAACCAAAACATTGAGATATTTGATCATTTTCAGTTGAATGAGAGAAACTAATTCATTGTTAAAATTCAAAAGGTTTATGAAACTTGATTGTATTTATATATCAACATCATGATTTTTTTTTATAATTTCAATTTAAAATTGAATATTTTATAGATCATCACATGAATTAAGAATGATTTTTATGATGAAAATAATCTAACACTACACTTCAGCATATTAAAATTTATATTGAGGTATATGAAACAAGAAAATAGAAATCATTTATGATAAAAATATTTTATACATATCCTTATTCCTTGGCTATGTTGGTTCCCAAATCATTGAGAGAATCAAAAAAATCAAAAGCAAAATGAGAATATGAAATCCTCAAATAAAATTTATAAGTGTTCTCTTAAAAATGTGATTTAGGTAACTTCCATCAGGGCTTTAGACATCTAGTTGGAAAGGGAGCAAGGCCTAAATTGGAACAAAAGGTATCTCTGTTAGGGATATATAATATAGTCTAGAAGCATAGAAATTCCCAAAAAAATCCTCAAATGTAGAGGTAAATGAACCACTCTTCACATACATTTGAATCTTCATAAGTATCAAAATTTAGTATGTTATGTGATAAAAATGAATCTAATACTTACCTTTACATCGAAAGTAGGATAATTTATTTTATGTTTTGCATGATTAAAGGTAAAAAATAATTTTTTAATTGTAAATGTTAAACAATTTTTTCCCCATAAAGTCATCATTTTTTCTAACCGACACACCCCCATGTATTTTTAAGAAAAAGAAACCCCTAGATTACATGATATTTACATGAAAACTTAGGATAAATTAAAAAATTTCATGTTACATTTAATTCAAATTTTAGCCTTCATATGCCACAAGTTCATTACATCATAATCATATTGATGTTCACACTTTTTTAGATACCCATATTTAATAGATGTATAATTCATAGTATGTTTTTCATAGATTTTTACATGTGTAGGTCTCTTTATAAAAATTAGGATATCTAATGGCATGGTCTCATATAGACCTCTTCAATTCCATATTATTTCACTTGTATAATCTTCACATTTGGGCTTGTATGTTGTAAAATTATATTTTATAAATGTATGTTAAGTATCCTACATGTGTTTCTATTATTTATGTGTGTTTACCCTTTGGACACATGCATCTAGGATAGATACCTACATCAACACAAGTGTCAAACCATGACGCAAGTGTCCAGAATTATATTTTGAGTATTATCTATACATTTCACATTATGACCATTTTATTTAGCCTCATATGTTTATTTTATTCTCATATTTTTTCACACCACTAGGTCTTAATTCAAAATTAATAGATCCCTATAAATACAAAGCTAGTGTTTAGTTAATATCATGAACCATTACTAAGAAAGTTTGAAAATTATCAAACACTTTATATTCCATGATATAAAACTACATCATATTCTCGAAAATGAAATTTTGAAGCATTAAAAATGTCAATTTATGCTTTCATTTCTTGTAAAAATGGTTTTATAATATGATAAAGATCATACAGTTACATGATCACCATTACTCATAAAAACCTAGGGGGATAACTACATGTGACTTTGAGGCCTTCTTCAGAGTATATGGATACATAGGTAACACTTATCAATAAGTAGGGTTGTTTGGGTTAGATTAACTTAGGTTCTAACCCATTTTTACAAAGTTACAAGAGGTCTAGGGTAAGAGATCCAAGGTTTCACTTATTATCTAGACTTAATGCATTGTCTAACACATTCTGATGGATGAAATAAATATACATATGATAGCACAAGTTAAATAAATATTTTATGTTTATTATTGTACATATTATAGAATAGAAACATGTGATGAACATACATCAGTATTGATTTTAGTGTCAAAGGCCTGATGCAATCATCCAAAAGGCCAAAAAAAGTCAAAACACATAGTGAGCAAATCCCAAAGCATGTTCACTACCATAGTCTAAAATAGAACATGAAATAGGATATGATGCACTTATCCCTTAATTTATTAGTGTTTTATTGTATTTTTTTCACATGTGTAAATAGGTATATTTCTATAATCTGGCATATATTACTAAATTTTTAATATTATCATATTATATAGAAATAGTTTTATTTGCTTAGTGTGTGTATAACACACAAATACCATTAAAAAAGTATGATGATCCCATCCTATTTATTTTGAACCAAACCTTGTTTTGTATGTAGATAACTATATTTAGTATAGGTACATTTCATTTTACATTTTCATATATTTTTGCATGTGTAGGTCTCTTGATAAAAAGTTAGATATTTAATGTAGCAGTCTCATATAAACATCTTCAGTTCCATCTTATTTCACTTTATTTATCTTCCCCTTTGGGTCTATTTATAGTCAAATTATATATATATTTTTTATCAATGTATGCCATGGATCCCTACCTATGTTTCTATTATTTATTGTTTTAAACCTTTAGACATGTGTTTGAGTTAAACATGTGTTTATGTAGGTTTAAAACTATGAAACAAGTGTCTAGACTTATATTTTGAGTATTTTCATTGATTTTCACATTATGATTGTTTTTTGTATCCCAATATGTTTATTATATGGTCAAATTTTCACACACCACTAGGGCCTAATTTAAAATCAATAGATCCCTATATATATATATATATATATATATATATATATATATATATCATTTACTTCATATCATGAAGCATTACTATTTTTTTTTTTAAATTAGCAAACACTTTATATTAAAAGATATCAAATTGCACCATATTAATAAAACTAAAATTCTGAAGCATTCAAAAGAACAATTTTCATTTACATTTCTTGTACCAATGGATTTTCAATAGGAGAAAGAGCATATAGTTACATGATCGCTATTCCACATGTATACCTAGGACAGATAACTACATATGATTTTTAGGCCATATTCAAAGTATATGAATATGTAAGAAACACCTAGAAACAATTGGGGTTGTTAAGGTTAACTCAACTCACATGCTAACGCTTTTTACTGAAGTTTTAAGAGGTCTAGGGTAAGACATCTAGGATTTTATTTGTTGGTTGGATTTAATTCAAATTATGACACATTATGATAGACCAAACAAATATATGAGTGATAGTGTAACTTCATTAAATATTTTGGGCTCATTACTATACATATTATAAATTGCACACTTATGGTAAACCCAGACATGTGCATATATTCTAGTATCAAAAACTCAACACAAGCATCCATGAGGTAAAAATAGTCAAAACATAGAACAAACATATTTCAGAACTTGTTCACTATCATGATATGATTATGTATCATTATCACAGTCCAAAAAAAACATGAAATAAGATATGTTCCTTATATCCCTTGATTGCTTAGTGTTTTATTATATTTATTACATGTAAATAGTTAGATTTTCATAATCTGGAATATATCAATGAATTACAAATATTTTTATATTGCATTCAAATACTTTTTATTTGCTTATTGTGTTTATATATAAAATTTAAAAAACATAAAACATTTTGGTGAACCCGTCCTCTATATTTTTAACCAAACCCTAGTTAGCATTAGGGTTTTATTTTTATCCTTTTAATATTCTTTTAGATTCATGTATTTAGTTTTCAAATATTATTTATTACATATATCTTAAGTAATTATTATTCATATATTTTATTTAGGCATTATGTTTGTGTTTTTGTGCTTGGGCCCAAAATTGGAATCCTTATGGGTTCTGTCTTTAAAGGACATGGAAATCCCCATCCTTTGTAAAATTTGTTTAATGTTATTAAAGATCAATATATTTCATATGAGGATCTCATGGCATATCAAAAATAGACTCAAACCCCTTACTTTGCTTATAACTATGATAATTAAATAACTAATGATAAATATGCAAGTATAAATAAATATGTTGATAATCAAAACATTATTTCATATGGTTATGAGTGTGACTTTATACACTTTTAATGTGAATATGAGGATACTAATTCTCCTATCTATTCTATTTCTAATAATGAAAGGCCCAAAAGGTTAAAAATGATCCATTTTTTTAGTGCCTCACTTCAAGATGATACAATGGATATGTAAAAAGTTAGATTTGACGAGGTTGAAATTCAAAATGTTTCATGCATACATTCTCTATATGAATCAAACATTGAATTTACTATTATATCTAAAATGATGCAAATGTTAAAAGAGTTGAATGTTTGCCTTATTTATAAAAGGATGACAATATTGAACAAATTTATTGCTCTTCTTCCATTTCCAATGATGCCAATGTTAAAAAATATTAATGTCTCTCTTATTTCTAATATAATGCTAATCTTGAAAATATTTTTCCTTCTCTAGATCACTAAAATTAAAATAAAGAAATAAATTATCTTTATTTAGTTTTTAAGGACAAAAATTCATGAATTACATCCTCTCCTATCTTTCTTGAATGGAAAAATGGAAATGGTTGTCAAAGTACCAAGAAATAATTTTTTTAAGATGAATTGTTTAGTGATACAATTAAGTTCTCAAGTATATTATATTAATATTTTTAAAAACTCAATAAAAATAACTCAAATAAAATCAAATGTGCATTTCATAATAATAAGTAAAAGGTTACAGTAAATGTCTCTTTCTCATATGATAACGACATACCATAAACTATAAAGTGGCATTGTATTTTCTCATCCTTCTTTGAAAATACAAATGAAAGTGACAATTTCATCTTTCCTCTTTTAATATTATAAATTAATTATAAAATGTTTCTTTTTCTCCCTCCTCAACATTTTATATTCACAAAGAACATGTATTTACATGTGAAGTTCTTTCTCCTATTCCTCTTGTATGTCACAAAATTTCAAATAATGCTTCACCTTGAAATGATAATGATATAAACCTTCATGATATTAATAATTATATACTTACCTCTTTAGACATGGGTTTTCCCTTATATAATATTTAAAAACCATGTGTTGATAATATTTTAGAGGGTGGTAATGAATCTAACATTCCTATGTTTCATATTCATGGTAGTTTACAACTATTAACCAAATATTCAACCCATTTACCAATCTCTCTTTGTAATATGTTATCTATCATTTCCACCAAGGGAGATCTTCAACAAGAATCAAACACCCTTAAGTTACAAGTTTCTTCTCATAAGGCTACATTTGAATAGAATGTATTATAAGATGAACCTCTTACTCAATATATTTTTTAATATCCTTATCCTTAAAACTTTATAATGCCTTTATTACCTTCCTTCAATGGTAAAAGGATTAGACTACTTATTTTAAATAATATATAACTTCCTTTTCTCATTGAGTTAAATATGGATTCTATATATTAAAATATTTCCATCAAATCTTAGCTCATGAGGATCTTAATTGGTTTTATAGCCTCACAAATGGTTCCTTATCAATGTTCAAAAAACTCTAAGATGTATTCTTATCTATTTTTCATAGATGTAACTTATCTAAGTTACCATTGGAACATTTGTAACTATTAACATAAAACAAGAATGATTCCATTCAATATTATGCTATCATATTTAAGGATATCATATACTCATTAAACTATACCCCCTCAAATTTTGAAGTGTGATTTATATTTAGTATGGGTATTCTTTCTCTACTTAGAGAAAGAGCATTACACAAGCCCTTTACTTAATTAAATTTTTTATAATGTGATGTGCATAAATGTGCATGTGTCATAATGAAAACAAAAATTGTATTACCTATTTATCCACCTAAAGGAAAACATGGTACAAACAATTCTTTCAAAACAAGCATCCAAACCAAGGAGGGTCATGAACCACTTCAAAAACCTTCTTAAAAATTAGAAGTACATACCAACAAATAAATACTAAAATTATTGAACATAGGAAAGGAACATACTTACAAATTATCTCCTACATCTACAATATATGCCTCTACTAAAAGGAAACCACTTTAGTTTGATTGGTTTTGAGATAGACCACATGATATATTATATACACTATTGGATGAACAAATGATAAAACTTAATCCTAATTACCACCATCCACCACAGAGATTTAAAAAGGTAAAAAAAAACATATTTTTTTCACTTACCATGGTATAAATAGGAATTGATATAATTATTGTGTTGCTCTCAAACAAAATATTACACAACTGGTAGATCAAGGACTCATCCTATTTTATAAATATAGATATATATCTATTTACACTACTTCTAATGATATTCTAAGAGGGTAATGACATTCCATACTACTCCTTTTAAGGAACATGTCATCCATAAACCTTTGTAATAGATAACCACTAGTATAAGTCCTTATCTTAGTGTAACCTCTACAAACACTGATCTCTCTTGTACTGATCCTAATAAGGAACCAATTATTGATCAATTTCATGATAAAGAGACACATGGAGGAGGCATACTTAGACAAAAAAATTGGTTTCCTAAATTTTCATGTAAAGATAAATGGAATATTTATATAGATACATCATTTATAGTTATAGAAACAAAACAAGTGATTCTATTACCAAATGATAATTATAGTTGAGATTTCTTGTTTCAAACTAGGTTTCATTACATATGGTGATTTCTTCACTATCACTAAGTTTAAAATTTCAATAAATTTAAATATTTTATACCAAAACTCAAACTTATGATCTCCAAATATTATTAAACAAATAAATTCAAGTAAATCACACATCCATTTTAAGCCAAATATACCATGTGAGCATAATCACACATAAACACACACACACACACACACACACACACACACACACACACACACACACACACACACACACACACACACACACACACACACACACACACACACACACACACACACACACACACACACACACACACACACACACACACACACACACACACACACACACACACACACACACGCACGCACGCACGCACACGTACATACATTAAAAAGCTATATAATTTATATAATATTAAAACATCAATCATATGTTTGGGTAATATCCTCATGTGTATAATATTCATCACTATCTACATCCATATCTTTAGAATATCTTGATGTAGATTCACCTAGATTCTACATAGGCCCACCTAACAAGATAAATCACATACTCTCTCTTCAAATGACCTTAGTTGATACAGTGTCTCATCATGATAATTATGTAGGGTTCCATATCAATCAATCAAAACCTACATAATATTGATATCATTATACTTTGAGATACCTCTTGTATCAAGCTATGCATATAACTCCTCACTCTTAGTGGCTACCATGTGATATATGGCCACTACTCTAGATAAATGATAAAATAGGGGTGCTTGGGCATTTTTAATTTCCATAACCCTATTTTAAATCCATATATATATATATATATATATATATATATGTATATATATATATATGTATATATATATATATGTATTTATGTATATATATATGTATATATATATATATATATATGTATATATATGTATATATATTATATATATATATATATATATGTGTGTGTGTATATATATATATATATATAATATCCTTATGAGCACTATGTTTTAGGTCCTACATCACTTTATCTAACATAACAAACCTCTATTGATTACCTATAGTCAATCAGAACAAAATATAAATTAACTAATTTTACTCTATAAACAATTATATCAATCAAATAAAACTAAAAATAAAAATAAAACTATGATAATTAAATGTGGTTATAAATTTAACCTCATATAAGGGTTATAATCCCTTAGGGTCTCTACCACCTCCATCTCCTCCTGCACCTCTGTGTGTCACATGTATGGTGATAGGCGAAGTAACTATAACTAGAAACAATAATGGCTAATCTGATAATGTCCACCACTACATATAGGTATATATACATCATATATAATATATTACATCCATGGAAATGATGTGATATCTCTCATTACTTGGTAAAGGGACCATGTTTATAGGTGTCAGTGTTGATCTATCATTAGACTTATGCCTACCCTTAACTATCTAATGATAGGGGTATGGAGCTGATGGCACCCTTACTTTATAAAAAATAACTAAATTATGTTCTCATTATAAACAAATCATAAATTATGGTAAATTTTTCAACCAACCATATGTTGACTTGGAACCTATGTAACTCATGTCCATCCTCAAACCACCTATAAAATGTCTTGTATAAATGCCATGTGATCTAATCTAAGTTCAATCGATACAAAATAGTATGATACTCCATCATGGTATGTAATATAAATCAATGGAGTACCCACCATTATAAATATATCTAAGTATGGGCATATATTGATACAAGTCCATAAACTAGGAACACTACTATAATATTCTCATAATCCCAACTTTATAACTAGGTAGAAAATCTGATGCCACCACCACCACTTTCCAAACACAATCTATAGAAACTGTCTAGTACTATGTAACCTTATGAATAACTAATAACCTCTTCCTAAATATGCCAAAAAATCTGATACATGTGATATGAAATTGTAATAGTGCCACCCTCTACTACTACAAATGAAGCTAATATGACACAATTTTTTGTAGTCATGAATTGTCACCTCTAATAATAATAGTTAGTTGTATCATGTTACCTAGATCTACATATATGGATCTATACCTAGTGAAATATACATGGGACCACTAAATGTAACCATGGATACCATCCACAACAACTTGTGTTCTCTCACCCATAATCAGTAACCAAAAATATGATAAACATCCTCTAAAAGTGACTATCATATACCTTGTCAGGCACTAAAAAGTACAACTATCTAGATTTAACCTCTTATTTGAAGCCATGATAAGGTTGATATAATATGTAATATAGCCTATTTAGGCCACAAAACTAATCCAACTTGAATAATAATGGAACAATCAGTTGTATCTAAGCTTAACTCTGCCATAGTGTATATGTGTCTCCCATGCCAAAACTAGTATATATGTAGATCTTTTTACAAACAAAAATGACTAAAAACAAGTTTTTACCATTAAATTTGAGTAAGAAAAATAAAATTTTACATTTAAAGATTCAAAAACATAAATATATAGTAGTGTTGGATTTATTGGATCAAGACACATACGTTGGATAGTTCCATCTAATTTTGGACACTACCATCAAAGTCTTGATGATAACATCTAAAAATATGATGGAAGTGTCCATTGTCCCATTAAAAATAAATTTTTTTGATCAAATTATTAAAAGAAATTAAAAATATAATTTATACATAAATCACATGCAAATATACTAACCAACTCATCAAAATTCTGACCAATTAGGGTTGTCTAAAGTACATCAAATCATAGTGGTCATGGAGCCCTCTTACATAACATTGTAAAATTCTATTTGCATCTAAAAATTATAAAGGGTTCAAAATTCAAATTAAATTAATTTTCTATTCACAACTCCTAATATAGACTTCTAAAAGAATTTCAAATGCACATTTATTGAGCATCAGTTGCCTAAATTCAAAATCATAAGTTGTGTTAGGATCCAAAATATGAGATATTTTATATTATACCCATTTTTTTCAATTTTTGTGACATAAAAAATCACCTAAATTATTTTATCTTATTTATGCATCATTAAAATTTACAAATATTATTAAACCTATATTATGTTCCCCTTTATAAAAGTACTAACCACATCACCAATTTGTAGTCATACCCTACACACTTGATTTATAAAAATCATATCCACTTCATCTAATATATTTTATCCCCCTAAATTTAAAATTGGGGTGTGTCATAGAGTCATGGATACCACATTCTTCATGGTTTTATATTTCAATGGGGGCATGTCATAGAGGCATAGTGTCCACTTTTTCATAGTTTAAGATTTATGTGGAGGCATGCCAAAAATGCATGACCTTCACACTTATTTTATAATCAAAATATCCATACTAGAGTGTGGGAACATTATGAAAGAATGTTCTCTAAAATTACACAAGTTCTTAGATCCTCCAGATGTCCTCCACACTCGCACCAATTTCAATTATCTCTAGTTATTCTTCATAGTATATGGTCCAGATATATATTTTGTTTAGTATTATATAAATTGGTACTATCACTACACATAGATCACATATTAATGTTGATTATGATAATAAAAATACACTGATCTACACATAATAATTTTATTCAAACTAGATATTTCATGGGTAATGAATAATATTTAATTCCTTATATGTACCTAGATATTGATTTATCTTCCAAATTTAGTAGGTTACTATCAAATGTATGGAATATTATAATACCCAAGATTAATTTTTATGGATATTATATTTTGGTTATGATCACCTCCCAAAACTCCCCAATCTAGATATAACATTGATATAGTGTAACCTAGTTGACCACTTTTGAACTCATTCATCTTCTTGGAAAGATTATGGATGAGGCCTCAAGTCCCCTTCCAATTATCCAATATCCATAGTAGATCCAAGATTCCAAAATCATCACTACCTAAAACATACACATAAGTATTATATCCATAATATTTCTTTATTTTACTTTTTATTATTACTCATCTACATATTATATGTGTTGATTATTTTATGACATATCTAATGTTTTTAGGCAAACATTCAAGAAAAATGGTTCAAAAAAATCTCAAGAAAACACAAAATGTGTTGTGCACACCAATGTATCCATTTCATTTTCTTTTAAATTAGTAATTTTAGTTTTATGTGTTATTATATTAAAGTGGGGGATATAGGTAGCCATATTTGGTATACGTATAGTACATAGTACATTTTCATATATTTTTGCATGTGTGGGTCTATTGAAAAAAATTTAGATATCTGATAGCATGGTCTCATATGTACTTATTTGGTTCCATCTTATTTAACTTGATTTATATTACCCTTTATTCGTATATGTTTTCAAATTATAATTTTATCAATGTATACAAGGGATCCCTACCTGTGTTTCTATTATATGTATGTTTTTACCCTTCAGACACATGCATCTAGTTTAGGTACTTGTATCGATGCATTTGTAAAACCATGACATAAGTGTCAATACTTATATTTTGGGTATATTATTTAAATTTTTCATTATGACCATTTTGTTTAGACCTATATGTTTATTTTATTATATAATTTTTGCATACCACTATGTCCTAATTCAAAATCAAGAGATCCCTATATATACAAAGCTATGATTTATTTAATATCATGATGCATTACCAATCAATTTTAAAATTACAAAACACTTTATATTTTAAGCTATAAAATTTCAACGTATTACTAGAATTCAAAGTCTAAAGAACTCAAAAGGTTAATTTGCATTTTCATTACTTGTAACAAGGGTTTTGTAATATGAGAAAGAGCATATAGTTAAAGGATCACCATTATATACACATACCTATGAAGGATAACTACATGTGAGACTTAGGCCATCTTCAGAGTATATGGCTATGTATCATCACCTAGTAATAGCTAGGGTTGGCTCAATTCATGTGTTAACCCATTTTTACCAAAGTTACAGGTAATCTAGGGAATTAGATATGGGATTTTACTAATTATATGGAATCAATGCACATTATAACACTTTATGAAATACCAAAGGGATATAAATGTGATAGTGAAACTTCAATAAAAAATTGGGTTCATTATTGTAAATTATCTAGACTTGAGACTTGTGATAAACATAGGCATTTGCATCAATGCTAGTGTTAAAAACCTAATGAAAGTGTCTAGGGGGTAAAATAGTAAAATCATAGATCGAGTAGATCCTAAAGCCTATTTATTATCATGATATTATTCTAGATCACTATCACAATCCAAAATAGAATGTGAAATAAGATACAATACTTTTGTCCCTAGATTTCCTAGTGTTTTACTATATTTATTGCATGTGAAAATAGGTAAATTTCCATAATCTAGCATATATTACTGAATTTTAAATATTTTCATATTACATTCAAAAAAAATTATTCTCTTAGTGTGTTTGTGTATAAAACACAAATAAGATTAAAAAAATCTAATAAAATGGAATTTAAGAAATTATTAAAACCATGGGTTATATATTTCATCATAATATTTATAATTAAAATTTTAGGATGTAACCATATTTTGGGTCTAAGTATTTTTATATTCTAGGAGGCCAAAATTTTATTTAAACGAATGTCTACCACACATTCATGGTTTTGTACAAACATAAAATCCCATGCTTGGGTGTATTTTCACAAAGCTATTCGTAAAAAATTTCTTCTTGAGGTTTCTTTGAATACTATTTATGACACATGGCTAGGTCTTCCTTTCCTTATTATAGTTTTCATGTAAATATTTATTAACTCCTAGATTATTTATTTTCATGTGATCATATATTATCATATTCAACATAAAGGCCAAGCACTCCAAGAACTCTAATATAATTTCCACTTGCCATCTATCACTTTTTGTACTTGCATCAGTCCCATGATATGTAGAGATGATGATAGAATTTAGGATATTGTATGATATGTGATCCCAAGAAAATCAAATAATTCCACTTGGAAATTATCCATCTTACACTCCAATATGACCTTTCGATCTTTCATAATATAAAAATTATATATATTATATAAACTTGCCAAAATATCAAAATGGAATGTAAAGTGGTCATGTTCACTTCAAGGAAGAAAAATAAATCAAAGTGCAAGTGGCAAACAATTTTCAATGTCACCTTCATTTAGACCCCAATATATGACAAGGTAGTGTATATATTCTAGTTTACATACCTTAATAAATAAATGAAGGATCGAACTACCAATTTTTAGATACTTTGAGACTCTATGACCCTTAGGATGGTGGCATGGGGATAAACAACATTAAATCTAGAGACATAAAGGAATAAATAAGGCTAAAATAAAAAATACAATAATAAAATAATGAATTTCACTTTGAAAGGATACCTGCCTATTCAATACTCATGAATGACATGACCATCTCCATCACTTTGAGTTTAAATGTCTAAATTTTGAGGATTTTGACATAACAATCAAGTTTGAAGTGGTACCATTTGAGAGTGAGAATCCATTGTCTTATACAATGACTAAATTTTTTAAAACTATTCTCAATATTTAATAGTGAACATAAAGCCCTTTTAATATAATAAATACAAACTATTTATCATGGTTATGTTTCCTTATACTTTTGGTCACACCCAAACATTTAGATACATATTTTATGCATCAAATTATGGGATATAAGAACTATAATTCATTATCTAAGGATTAGAGGAAATGAAAGAGATTATCAATAATATATATTGTTAATAGAACAAAAATAATTACTCATAATACCTATTGTTTATTCAAAACTTGGGAATACACAAATCCATTAAAAAACTAGTGGTGTTCCCTTATGGTGGCTTATTTTACAATTCTTTCATGTTTTCTACATGTAAGGATGATTTAAAATTAAATATGATATATGTAATGCAAATATTATGGAATTCATAGAATATATATTTGATATCATGATGTAAGGATGATAGAATGCATATCATGATGTAAGGATGAATGAATATCATGTTGTAAGGATGATGGAATGCACATAATATATTTGATATATGGTGAATATTTTGAAAACATTATCATCTTTTAGACCCCAATATCCCATATAACAAAGATATTTTCCAAAAAAAATTAGATACATGTGATCTTAGTAACTGTCTAAAAGACTAGGTAAAAGACATGGATAGGTGGGTTAATGTTGAATATGTTAATTAATATCCTATTAAGTTGTTTAGAGAATTATTCTAAGTTGGGATGCTAGTTCTAAATATATTGTATGGATATCATGGCATTTGCATTTAAGTAAATTATGGGTGCACTAATTTTTCATAAACATTAAGGACAAATAATCCCCTACTCTAAGATATTTCATAACATAACATAATAGATTCTAACGGTATGATAGGGAGGTATCTTCTACATGATGTTATATTTAGTTGATGCATGTTGTGCAATAATACTTTTATACAATTAAAATTTCCTTAAGTGGACACCTTAAACTCTCCAATTCATTTGTTATACTCAATTTTTTATGCTCAACAATACAAAGTTCATATCAAAGATATTTGTAGATATTTCTACTCACATCTGTATTTGTCCATCAATGTAAAAATACTTAGGATGTATAAATAAATGAGAGTATCTACCATGGGTATTGGGGCCTATTAGTACTATTTGGATTTTATTATTATTAAAATTTAAGGAATTATTATTTACCCTTTCAAATTACCATATTATGTACCTTACAAAATAGCTAAAACATATTTCATATGAATTTATTCAAGGAATTGGTGGGAATTTAAAAATAATGAAACATAAAACCTATTCCCACATGCCTCTCAGGATTTCCAATATAGGTTATAAAAATTTCACCACTTTTAAAACATTGGAAGCATACCAAAAATAATTTACTACCCTTCAAATACATGATGATAGACAATGCGATTCCAATCATATATATTCCTTGAGGTAAAACTCAATGTGACATATATTCATGAGGCCCATGATGATGTCATGTTCTACTGTAATATTTAAAATGATAATTAATTAATCATAAAATTTAAATAAGATTTTATATGGAAACCTCAAAGTTAATATGTATTATAAAAAAGATCGAGTTTCTAATTTCCATTGAAAGAAATAACAAGGATAGACAAAAAGCTAAAAAATAGTGTTTCAAGGTTTTTAATTTAGGTTACCATTCATCTTCTTCTAAATATGTGGATAGTATTGAGGTAAGGGGATCACTATGCACATCATTTTTTTCTTGTACAGTTTCACTCCTCCTAAGCCATTGTCTAGTTTACCTTCATTTCAAGTAACCTTATTAGTGGATTCTTAGGCTTATCCCATCTCCTTTGTTCCATTGATGTCCAATGTACATTCCATTGATTATTTAAAAAATAAATATTTACACATGTTTATATCTATAATGGTATTGAAACCATCTACCCAAAGTGTTCAAATTGAGAACACAATTTCCCAAATAGTTGGCCAAGCATCTAATATTGTTTCTCATGCACAACCTCTAAATAATGTTCCAATTTCTAGTATTGTTTTTTCATGAATAACTCTTGTATATAATAGTTACACATCTACACTACCCATGTGGTGTATCTATCACAACCCATTTTCAAAATTTCAAATAAGGACACATATTGCACTAAAAAAATTCAAGTTCATGTCTAATTTGATATAAAATACCTTAAAATTTGAAGTGATAAGTTATTTTATCAATTAAAATATTATCTTACGACCTTTAGTTTAAAATCCTAAATGTATATTATCATAAAAATTACTTTTCTCCATATATTTAAGATTTAAAGTTGGAAATGTTTAACAAATTTGGGTTTTGATTTTATAGACTAATAGAGCCAACTAAAAAAAATTAGAAGATTTTCTCCTTTTCTAGGTCACATTGAATTTATAGGTTGATAATACCTTTGGACACATGCCTATTTTATGCCTAAAATATATCAAATCAAAGAGTGGCTATTTATCTTCAATGATTGATTAGCCCAGTCAATGAGATCATGCCACATGTATTAATTAGGCTTACTCACTCTCAATAGAATAAAACATCCAAGTATTCATCCATTCCTAAGCATATAGATCCATAATATTTTTCTAGTTGTCTTAATATCACTCATTAGTGGATTCATCTAAGTCTTCATCCACAATATTTATCTAAATGAGTGCCATCCATCCCTATGTTATCATTGTGTCTATTCATGGCCTATGTACCATTAGTTTAGACTCGAACATTTTATGATCAAGTAAATTAACTAGATTGTACCACTTGCCATCATCTCATACATTCACTCCTACCAACTTAAATGTACAAGTCCTAAACATGTTTGAGGATCCAAATTAGTGAGATCATTCTTTATGTTCCTCTTCACTAGTTAGACTATACCCCTACCTAATATAACTTAAATTTATCATATCATAGCTAGAGCCCTATCTATATATGGGGAATCTATAGTTTATAGTTATAATTTATATGGAACCTATCCAAATTGATGGTATACCTATAGATATATAATATACTTTATAATTTTAAAATCTTATAAAACATCTAGATTAACAAGATTGTGCCACTTATCCCAATCTCACTTAACCACATCTAAAAACTTATTACATAGTTTACAAGTCTTCATGAATAAGTATATTAATTTTATTGTTCCACGTGTCAACATTTCATAGATTCATGACCTATCTATAAAAGGTAAAAATTCAAACCTAAATACCATCTAGAACAACCACAATCATCTATGTGGAAACATCCCATTAGCGCACAGTCTATAAATACTAGAAAAATAGTAGGAAGGCTTTATGTCTAAGAAAATTAGCATAATTTTTCACTATAGTAATATCTTAGAGACTTGACACCTACATATATGAAAATAACATTACTAAGGGCCTGAATACCTAGATAAATGAGATCATACCATGTGCTGGCATCTCATTGAATTATGATCAAAGGCCCAAATTAGAAAATCTAAAGTATGACATCAAGAGACTAAGTAAACATAGGCCACATGTCATAATTTGGATAAAAATAAATACAAAGGGAATATAGCCTCAGTTTCATGATAAATGGACAAGTGGCTAAATAACTAACTCATTAAGATGACTAAGTAACCAGAATTAGTGACAATGTGCCATGTGGTAAATAGTCCTATGAAATTAAACTTCATAAAATCAAATTCAAAAAATGGATTTGATAAGAGACCAAACGATTATCCATAGTAATTCTCACATATGGATGACTCAATGCATTTAAGTCTTAGGCCTAAAAAAATCCATGATATATGTAGCCCCAAAATTAAAATTAAAGATATATTTTTAACAAGATAAATGACAAATTACTATATAAGTATTGTTACAATCAAAATCCATAACTTTTTAAAATATGCATAACAAAAATGGCATCATCATCTAGAGAACTAGCCTCATATGTATTTATTCTGGTTGGAAGAACTGAATATATAAACATGGTTTTCAACTCAACAACACTCGAGCATAAGTTCTAATATTACATAATATTTTGGTTTGAGGTTGATGGAGCTAAGCCATATGGGTGTTTGACCTTAAAATGTTTCTAGATTGGGGTTTTCTAGGGTTAAAGGGGATAAAGATAATCTAATGTACAAAGGTGATAAATTATCTCTATAGTAGGCCAATTAGATGCTAAAATCAAATATAACATATGGTGAATTCTTTAAACTAAGATAGGATAAAAATAATAAGTATAGTTATGCTAGATATGGAAATTAAAAGGAAAAAGGGTAGGTAGTTGGTTTTGATGCTAACATAGTTTTGGATTTAGAACATGCATAAATCAAAATAGAAGAGGATTTTGGAATAGTCACCAAATTCTAATTTAGGTGCCTCTAGAGATTTAAACACTTGTGTTAGCCTGGTATGGTTATGTTGATGTTAGTTTTTAATTTGGACATAGGTGTCCTATATAAAATACATATTGAAATAGTATGTGACCACCTATATGATTTTAGTTTTTCATCATCTTTAATTTGGTGAATTTAGATCTAGGTCATGGAATATCACTTCTCATGAACTTACAAAACCCTAGTTTTTCATCTTCATAGTGATATTGGGGGGAAAGGTGTTAGTGGGCACAAAGTGTTGAGATGAACCCAAAGAACCATTTTTAAATGTGTGGATACTACATAGACAATACTCTTAAGAGGGCATCAGACTAGTGTAGTTCTCCCCTATGTGTTTCCTTGTGTGTGAATCATTAAATATGCAATAAAAAAATTCCATCAATGACCTAGCTTGTAACTTGGAAAATATAGGTCTTGGGTTGATCCTTCATTACTTCAAAACTATAAATGTGTTATCCCTATGATTGATATGAAAATAGGAAAAAATAGGGAAAATTTTCTCAATTGAATGCTTGATAGAATGCTTTCGATAAGTCATCTTGGTCTCTTTTGGTATTTTCTAGATGAAGAATGCATGAGGGTTGATATTTTAATTATATTAATCTATTTAAATAAGTAACTCACATTAAATCACTTAGGTTGACCATTAGGATAAATTTCATTTATAAATTGGATAAATTTAGGGTAATGGACACTTGCATTAGAGTAGGAAAATTACATCGATACAGGTGTCCATCCTAGACACTAGTGTTTAGGGATCAAGAAATTATGTGAAGACTTAGAACTTATTGAGATAAAATATAAGTAGGTTTTAATCATTCTGAATAAGATATAAGATCTGGGCCATCAATAAAATAATTGGTCAAACTAAGAGATAGGCAAAGGGGCATAAGATAGAGTATGTGTGATACTTACAAAATAAATAAAGGTCTATAACATAAAGGAACAACCAAGGTCTAAGTTTTCAAAGTGTACAAGACTGAGTTCCTATATAATACATAAAATAGTGTCTACATTCCCCCCTTTAATCTAGTAATGAAATTACTAGTTTAAAGGAAAGGAATGTGTACCTAGGTGTGTATAACACACCTTACCTTTCCTTGATTCCAAATTGAGTGATTTTTTTGTTACTAACCTATAATGATGAGCATGTTATAATAGATAATCAGTGCATATACTATAAAATTGAGAGTATTGAAATCATTTAAATTGAAAGAGAAAGGTTTAGGAATATACCTATGTATTGATGTAACCACCTTGCCTATCACCAAGTTTATTTAAAAATATGTATCATTTTAAGGCATTTAAAATGATATTATGACATATATAAATCTCATATATCTAAGGAGATATATAAAAAGAGATATTGGAAGGCACATGCCCCCAACCTTGGAGAAAAGGTGAGTTGCCACCTAACAATTGAAATAAGTTTAATTATGTAACCCAATGAAACTTATAACCTATTGAGGATACATTATAAAATCAATTAAAATCTAAAAAATTGTTAATATTGAGTGATTTAATCACCTCAACCATACCAGAATTTAACTAAATACTATAGTAGATTGGCTCAATATAGTCTGTCCTAGGTATCAGTGCATAAAAATCCATGGCATGGTGAGATTCCATAAAAAGAGTTTTAAGATATGAAAATTGTTTGTATTTTAAAATATTAGGCACACATTAAATATCATATGCACCTTAGATATGTCTCATGTTGAAACTATGTAAAACAATGTTACCAATGTATAAAATTCTACTACAATTAGAAATCTAAATTATATAAATGTGTGCTTTGGCCAATTCAAAAATTGTGTGAGTTTAGATATAATGTTTCCAAATATTTCCCCCAATATAAATGGATAAATATAAAATATATAATAATTACTAATGTGGATAACATGTTTCCAAAACATGCCCCCCTAAAATCTAGAGATTTTGAATACTGAATAAGTGTGGAGAACATGCTTCCAAAGCATGTACCCACTAGATATAGAAAATTTGAATGTGTGGAATCCATTCCTATATGACATATCCCCACTTATATTCCTCTCCCCCCCCCCCCAATTTTATGTGAGGGAATAATATAAACTAGTAGTTACCTCACCTTAAAAAGATAAGACAATTGAATAATCTATGAATGTAACCATGTAGCATATAGGAGAACATGTCTAGGTAAATATATCATTGAAGCACATAGAACAATGTGATCACATGAAATACTATTCTGAATTATAAGTATCATGTAAACATATAAATATTAACAATACAAACTCAAAAATTAAATCAAGTACACACATAATAAAACTCAAAATCAAGTCTACATACAATGGTCTAAGGAAACCGCAAACAAGGGGAATGTTTAAATTCCACATAATCAAATGGACATGACTTAGTAAAATGTCAAAAAAATCAAGGCTGACATATTCAAATGTTTTTATGACAAAAAATTACATGTTAAAATGTTAAATAAAATACATATAGGCATAGAGGATGTAAACAAATTAACATATTAAAATGTTTGAACAAACAAGCTAATAACAAGGTAAGACACTCAAGGAAATACATAAATGAAATAATTATCAACCAATATATACATATCATAGTATCCCATAGATAAAATGTGTTATAAAACTTTTTCAAGTGCATATAAGATCAATTACCTTTTAAAATATATAATCATAGATAAAGGCATGTGTAAGTACATAAGAGCTCAAACATGATAATGTAAAGTGACCATAGAATGATATAACCTAAAGTATCATGATCATAGAGGTGGATTCCCATAATTCCCATATTACATGAGTATAGGTAAGGCCCAACATCAAAAATAGTAATAGATCATGTATATGTGTATGCCTATATCACACTCAAGTATAATCATGCCACACATGTGTATGTAGGTGTAACTAATATGCCATCCATAAAAATGGAACTAAAACATAAAATTCAAGGAGTCAATAGAGTATGTAGGTGTTAAAAGTGTTTTGGAGTTTTTAATGTTTTTGATTTTTTTGAAATATTTAAAAAAAAAGACTATCTTATGAAGGGTGGTCATAAATATCTCTCCATTGTTAACCTAGTGTAATAAGTTGGTGACAATGTCAAGGAGCATGTATAGGTGTAATATTTATCACTCTAGTATCTATGATTCTCTATGTATGCAAAATAGAACTATGTGGTCTTGGAGAAATAGTAGGAGTAATAAGAGTAGGAGTTTTTAGAACCCATTATTGAGTGGTCTTTGGTTTTTTTTAGAATATAAGTAGTAAAAACATGTGTAAGTGATCTATATATCTAAATATGATGCATAATATATAGGTTTCCATGGAATTAATTATATGTATCTAATGTAATGGTCTTTCAAATACTAACCACCTAGTAAAGGGGGTTACCTATTTTTGACCCTTTTATAGTGGATTAATCTTAGTAGGTTAGATAGTTAACTACCTAGGTATGAGGTTTTCTTGTTCAAGAGGATATTCATATAGAATTCTATAAACTATAATTACCTAATTGACATGAAAATATTTAACACACCCATTCATTGTATAAGGTACTAATCAAAGTGTATGGATCCAAGGTCTTCCCAATAACACATCAAAGATGCCCATGGAAGGTATAAGTAAAAAGTTATTAACCACATGTACAAGACCAACCTATAAAGGTAGGTCAATCTCACCAAAAATATTATGTAATATTCCATGGAATGCTCTAATTGATCTATTAGAAGGATGTAAATCATGATAAGTGTAACCAAAGTGTCTAAGTAATGTCATGGTTCAAATGTTTTCACTTTCACCATTATAAATTGTAGCACTACATGCAAGGTGTTTATCAAGGTATACTTGAATGAATAAACAATGAAGATAAAATTCATCATCCTTAATCTCACATTCATCAAAATAAATAAATAGTCTCTTAACCATAGGATGTGTATGTCACATGTAAGTACCAATAATACCATATAATGGGTGACCATAATGTCATTGAGGATGATGTGCATTATATGCCATTTGCACTTCTAGTTCCTTCTTATAATTATCTTGAAAAGTATTGTTAAATATTTTCTATTTTGGTGATCACTAGGTTGTGAACTTGATTCCTTGGGAGGACCATCAAATGTAAGCTTCTATTCATCAATAGGGTATTTGATATTATGATTTATGGTAAAAAATATGTTCATAGAATGTCTTGGTCTCTATTGATAATCATAATAATCATTCACATCATATCCTTTAGGTAGAGGTCTATTCATATCAATCTCTATATGATGAGGGAGAAATATAAGATGACACTCTATTAACCATATCAGTTTATATCCTTAGGAATATTTAGGTGGGAGACTAAGGTAAGCATGAGAACTATCTTATCAGTGTATTGGATAAGAAATTTTTGATTAGGTTATTATGAAAATGTGTTAACTATAGTTTTTATTTCCTTTTTAGGATCAAGAGGTTTTACTTTATAACATGGTTTGATTGTAAATTTTTTTCTAGATGTAGATTCATATGGTGTGTTTGCTATATATTTGAACTTATTCAATGAAATAAGATTTGTTTCACAATCCCATACAACATGACATAAGTCATCAAAAGATTTTAACTTGTTAAAAATAATAGACTCATGTAAAGGACTAAGCAAGCTTTGTTTTTGTATGTTTTGTAACTCTTTATCAGCCATAGGATTGTTCATTTTAGCCAACATTTTTTTGAATCTCAAGACATATTCATTGGTAGTTTCATTTGTTAATTTTTTTATTTTTTAAATTTGAGCATAAGAAACCTTTTCAAAAATGTTAATGGAAAAGTGTGCTAAAAATTTATATGCAAGAGGTTTGAATGTTTTTATATATTGGATAGATAAAACATAGAACCACCTAAAATCATATTCCTTAAGGCTTCTCAAAAATAATTTGTTGAAAATTTTATCATTGGTGGCATATTCAAGGCATGTCATATAAAATGATCAAAGTTGTTGTTTAGGATCACACTTACCATCATAAAATAGAAACCCAGGTGAAACAAAAATAGAAGGGTGAAAATATATCTCAAGTGTAAGAGGGTTATGAAACACATCTTGAAAATAAATAGCATGAGGATATTTTAAAGTATTTTTTTTGAATGTTTGAAACCTTGTCCTCTAAGTTCTTTATAACTTGAAGGAGTGTTTAAACTGTGGACCCATTGGGATTTAGATTAGCAAGTTGATTATTCACAAAAGTGGATGTAAACATGGTTTGATTAGTGTTCTAAGGAAATAATTATATTAGTGATTATAGTTATTAACGATGATCAATGATATTGTATCAGTAGATTTTAGGTTGGTATTCATATGACTACTTATTTATGTGTGTATGTGAGTCACTCAATAAATAAGATTGTGTGAGGATATTTATCTTATATTTGAGAGATTTAAGGGAAGAAAATAGGAGTGGATATAATAATTAAATATAGATATAAGTTTGGTTTCCTAGAAAATATGACCAACTATTTTATATAAATATTCTTATCATTATTAAAAAAGTAGTGAAATTCATTGGCAATTTGTGTTCTACATTATCTGATATAAAAGTGGGTTCCCTAGACCTCTCTATAATTTATTGTCCTTTTTCATAATAGAATCATTTGAGTATAGACCATGTCAATTTCTTATATCATTCTATAATAAATTATTTACCAATAACTTTTTAGAGTAGACCACGATACATTTTGTTGGCAATATTTTATAATAATAATAATAATTACATATACTTCTTTGTATGTTTTTATAGTTTATAGTGTCTTAGAATAGACCAAACCAGGCTATAATAATTGATAAAGTTTCAAATTTAGAATTGGTTTGAAGATTTCAAAGTTTTTATCTATATATCCTTTTCTTTATAGATAATTTTATTAAATGAGAACATTAAAGTGCATGATTTACCCCAACTCTATCCCCAACTCACCTCAAAGAGTAGCATTGATCCATCATTAGTGAGTTGATCCATGCATCCACACATTAAACAATGGGTTGTATTATAGGATTGGCATTGAAAATATCCTATGCTAAACATGATCTAGTTAGTTTTACACTTGAATTGGCCTCAAATCTAGAGTAGTAGTTTTTGAAGACTGAGCTAAATGAATCTTGATATTCTATCTCTTAACCCACTACCAAGAATAATATTTGGTAATTATTTATTTTATCTCACATTGCATCTAGGTTTGCATAATGCAGATTTGACATTGAAGCAGAGTTTGTCTCTACCTCGGCCACCCCAAATCCTCATACTATATTAATATAAAGATGGTAAAACACATTTTACTCATTTTAGTCTAAATGGTCTCCTCTAGTCTATATATTCAGCAATGGTGTCTCTTAGATTTATATTGTGTGAATTTAGTAGTGATCATACCACACATCAAGCTCCACTTTGGCTAGTTCTTCGATCTACATGGGAAAATAGATCTACTCAATTCCTCCAACCCAGATCCACTCATTGACCTAAAATTAAATAACCTAAGTTCTCTCAAGGACCATATCAAAATTAATATTTAGTTCATGCACACATCATTTCTTTGGTAATCCTCAACTACCACATCACCCACTAAATTAGACCACCCATGGTTTTAGGTATTAAATAGTATTTTAGGTTTCAAGCTTTTAAATATTTTTAAATTATGGTAAGTTAGTATTGAGTCTTGGTTTTAATAATTCATGTTTAGTTAGTATTGAGTTTTGGTTTTAAGAATTCATGGTTTCACTTTAGTGATAGTCATTTTAATTTAAATAGGTTATTTTATCTTGTATTGTTTATGTGTTTTTAGATTATTTAATAGATAGTATTTAGTTTTAGTTTTATGATATTTGTTTGTTTCATTTTTTATATAGTTTTTTATTTAAATATTATGTTAAGTTTTTTAATGATATATTTTATATATGGTATGTGTTTATAGTTTAAATTTTTGTTGTTTATAAATTTTTAGAATTCTATAGTACTTATGGAGTTTAATTTTAGAAATAATAATATTGAGTCATTTAAACTTATTTTTTCATCTTGCATAGTTTATTTATATTTTTTATGGTTTATATTGTCTTTTAAATTTGTTATAGTAAGTTTCTAAGTTGTCTACATGTCTAAAATATTTAATAAGCTTATATTATAAGGTAGATGATAATAAAACATTTGACCACATCAAATGTAAATAATTTCCCATTTATGTATAGGACACATTATCAGGGTACTGAGATCCACAAGTTAAAATTCAAGGGGTATAATATAAATAAATTTAGTCCATGATATTCCTTTTCCTATGTGAACACTAAGGGGTGGAATGTTAGGAAGTAATTATGTTAGTGCTCACATTTATTAATGGTGAGCAATGATATTAAGGGTAAATTTTAGGTTGGTAATCATATGACTATTTATTAGTGTGTCAACATAACTCACCCAATAAATAATATTGAGTGAGGATATTTAGCTTATCTTTGAGAGGTTCTAGTGAAAAAAATAGGATTGGAGATATGAATGAAAGCTATATATAAGCTTGGTTTCCTAGAAAATAGGACCAACTATTTTGTATAAATATTCCTATCATTATTAAATAAAGCATTAAAGTTGATCAATAATTTATGCTCTGCATTAAGTATTAATAGGAATTGAAACTAGTATTTGAGTTTAAAAAATTAGTATTTGAGTTAAACAATTGGTAATTCCATGGTAGATGTAGCAATACTAATTTGGATTTTAGGAAATAAAGGTTTGAACACATAACTTGTGACCCCATTATAAGTATTAAGTGATAATGTGTTCAATGGGAAGGATGTTTCAACAATACCTTTTGAGTTTTTTTATTTCCAATATATTTTTGAGTATCTCATCAAGATATTTAAGGATTTGATGAATACACTCATGAAATAATGTAATTACTTGCACTTTTCCAAAGTCTATTTTCTCATGTTCATTAGTTTCATTAGAATCATGGTTTTCATTATAATAATCTTCTTCTATGATAACCTCATCAGGATGTTTTTCATTCTCAACATTGGTATCATCATGATCCATTAGATTGTCCCTCAATGGATTTGAACATATTATATTATCAAAGGGGAAGATCAATGTGTTCAATAGGAACACCTCCCAATCTAGGGCTATGCTTAGGTTTCATAAAAAATAATATAAGTAAGAAATGAAAAAGTACAACAATTTGAAACCCTAGTTAACTAAAAAAATACTAGGAATCATAAATGTTTTCATTCATATAAACTGGTTTCACCAAATGTTTAACCCTAAAATGTTTCTAGATTTGGGTTATCTAAGGTTAAAGGGGATAGATATAATCTAATACACAAGGGTGATAAACTATCTCTATAGTAGGCTATTTAGATGCTAAACTTGGATATAACATATGGTTAATTCATTAAATTGAGATATGCTAAAAATAGTAAGTATATTTATGCTAGATATAGAAATGGTAAATAAAAAATTACTTAGTTGGTTTTGATGTTAACATAGTTCTAGATTTGGAACATGCAAAAATCAAACTAGAAGAGGATTCTAGAATAGTAACCAAATTTTGATTTGGGTGCCTCTAAAACATTTAATACTTGTGATAGTCTAGGATGGTTTTGTTGATTTTAGTGTTAGGTTGAACATAGGTGTCCTATATAAAACACTTACTGAAATAGGATGTGACCACCTAGATACTTTTAGGTTTTTCATCATTTTCAATATGGTGCATTCAGATCTCTATATTAAGCCAATTAGATTATAAACTCATATATCACATATGTTGAATTAATTAAACTAAGATAGCATAAAAATAGTAAGTATAAGTATACTAGATATGGAAATGACAAAGAAATAAAGTACTTAACTGGTTTTGATGTTGACATAGTTCTAAACCTAAAATAGGAATAAAGTAGACATAAGAGGATTCTAGAACAATCACCAATTTATCATTTGGGTGTCTCTAGAGCCTTAGACACTTGTATGAGTCTAGGATAGTTGTGTTGATACTAGTGTCTATGTTGGATGTAGGTGTTCTATATTAAATACTTACTAAAATAGGATGTGACCACTTAGATGCTTCTGGGTTTTTGGTTTCCTTCACTTTGGTGCATTCATACATGGGTCATGTAATTTTATTCCTCATGTATTTTCAAAACCCTATTTCTTCATCTTCATATTGATCTCAGGAAAAAATTGGTTAGTGGGCATATGGTGTCAAGCTGACCCCAAAGATCCTTCTATCAATGAACATTGCTTACATAGCCAATACTCTAAAGAGAGCCTTAGACTGATGTATTTATCCCTTATGTGTTGGCTTGTGTGTGAATCATGAAATATGTGATAAATAATTATAATAGTGACCTAGTTTATAACTTGGCAACTATAGATCTTGGGATACTCCTTTAGTGCTTTAGACCTATATATGTGTTGTCCCTATGACTAGTATGTAAATACAAGAAAATAGGGAAACTTTTCTCAATTGAATTCTTGATAAAATTATTTTGATAATTTGACTAACTCTTTTGGTCTTTTATAGGTAAGAAATGAATGAGGGTTGATCTTGTATTTATATCAATCCCTTTGGAGAAGTAACTCACATTAAATAACTTAGTCCAACCATTAATATGCAGTCTATTTGCAAATTAGATGACTTTAGGGCATTGGAAACTTGCATCAGAGTAAGACACCTGCATTGATGTAGGTGTCTATCCTAGATCCTAGTATCTAGGAAATAGGAAAGTAAGTATAGAATCAAAACTTTCATAGGTGGAAGATAAGTAGGTTCTAAGCATTCTAGGTAAGATAAAATATATAGGTCATCAAAATAATACTGATCAAACCAAGATATAGGCTAAAATAATATCATATTCAATACTTCTAAAAGTTTAAAAGGTCCAGAATTGAGAGGAACAACCAAGGTCTGAGTTTTCCAAATGTACAATACTGTAGTGTTATATAATCCATAAAATAGTATATATAATGGGGTAAACATCTAGTTATAATCACTCACCAAGGGATACATAGATTACTTACTATTAACCAAGGTAATCAATATACATAATATCACCTCTAAGGTGGAGGTATTTCCATGTAGTGACCTCCTAATCAATTTATTTATTTATGTGCCATTCTCAGCATACATCCTTCACCTACCTTACAATCCAAATTATGTAGCCTATGTGCTAACAAGTGCTTTTTAAATTTATTATAGGATCCTTATTCCTGACATGAACTAAAACCAACCCATAATTGATGCCTAGTTAGATATAGTATAAAAGATACATTAAAAAGTTAGACAGTAGACCCAAACATTATCCAGTTAAGAGCCTAGATTAATGGCATCCTAAATTTAATTTTCAAGCTTAGGGTGAATATATAAATGAATTTTTTGAATATACTATATGTTTTTATAAACATCACCTATGCCAAGGATATTTGGGTCCCTTTACTCAACATCATATTAACTATAAAACAAATTACGTCTCTAGGTGTAGTAATTAGCTTCAATTTGAAGTTTCAGATGAGTAGGGCTAAGTGCATGAATAATGGTAATTTATATATGATGTCATATTTTTTAGATGTAATAATTATTATTGTAACCCCCCATCAAGAGGAACCTTAGGATCCTTCTATGGAATATACAAAAAATAAGATATGGGTTGATTTTTCTATCCTCTATATCTATCGGTTCAGAGTATAAATGTAGAGGATTACTGATAATTTTACCCAAAAATATATCGATCCATTAATGGGAAAAAATTTCCAAGGTTATCTAATCAAATCAAAAGGTCAATCAGGAAAATGGGTAATTATTTGTTCTACTATACCATATAGTGATTATAATTGAGATAACCTTTGAAGCCCAATTAAATTTACCATGACGTATTCTAGAGAAACTATTAGAGAAAGAATTTATTTCCAATTATCCAACTATGTTGAAGTAAAACTGAAGACATCTATACAAGGGGTTATTCCTAAACTTACCCTCAACATTGGTCTCCAATATTATACAGAATGGGACTATTTATATCAAGCAAACAAGGATAGAGTCTATTATAGTTTTAGTAAATCATAGTTCATATTATTCATGTTATTCACAAAGTCCTTAAGAAATATTGAAAAAAATTAAGATCCAATATGGGTATGAATCTTTTTTTTGTGATCTCACATTCATGAATGTATAAGATGATATTAAGATAATGATGAATATGCATAAATACTTGATTTATATTAGGGTTGCATATAAAATAATGTATGACCCTATTATTTCTCCTAAGGATGATAAGGACATAGACAATGAAGAAATAATTCCAACCCAACCAAACATTCATCTTTTTTAATAAAGATAAGATACTACTACCAATACTAATAACTAGATTAGGGTTAACATATTCAAGTGTCTAGAAAGGCCACCAAGCATTGATACCCCTTTTCTTATAATGAATCAGTCAACACCTCCATCTCACATGTATTCTATTGAGCCAGTTCACATGATATTAGAACATATAAATTATAACTTCCTTAAATAAGTTCTTATCCTACCATAAAACATTTTATTACCACTATGTACTCTATAGCAGTATCTACTTCTACTATTGTTGGAGAATTAACCTTAATTTAGGTCCTTCCTAGGTTTATAAGCTTATCCTAAGTCTTATTTATGTGTGCATTTATTATATTTATAGATGAATTTTATTCCTACCTTTATGAGGTATCTCTCACCTCCCTAATCCACTTATTAGATCTAGATTTACTTGCATGTAACTCTTCCTTCCCCACATGGCACACACTTCCCTCTTTTTATGATGGATTACGCCATAAGTGGCAGACACATAGGAGGCTTGTAAGGTTATAATGGAATTATATATAACTCTCATTATCCTCATCTATATCTATAAAATATCCCTTCCTTTCCTCTTTTCTTCATTAGAATCTCTCTCTCTCTCTCTCTCTCTCTCTCTCTCTCTCTCTCTCTCTCTCTCTCTCTCTCTCTCTCTCTCTCTCTCTCTCTCTCTCTCTCTCTCTCTCCTCTCTCTCTCTCTCTCTCTCTCTCTCTCTCTCGATTCAATCTTTTACTTTTGGATATTTTAGTATCAATCCTTTTAATAAGATCACATGGGTGTTTCTCTGATGCGTTCAGTTTCCCACTTTAAAAATTATTTGTTATATTTATGGTTTGCTCCATGAGAGGTAGTATTGTTTCTTTATTTCATTAAATTTTTCACTTTTTAATGTCTTTGATAAATGACATTGGAATAATTACTAATATGGTATTATATCCATGGGTTTCTAATGTTGATTCTTGAGTGTTTGTGTAAATTTGATGTTAAAAATGGAGTTTTTTTTTTCTAAATTTTTCTTAATTTTTATGCACTCTAACCCACTGTTGCAGGTTTATTATAAAGATTTTTTAAATTTTTCTTGGAAAAAATCTCCAATTAGGTTGTCTCATCTTTTATTCAAATCATAGTTTAATATATCAAAAAAAAAAACTCTATTCTCATCCTTTCTAGCATTCTAGATTTTTTATCCTTATAGTTCTTAATTTTATTATTAATATTGAAGAATTTTTAAATCTAGATATTTATATATCTCAGAGTTTTTTTCCTTCTCTTTTTCATTAAAAACTAGCTTTATCTACCTTCTTCTATTCAATTGGAGTTCAATCTTAGTATAGGCACTTTTATTCTGCACTCTCTTGCCTATCTCTAGTTTTTTGAATTAGATTATTTATTAGATATTTTATCTTTCTTTATATGCTCCTCTATTTATTTCTATTTGTCTTAGATATTTATATTTTATCTCTTCTTAAGCTTTCTTCCTACCATGACATTCTTTCCTTCACTTTTCCTATTTGCATAGTCCTTATCTCATCTTGTCTTATTTAGTGAGGTTTATTTTTTTAATCATTCCATTGGAGATGTGAATTATCTTCTAAGTGTGTTAGAGGTGAAAGGGGACTCTCACTTAGACCTATCTCCCATCACCACCAAGGAACCATGTTGGGGCTTATTTGGGAGTGCATAGATCACCTCTAAATAGGCTCCTCTACTGAAAAAAATTGGCAGCACCATCACCCTCCCCTCTCCTAATGTTGCTCATTTTTTATGCATCATTATTGAGTGATTTATCTCACTCAATTTTTTTATAGCAATAATATGTTTCACATTGTATTTTATTTCTTTCCAATCATGCTTTACACTTCTTATTTTTTGCATTTCATTTCTATATATTTATTTGGTTTTTGGTTGTTGAGAGGTTCCTTGTCACATTGGCATTTACAATCTCTGTGGCATCTCCTTTCAAAAAAAAATTTGGTTTGATTTTGCATATTGATGAAATACATTTTACCTTTTTTAATGAGTGAGGTGTTTTATTAGTTTGCTCAATTTAGTGTCTTTTTCTTCTCTGTGCATTATTTTTAGGTGTGCTCAAGTTTTTTTTAAACATCTTTCCACAACAAGACACTTGGCTTGAGTGCATTTCAAAAAAAATAATGCATTGAGTTTATGATTTATCAAATCATTTAAAAAAAAAACCATCTAAATATTTTTTAACTTAACACTTTTTACCTCATTTGAGCACATAATAAAATAGGCAAGATAATGTAATTTATCTTAATATAACGTACCTGCATTTTTTTGGAAATATAATAGTCTTTATTTTTTATTGTAAATGTTGTTTGTTATATATATATATATATATATATATATATATATATATATATATACATATTCAAGCTTCCCATATATAATAAAGGTGGAATTTTTTTCAAAATAAATTTTAAAGTCCACTCATTAGAAATTAAATCCTATCTTTTATCGTTTCCCTTATTTAATTTATGAAAAGAGTTTTCACATGGGTTTTTTTAAGATTTAGCCCATTTACTGTATGAAAGCTTTCCAAAAAAAAAAAGGAAAGTATATGTATTTTTTTTTGGTGTTTACGAATTATTTCAAAATTCTTTACAAACCAAAATTAAATTGTAAAGTGGCATTCAAAACCACTTAATTGGTGTTTTTGGTGTGAACTTGCATTTACCAGTTAAATGATCCTATTTTTCTTTTCATTAAAATGAATATTTTAAGTGTTCATTGGATCAATTTATTTTTGTCATAATAGATTTTTTTTCAATGCTAACTAAATATGTCTCTTTTGCTCTCATGGGCCTTAACTTGTCCATTTTATTTGTTTTTATAAAAACTAAGCAAACTATTTGAGATGAAGACATATTTGCTCTTAAATAACAAATTACAATTCAAAATTATACTATTAATACTTTTCATAATTAAATTAACACACTTAAAAATGATTTTCAAAACAAAATGGATAATATGCAATCTTTTCTTGATGCTTTCAATTCTAAATTTGTATCTTTTGCTCATGAAACTAGTTCTCATCATGGTGAATCCTCTTATATGTTTGAAACACCTAAAAAATATTTTAACACTTGTCTTACAAATATTGGCATAAAAATCATCCAAAATATGGGCTATGCAGGTGATGAATTTGGTAAGTGTCAAGATGGTATACTCTAACCTCCTCTACCTACTTCCAATGCAACTTCTTAAGGTCTTGGTTATGTTGATTCTAATACTTCTAATGAAAATTTAACATCTTACTATCCTCTACATTGAATTACTTATAATGAAAATTATTTAAATTATAGTTATTATAATGCTCATGCTTTGGTTAAAAATGATAAAACTTGTATGTATTATGGAAAATATGGGCATTGTATATATAAATGTTGAAAATTTCACCCATGCAAATCTTGTGGTAAATATATGTATGATACTTTTAATTATAAAAAATAACCAAATCTCCTACCTATAAAGGTAAAGTTTTTTGGAATAGTAAATAAAATAATGTATCTTCTAGAGACTTTAATATGTCTTCTTGAGATAAATATTCTAATGTTTCACAAAGAATAGCTTTTGCAAGTGACACATCTTCTTTGTCTCCCTTTTTATTATCTAAATATATATGTTTTTATTCCTTGTTTATTATTGCATATGATATATGCTTCTATTATTTTAACTAACTTATTTTCATATAGATTTGTGCACTTTATGATGGAAGTTGTCTTTGTTCAAATTTGCCTAGTTGTACATATACTTTTATTATATTATGTATGTAGATCATATTTTTGGCGTATTGATTACTTAAATTTAAATATTGGTGTCATATTACTTATTTTGTAATTTTTTGGATCATTACTCCTTTTGGTTGGTCTTTATTCCATGGTATATTGACCACCTTATCCAAAAAAGATTCGTGGAGATTCTTGGTGATCACACTTTCTACCTTGAAACTTTTGACATACCTTCTCTTCTTTCTTCTCTAAAATTTTATAATTCCTCTTAAAGGACGTTTATATTATGGGGGAAATCATTTTAATTTCAACTCCCTTATTTTTTTGCAAAGGTTCTCTCCAATTTTGTAACCCCAATTTAATCTTAAGAGGGAGTGTTGTAGAATAAAACTTAATTTGGGTCCTTCCTAGGTTTATAGGCTTATCTTAAGTCTTAGTTATGTGTATATTTATTATATTTTTAAATTAATTTTATTATTACATTTATGAGGTGTCATTCACCTTCCTAATCCACTTTTTGGATATAGAGTTACTTGCATGTAACTCTCCCTTCCCCACATGGCACACAATTGCCTTTCTTTCTAAGGGACTAGGCCACAAGTGGTACACACATAGGAGGATTGTAAGGTCATAATGGAATTCTACGTAAATCCCATTTTATTATTATAAATCTATAAAATATTCCTTTCTCTCCTCTTTTTCTCTTGTGCTCGTGATTTCTTCTTTTGTGTTCTTGATGCAATCTTGTACTTGTGGAGATTTTAGTAGCAATCCTTATAATAAGATCTTGTGGATTTTTATCTGATAGATTTATTTTTTCACTTAAAAAATATTCATATCATTTATGGTTACTCCATTAAAGGTAATATTATTTCTTTCTTTCATTAAATTATACACTCTTTAATGTCTTTGCTAAATGATCTTGGCATAATTACTAATAGATACATTTGTATTATGTTATATTATTGATGAGTATGTGTCAGTTCCTACCATTATGATATATCTATATTTAATTTATGATTCTACTTCCCCACCATGGCTTGAAATTATTATTTATCCTCCTCCTATTCGTGAGATCATAGGAATTCCAAAAGGGAGGTTAGTAACATGTTAGTTTAAGTAACAAAAACTCAAAGAAACACACTAACACTAACACTTTCAAGCCTAGATCTTAGAGGTGAGATTAGTAACAAAAGATAAATGAAAACACAAGTAAAATTCAAAATACAAGATATCTTTTACCTTCTTTAGGAGATATAAATTCATTATTGAGTGGCTTTCTCAACTTGTGCATCAAAGAGCCTTTGGCAATGGAGTTTGTGTATCTCCCTCTCTCCTTGTAACTATTGTGTCTTGTGTTAGTTTGTTGTGGCTTAGCTCAATATTTGGGCATTATAAAATTTTGATATGAATCTCATGCAACAAAACTTGCATTATAACTTTACAATATCCAAGCTTTGAATTCATTTGTGCATGATAAATTTTCACCAAATAGCTCAAAATTCAATAGGTAAGGACTTGTATTTATATCAAATGGATTTAAGCCCAACCTAAGGTGAGTCAAGGTGTAGTTGAAACATGTAATGAGTTCAAACCTACCTATGGTGAGTCAAATTAATCCTAGTAGAGTTAATAGGTGTCAAGTAATTATGATTTTCAATAAATAGGCATGGGTCTCCAAACTGATATATTTTAGGATATTTCCAAAGGGCTTGACAACTCACAAAGGTAATCATGAAAAATTAGGATATTTCATATTTAAATTTCATTTTTTTAGTTATTAACTAATTGCACATGGATAATTCAGCTAGACTCTTAATTTGGTTTAGCTTGTTAATTAATTTTAATTATCTATTTAGCTCTTTAAATATTTGATATTTGCTCATGTACCCTAGTTAATATGTCCATAGATCAAATTGACTATTGTGATGCCACAATATGATTAGGAATGAATTTGTGAGAAATTATCATTGCATATGATAGAATAACCTAATTAAAGATATCTAAATATGATTTTGAGCTTTGATGAATGATGAAAAATAAAACTTGGGACATTCAATGATTTCTAGGCTTACTTTGAAATGATTGGTAGGAATTAATTTGAAGTCCGATCAGAAGCCAATTGTAGCTAGTATTAGGTGTCTATAGTTTACCCTTATTTTAGAAGATGTTACAAGCTATAGTCATAGTAACATTTTCTCAATTAATGAAATAGGTCAAAAATAAGATAATGAGTAAAGAAGAAGCTCCAAAAAATGTTTGAGAAGACTATAATGATACCCCTTGTCACATATAATTGATGGATGGTCCCTTGAAAAGAAGCAAGAACAAAGGAGGGAATTAACCCATGGTTGAGATTAATCCAATTGATAAAATTATTTCATGCATTGATTGAAAAAGTATTGATTCACCCAAAGTTAAATATAATCTATAAAAAAGGTTGAGACACTGATTTGCCCACAGATAGTTATAATCAGTGGTAATGGCATATGCCTCAATTAAGGTTGATGAGTCAAAATAATGATTTTCTCATAAGCAGTTATAATCATTAAGATGACTTAGATTGTATAAATTATTAGGTATGGAGCTTGATTGTCTTCCAAGATCAAAGGTTAAAAATCTAATGTTATTTTAGTGGTTTTTAGATCCCATTCTTTATATCCATGATGGCACAAGGGGTTGTAAGAGGGGAACCCCCCATTTTGGGGTCTAAGGGGGTGACCTCCTGGTGGAGAGTCTATGGATTGTGCACCCTGATGTGGGTTCGAGGGTAGTGCCCCCAAAGTAAAATTTTTATTGAAATTTCATTTTAAAATTTTAATTTCATAGTCAATCTAGGCCATTGATTAAATGTTTTTAGATCTGATGGTAGAGGTTATGCTTAGGTTTTTTTTGCCCTAAAATGTATTTTTAGATGGATGAGATGGAAGATGAAACATGTTTCACATAGAGAGGAGGTATAAAGAGGTAGATAAGTGTAACAAAGTTTGTTTTAGAATTTGTTTCTCCCTTGTATTGTTAAAAATAATATATTAGATAAGTTTGGTAGATGTAGCCCATCTTTAGTGAACCATGTTAAACCTAGTGTCTCTTATTTTGTGCATGTTTATGATTATTTTATGCATATTTGATTGATTCATTTCATGTTTTCTCTTGTATGTGATTTGAGATAAATCTATGTTTTATTTTATCCTAACATAAAGGTGTTTGATTGATGCCCCCATAGGGTAGATTAGCAAGCATAACTCAAGGATATAACCTATCATACAAATTAAATATGATTAGGTTCAAACATATATGTGATGGCCTAATGACTGAAGAAGCCATAAATATCTAGGCACATGAGTATATGTAAAGTGATGAAAGAGATGTATAGAAGAATAAATGTTTACCCATGTGAATGATTTAATTTTACCTACCAATGTTGAGATGTTAATCCTTATTAGCATTAATATAACTAGAATTGTCAATGGGTTGATTTGATCAAGGAAGGTGGGAGGATTTTCCAAGGTTACCAAAGAAAAAATTCTACAGCTTCATTGCTTGTAAGACTTCCTAAGATGATTTTTGTTGTAGCACATGATGGTAGGCACCATGATATAAAAAATCATGATAACTTGGTTAAAATGTGCATAAAGACTAACTCCTGATCTAATAAATAATTGAAAAAAATATACCAATGATAAAAAACATGATAATGTTGAAATATGAATGTGGATAGACTCAAAAATAATGCCTAGGGAATCACTCAATGAACACATATAGACTGAGTCAAGGCATAGTACTAAAAGCAAATCAATAGGCAAGCAAACAAATGACTAAATAATTAAACAAAAATATATACAACTTCAAATAAAAATTAATAGAAAGCATCCTATCATCAACCAAATCAATATTTATGTGTGAAGGCTTAATACAAGGATAAATGGGTAGTGATCCCAAGCAAGGATACATGTAAAGTGTAGGTCACACCGCAAGTGGTAGTGGAATAGATTAAAACCAGTGATGGATTTTCCCAAGTAGGGTGGGTCAAGGATGACTAACTAGGTATAAATAGGAAAAATGTTTTTGGCTTTTGAAATTTTATGAATGTTTTTGGAATTTTGAGGTATCTTAAATCACTAGAGATTGACAAGATACCACTCATAAAATAGAGAGAGTATTGGCTTAGGTTTCTCTCAAAATGGTAAGAGTATATAGAAAAGGGTGATTGAGATGACCTCAATGTGAATTGAGCATGACCTATATAGTCTCATTAGGACCCCAATTCATAATATTTATGACAACATGAAAGGTAGGGAGAATTGACTAGGTCATAATAAGTTCTAAAATTAAGGTAAATGGCTAATAAAATGAGATTAGTAATGGCATGGTGATGTGATAATGTATGTTAAAGGTATTATTCCTAATTTTTCCATAGGTAGTTATAATTAAGAAATAATAGCATAGATATATGATACTAATTTTTCTAAAGATGGTTATAATTAGTAACACAAGTTGGGATACTAATTTTCCCATAGGTGGTTATAATCAGTGGTACCACTCAAACATAAAATGAAAGATAACTTTCTAAATCCACTATCACACTACTTTCATATAATATCATTTAAACATAGAATTATAAAACTAATTAAACTAGATGAGAATACCATCATGTAAGGTGTGGGAAAAACCAAAGGAACTAAGATCAAAAGAGTTGGGTAGGATGGATAAAATAAACTTCAATCTAATAGGGATGTCATGGTAGAATGATATATGGTATGGCATTGATTAGGACAATGATGGTATGAAGAGTGGATAAAATGGTAAGAAGGTTTCCCCCAAGTGATAAGGTAAGGTAAATGTTAGGTTAATTAACAATGGTAAGGGAATAGCAAAATCAAAATGATAAGGTATATGTTTTTGGTCAAGGTGAATGATTCTATTGTTCCTGCTAATGTGGAGATGCACATCCTGATCAACATATGGTATAATTAGAATAATAAAATCATGTTACTCTATCAATAACCTTCTATATATTTGGACATAAATGATGTTGTGATCTTCATTGGTCATTTATTCTATTTCCTCCAAATGTTGAGATAAGGTATCTTTGTAGCCTCTAAAATGGAAAGTGAAAATAGGGATGGTAATTATAGATAAATTTTGGATGATAGGTTTGATTTTATAATGTAAAGGTGAATGATAATGGAATGTATAATGGTTGGGAAACAAATGAATATCAAAATTTTCAAGCACACATAATATTCTTGATTCTAGATTCAACATAACTTTGGATGTGGTAGGGTTGAAGACTTCTAAATATGCTCTCGATAGGACCAATAGATTGTTATATTATTTGGGTCTAAGAGTAGCTACCATTTGATTATGTTGTAGATTATAAGCTATATTTATTTTATCTTGAATAATGTCTTTGTCAAGTAGTGAATAAATGTTGTTCTCAACTTTTGGCACCTTGAGGAGGTTTTCACCAATGAAGTTGTCTTGATTTTCCCATATCACCTCTAATAAGGTTTCACTAAGGAATGTTGGCTTTTGGCTTTGAGTGTCTTCTAGTGTCTCAAACAAGGTTCACTAGAAGTTGTTGAGTTTGAAATTTGATTATCCCATAGCACTTCCAAAAAGGTTTCATTATAAGATTATTCTTCTTATGCATGAATGTGGTCTTAGCCCCCCTGATATTCTATAACTGATATGTCTCCATAGATGTAGTTCAACAAGGTGTGATTCTATCGATCCCAACTGACACTTGTGGGAGGTAGAAGTAAAATATAAAGGCTAGGTTGGTTGGTGGTAATGGCTTGTGTAACAGTAAAGGAATGGGAAGAGGCAATATTATCCTCATAGAAAATACTATGAGAACTTGTGTCAAAGATAAATGTAGTCATATAAAATTCAAAAATGGGTAACTTGAGTGTGACTTGTGGCATCCATCCCATAGGTCCTTGCTTGCTTTCATGACCCTCAGGCATATTTTCATTGATTCTCAATCATATCTAGCCATCTAGACATGGTCCCATCAGATCTAAATTTCTATTTCCATGATAGATCCATCCCCCTAGGTCTCATTATCTCAAGACAATAGCTCTTAACTCAGACTATAGTGTCAGACCCTAGGGTGTCCCATTTTTGGTACTCCTATCTAATCATATTTTGAGCTCAAATGACCATTTCCTTCTGATTCTTATCCCTCTTCTTACTAGCCTAATATGAGCACATCCAACCCATGACCAATATAACCCTATAAAATCTCATTCAAATTTCATTTAGAAAGGGTTGGCAAATATCATAAAGCAAGAAAGAATACAAGTAAGACTACTCAAGCATATTTCCCTATTCTCTGCATATAGCTATCCAATACCATTTCTATATTACTCAAATCCTTACACCAGTGCTTAGTCATCTCAAGTACACCAAATTTAGAATTTTCCATCTTTATACACATTGTTTCTCAAAGCACTTCAAGTGAGAGAACTACTACATAATGCTTAACCCCTCTTCAAAGTATTGGTATGTAGGTAGTGTTCCCACACAAGGGGTATGAATATATGTTCAATGAATATTACATACATAAATTCCCCCTCTTTATTAAATTTGGTCAAAACATAATGGAGTCTATGGTTTGAAGACAAAATCAACTCTACAAGGAGTTTTACAAACATCCAATAGTTAAAATTTTATAAGTAGAGTCTCACAGACACAATGAACTAAACCCAAAAAGATCACATCTCCTAGACAATAGTGGTAGAGGTGGAATATAACACTAGTCACAAGAGTGCCCTATTTTTGGTGATCCTATCCTTTCATCGAATGAAGGCCAAATCTTGATTTGTGATAGTGTCTCAGTCCTGGATAATGAATTATATCCTCTATCTTAGTTGTATCAATCAGTTTCCAACAAAGTCTTGTTTTCTCTCCTCTATTTACTATTTTTAGAAAGTTTAAAATTACAATCCAACTATACAAATTAGTATCTTAAATATTTCATATTTATTTACTTAGTTTATTACTTCAACCCTCTAACTAAATTATGAATAATATATGAATATTTCTAAAACTATTAAATCATTTGGTGAATTCGACTTACTTTGTCTATGCATAAAAACCCTACAAACACTAGGGTAAATTTTCTACTAATTTTTATTATATTTTTTTTATTTTTTACTAGAATATTAAAATTATAAATTAACATTACATTTTAAAATTTAATTAAAATTTTAAAATAGTTTTCTTTCAAACCCTAGTTGTCCATACTAGGTCCCAATATTTTCCCAATAATTTTTTGATTTTTTTACTAATGTGTTCAAATAAAAAATTCACTTTAATTTTTAAAATTACATAGTAATTTTTAAAATCATATTTTATTCAGAACCCTAGTTGCATATACTAGGTCCCTTTATTTTCTTGAGGTATCACCCTATATCTAAAATTAGATTTCACATAAAAACAAAAATGGATATAACTTATTTACACATATTTCTTGCATTTATTACAGACAATAAGGAGACCATACTCGGTCCTATCATGTACATGAATGATGAAGTTTACCATATGTTAGTATAAAGCTTCATTCTTTGCATTGCATGCTTACATTTCATAATATGGGATTTTATTATGAAAGTGATTGCTAAACATAGTAAGATATTTTTCCTTAAAAATAATGTTTAATTTTTTTTAATGCAAAGTTTCATCACTTACTTTCTATCACTCATATGGAACAATTTTCAACTTTATCTTGCTAAAATATTAGAAATATCATACCACATGTCAATTTTTTAATGCATTCATGCACCATTTCTTTCTCTCTATCCCTTACTTTCTATCTCTCATTTGTAATGCTCTTTATAATAATATTGTTATACAAATTATAACTCCAATTACATGCATTCTATCCCACATACATGGTTTATACCTAGAGGATCCATTTCATAAGCTAATGACCACCTGTCAAGTTTCAATGTCATATCATATGCATATGAAATAGTTTCCTTCTCCTCCTCTCCTCCAAGAGGGTGATAGCTACTTTCCCTCTAACTAGGTTCATGTTATCACCCCTCAAAAGGTGAGGCAACCCATAATATTGTTTCTAATGCATACATGTAACCTATAGATTATTCAAAACATCTCCAACATATGTGCATACATGTTCAATCAGAAGTAACTAAGATTTGTACTTGTGAGACTCTAAGGGATCAAATCACTAGTATGAGCAAAATAATTTTAGATTTACAAATAAAAAATCAGATATTACATGAAAATATCACAACATTGGAAAATCAGATTATAATACAAAAGCCTCAAATGCACCCTAGTGCCAATCATGTATATGCACCTTCACCTAGTCAATTGGTTGCAAGTAATATTAAATATAAAAACAAGAAATCACAATATATTAACTCTATAAGTAGTGATCTACAAAGCATTCAAAAATAAAATAAGAGTTCAAGTGAGGTACTAAGGGAATTGATTAAATATTAGTTGATCACATTACCTCCTCTACATCCAATGAGAAGATCCAAATATTATTGTGCATATCATAGAATACATGAGAATCACATAGATTCATGTTTCATATTGAAGACACATAGACAATAAATAATTGCTAATAAGGACCCTATATAAGGTAAATCAATCAAGCATTCCATAGTGAAACAAGAACACATTCATAAAAGGTCAAATCTAAAAATAGTATAAAAGTGGTTACCAAAGCATCACTTAGAGAAACAAAAGGATCAAAAATAAAAATTAGAGAAACAAACAACACAAGTATAGGAAAAGCATGAAAAAGATGAAAATCTACCTCTCTAAAACAAGGCTCAACTTTTAAAGCAATATGGGTTTGGTCAAAAATATATACAACAGTTTGTTTATCAAGGTCAAGGGTTACAAAAGCATGCTGAAGGCATCACTACTCCTATTCCAGTAGTTGATAATTTTTATCACCAAGGTTTGGGATTTATCTAACATCCTAAGGCAAATCATTCATAGACATAATTCATCAAAGGAAAAGATCCAGATACAATAAAAGTCAACACTAGAATTCTATTGGTTCAAAATCAAGATGATAATGATGAGTGAAATAATATAAGTCATTATGATTTCTACGATACCAACAATGAATCTAAATATTTAGAGTCATATTCATAGCCATTCCCTCTTGCTTCACAATCATGCATGATTCCTTCATTTAATATAGGACACCATTATGAGGAGTATCCAATGAGATGCATTGGTTAGTATCATTTCTTCTCAATATTACTTGTATATAGATTCTTTTCAATTTATTGTGCATAGTCTCCTTATGATTGATTATACATAGCTCATTATCAAAAATCCAAAAACATTCAAAAATTTCAAAAACACCAAAAACATTTAAATTATATGCATCATCAATGCTTTACATTACTACTATGCTAGACTTTCATTTGATATTCTATACTATTGTTTTTTTGATTTATCTACATTACCATGCTTCACTTGATCTTCTTTGAGTGTGTGCAATGACTTCCAGCTCCTTGATTGCTTCACTCCACCCATTGAGGGGGAATCCTACTTCTACATTGAGATATACATTGATATACATACCCACTGTGGGCATCTCCTACATAACTACACCATCTAGGTTATGTCATTCATATAGCACACACCCTAGTTATCATGTTGATGTATATTATTTACTAGCTTACATAGATTACTCTATTGATATTTCACTAGTATATAACACTTGTGTATTTCTTAGCTTATACATAGTCTTGTATTACCATGTCTTGCATACTTTCACATTCTTGCTTTTATTAGTTAGATACAATTGTATTTATAGTTTTTACAAGCTTTCTTTTCCTATTTTGCATAGCTAGATTGATTTCATTTCTCAGTTCCTATTTCTCATGTATGTGCCTTAGGACATTTTGTAATGTCCTTTATTTTTATGTATTGTTTGTGCCTTAATACCTTTGTTAATGTTATTTTCTTATACTCTTCTATGTGATTGTGGCTTTCATGCTAACCTTTTTTGTTTCTAATTGTATGTGTATGTGCAATATTGAACATGCCTTGTATGCTTGGTTTTTAGTTTGAGTGGCATATGCTCATGTCCCTTATTTTCTTGACCCCTTGGGAACTCTTGTTTTCTTATTTCTTATTTATTTGTGTGCTTGTTTCTTGATTGATTTTTGATTGTTTGCAAAAGTTATGATCCACATCATGCATTATCTTTCTTTCTTGGATTCCATGATGGACATCATGCTCTATCACTCTATGATAACTAACAATTAACTAGACTTCCAATTTCAATTTAGTACATTACACGTGCTATTACATTATTATATATATCTATGCATAGCCCTATTGATCTAACAATATTTTATTATAAACCATGTTTTATCTTGAGATATCTTGTCGATTATCATTTCTATATCATGTATTTTGTAGCATAACACACTTGCATGGCTCTTTCTTTTGAGGGTAGTCATTATAAGGTCTTCATTCCTACCCTAAAAAGAGGGGGAAATAAATAGGGGTTTTTCCATAGAGATCAGATCTCCTACTAATTGAAAAACTAGTTTCAAAACACTCAGAACAATAATAAGAGGTCAAACCAGGCAAACTAGACCAAAAAAATAGTCATAATTTTAGAATAATTTTTAGTTTTAGCAAAGGACAACAGCATCAAAAATAGAAAATAGCATTGGGCACTAGGGTATCCTTTTTTTTGTGCTCTTTTCCAAACAAAAAAAAACAAATTTTCTAGAAGTAGGTAAAAAACTAAGTTTAGCTATAGTTTTGCACTTTTAAACTGGTTTAAAATCAGTAGTTTTTAGTACACTTTTGCTCAAAGAATCTAGATATAAGGGGCATCATGTGAGATATTATGGCTCTCACTTCCAAATTTAGATATAATATTTGGTATAACTTATATATCAGAATCCATGTTCTAGACACCAGTGATTGGGGCCAATGTGCATGGCATATATTTTTCTTTTCTTTTCAAGTTTAGCATATTACCCAAGTATTCTTAGTAGTTGTGTGCCTTGTTCTATCTATAGGTGGTTAGCATCATTTTGGAGTGGATTTAATACAAGCCTAACCTCCACATTTTGGAATGGATTTCATATAAGCCTAGTGCCTCACTTTCGTTAGGCTTTCATACAAGCCTAATCTCCATCTTTTAGAGTGGCCAAAAGTGGCCTAGTTTCCAACATATAATTGACTATCCACACCAACATTGTCAGATCACATAACATTCATGGCCTTCAGGATCCATCTCATATGACATAAATTTCATATTAATATCATTTCATAGCTTCATTTCATGGGGAAATGATGGAGCTAAAGGACTAGTTAGCCTTTGTATTCTTTAGCTTCCTACTCAAAGGGATTAGACACATAGTCCAAACATTGATTGGCACACATATGATCACATAGATTAACTTAGTGGGAGATGATAGAGTTAAATGGATAGCCTTTTCATTCTTGATTCATGCTTAGGGAATTGATCACTTATCCCTATTCATGATATTACTCTTGGTACAACATCATCCATTATTACTTAGCATCACTCAGCATCACAATAGGTTTTATATTAGTTTGTATAGCCGACGAGGTATATTTGTTCCTTTTTCTTCCTCTCTCTCTTACCCAAATTTGTACATTATTATTTTAGATATAACGTATCTAGTAAGAACTGATCTACTCTTTATTTTATCTTGTAGATTCACACTTCATAGCATGCTCTCTCTATGGACACCCAACATCACACAGATTCATGAACTTCACCCTTGCAGGTAAGTTTAGGTATGCTTTATATTTTTCCCTTATCCTATTATTTCTCTTTGTTACATCACTATAATAAATGGGGGGGGGGGGGGAATGTAGTCATATAAAATGCAAAAATTGGTAACTTGAGTGTGACTTGTGACATCCATCCCATAGGTCCCTCCTGCTTGCTTTCATAACCCTCATGGGCATCTTTTTATTAATCCCAATCATCCATAGCCTTCTAAATGTCATCTTAGTTAATCTAAACTTATCTTTTAATGATAGATCCATCCCCCTAGGTCCCATCAACTTATGGCAATATCACCTAATTTGGACTATAGCATCAGACCCTAAGGTGTCCCATTTTTGGTACTCTTGTCCAATCACATTTCAAGCATAAATGACTATTTTTTTATTTATTATTATCCCTCTTCTTATTAGATTAATATGAGAACATCCAACCAATGACCAATAGATCCCTATAAAATCTCATTCAAATTTCATTTAGAAAGGGCTAGAAAATATCACAAAATAAGCAAGACTACTCAAAATATTTCCCTATTCTCTACATGCAGCCATCCAATATCATTTCCAACTTACTCAAATCCTTACACCAATCCCTAGACATCTCAAGTACACCTATTTTAGCATTTTTCATCTTCATACACACTATTTCACAAACATAAAGTGGGAAAACTACATACGGCTTGATCCTTATTTGGAGTATTGTTATGTAGAAAACATGCCCACATAAGGAGCATGGATATAAGTTCAGTTAATATTACACACACTAACCCCCATATTTCTAAAATTTGGTCAAAGTATAATGGAGTCTAAGGTTTGAAGACAAAATCAGCTCTACAAGGAGTTTTGTGGACATCCAATAGTCAAAATTACATAGGCAATGTCTCACAAACATAGTGAATAAAACCCAAAAAGTTCAAATCTCCTAGAAAATAGTGATAGAGGTAGACTATAGAACCAAACACTAGGGCATATTGTTTTTTATGCTCTTATCCTTTCACCAAATGAAGGCTAGATCTTAATTTATAATAGTGTCTTAGTCCTACACAGTGAATTGTAGCCTCTATCTTAGTTGTATCAGTTAGTTTCTAGATAAGTCTTATTTTCTCTCCTCTATTTATTATTTTTAGAAAGGTTTAAATTACTATCAAATTATACAAATATAATTATTTCATATTTATTTACTAATTTTACTACTAAAACCCTTTAACTAAATTAGGAATAATATATGAATATTCACAAAACTATTAAATCACTAAAGTATTCATCTTCAAAAATTGTATAAGGATCATAAATGTATTTAAATTGATCTATGAGGCATACATAACCAATGTGTAACAGCCATGAATATATTATGATTTGTAAGCTAATTCTATCTCAAGGGAATTTGAATATAATGTTGAGACTAATGTTGATTCTGCTTCTAATGCTAAATCTAATATCAGTTATAGAATAGAACCTAAAAATTTAGTCTTGATTCTTCATTTGGTGTGGATGTTGATACAAATATGTCTTGTTAAATTTTTGGTATTGGACAAATAATGGCTTGTGATGGCATAATGGGCTCCATAGAGACTATTTTGTTAAAGTGAAACTCCTTAATGAGTGGAAAAAGGTTAAGAGATAACTCCATAAAGACTAGTTTTTCAAGGGGAAGATCTTTAAAAATATGCATATGGTTGAGGTAATTATTTGGCCAAAGGTGGTTATAATCATTAAGAAGTGACTAAAAAAATAATGGCTTATTAGAGTGAGACTCCTCGACAATAGGTATAAGATCAAAAGGTGATTCATCATAGGTTAACTCATCACAAATAGGTGTTTCAACAAAAACATCTTAGACTAGCTAGTTCTCTTAGCCTTGGTTTACAATCAATTGTAAATTACCAGTTTTGAGCATATCTTGGTCTTTGAATGATTGGCTCGATTAAAGAGGTTTTGATTGGCTTGGTTTTTTTTGGATGATTGGCAGGGTTTTTCTAAAGTGAGTAATAGATATAAATGGATGAATAATGGTAGGCTTAACAAAAGTTGATTTATGACCTAGGATGGTAACTGTGACTCGTCGAGTTGTGATTGGAAAAATTATTGGGATAACAAGCTACCATACATGGAATGGCCTAGAATGGTAATGGTAGGGCATGGTGAAGATTTATTTATATAAGGAGCCAAAGTATAATGTATTATAATGGTAATGACAAGGCATTACGAAGCTTGGTTACTTGCACAAGCCAAAGGATGAGGTCTTAGAATAGAAATGGTAGGGCATCGTGGAACTTGGTTACTTGCACAATCTAAAAGATGAGGTCCTAAAATAGAAATGGTAGGGAATCATTAATCTTAGTTATTTAAATAATCCAAAATATGAGGGTTTATAATATAATGGTAGGGCATTGTGGATCTTGGTTTCTCGTATAAGCCAAAAAATGAGGTCTTGGTATCGAAATGGTAGGGCATTATGACGTTTAGTTTCTTGCACAATCCAAAGGATGAGGTCCTAGAATGGTAATATTTGGATGTTGTGGATCTTGGTGGCTTGTGAAATAAAAAGGAGGATTCATGATATAGGTGGGGGATCAAACACTATGAGCAATAAGGGGGTAAAGATCATATGTCAATTGACTCGAAGAAGGTACCACTGAACAATGTGTTTGAGGATTTTGGATTTTTTCCATAGATTGAGGGTTGTAATCAGGATAAGGATCCATATCAAAAACCACTTATTCACTATAGTGTTCTTGAACAAAGTCAATTTGTGTGGCCATTCTATCATAACTTGGATCATACATGACTATAGCATAAGTTTAGCAAGACATATCCACATCAATTATAAACATTCTGCAAAAGGCCTAGAGTTATACAAACTCTAAAAAATAATTTCCAAAGGACAAATGGTTAAATATTGGTCTAATTTGGTCTAGGTAAATGGATATATATCTCCAAAATGGTCCATGCTAAAAGTTGGTCTAAAATAGTCTAACATAAAATGTCCAATGTTAAATGTATTGACCAAAATATTAAGTGGTTGAATGAAAACCAACATGCTAAAAATGTAGGTCTAAAGTGTTCCAAACAAGTCTAATATAACAAAAAAAGTTTATAAGCATTTTTGGAAAAACATGAAATTAAAATATGGGATCTAAATAGGCATTTGATAAGACTTTTGATTTAAAAAAATCACAAAAGTTATACTTTAAACAAAAGGATGATTTAATCTAACAAATCTAAAACACTTTGGCATAAACTAGGCATTTGAATTTAGAAATGAAATTGGTCAATTGGAATAATGCATAAATAAGATAGGTTATTTCTCTTCCAATTGGGTAAAGAATTAACCTAAGTTACACAACACAAAAGAGAAAGATTAGTGTTTAAGCCCAAATTACACAAGGCATAAACAAAAATCAATCAATGTTTGGATTTGAACTTGTCAATGGTTAATTAAAAAATCAACTTAGGAAACTAGGCTTCTTTGATAAAATAAAAAGATAGACAAAGGTCAACAACATAATGCCACTAGGTAAAATATATCAAAGGCACACGTGGGTCAGTTTTGAAATCAAAATTGGGCACAAGGCAAACAAGTCTATGAAATAATTTTAGAAGCATAATGATGTTATCAAACTCTAAATATGTGATCAATGGTTTATTTTAAGACTCAAGTATAAAAATTTAAATGAATTGGGCAATGTAATGTTACCCTTTTCAATCAAGTGAGACACATACAAATAATTATCAAAAGACTAAGGCAAAGGCATGGTGTCAAATGGATGGCATAATTCCTCCTTAAATAATGGAGTGATATACACAAAACTTGTTTTTACATGGCATAGAAAATAAAAATAGATATTTAGACTCAAAACCATGAAATAAATGATAAAATGAGATAAAAAAAAACCTAAGTGTAATGTCCTAGATCCTAAAATTGACAAGGTTGCATAGTCCTATCAAATTATATCTATATATGTGTTCTTAAGAGGACTTTAAGTGTTAATCCAAAAATAAAAGTTCATGAATAAGTAGTGTTTTTACACCCCCCCCATTCTCTCAAGCTATTGTATGGTGATATGGAAATTTTGGCTACTCGCCCTACATCAATAATAAGTCCACATTAAATAGGGTTATTCTAAAACTTAAATTTTTGATCATCTAGATGGTCCCAAGTGTGGTTAACACTAGAGATACATCATTTTAATTGAGTTCATACTATCTAACTTAATATTCAAGGGTCTATTATTTTGCATATCGATTCCATCAATGTACTTCTTAGTGAAATCCCTTGATTAGCTAGACCTAACTCAAGTCTTCATTACAATTAGAGAGGTTGGCCACTCAACTCCAAATAAATCATAGTATATTTGCCCTAATTTATATAACTTGCCATGAAATGTGGTTGAAAAAATGTTGGAAGATGAATTCATGGGTCAAATCTACCTTAAAGGACTCATGAGGAGGCTATGAACTCCTACTCACAAGTCAAGTTACATAAAATAAATGACCAAGTGAATAGGCTTTAAAGGTTGTGTTTAGATCACCCAAACCATACAGGTTTTGGGGAGAGCCTTACAAACATTATTTTCATACTTTGGACAAGGCACAATTACAAATGAAAGAGTGATTTTGGTCACCCTAGTTAGCTAAAGGGGATGGGGGGAGAGCATACACTCATCCTTTATATTATAAAAAATAAACAATTATAAAAGATCTATGACAAAAACAAACAATTGTTTACATTAATGCACCAAATGGAAGTTTTTGTGAAATTTTTGGCCCCTTGGACTTAGTTTCAAAGTCTTAAAACTTTCACAAAATTATTAAACATAAACACATTGGTTCCTTTCAAGCACTAAAACAAAATGTTCAAGACTTAACTAAATTCCTTTTAGGCATCAAAATGAAATGTTCAAGCCTTATCACTTGCAAATTTATGTCCTCTTTATTGATTTGGTCATGAAAATTTTAGAGGATTTTTTACTACCTTGAATAACTTTCATTAATGAAAAAATAATATTTGGAAACAAGTTCTTGGGTTTTTCTATTTTCGTTACACAGAGACTAATGTAGGTCCACAAGGATCAATGCCAGCTAGAAGAGAACCGATGCTGGTTGTAACACAACCGATGCTAGTCAAGAATACCTGATGATGATTAACTATAAACCATAGGAAAATAAAAATGATTTTAAAAATGTTTGTTAGACAAAATAATTATAAAATCTTGATAGATCCTACAATAAAATGATTAGACAGAGACTTTACAAGTTCTAAAACCAATAACAATATCCTACAACTTTCAATAAAACTCAAACACTAAGTTTTTATGTCATGTTATTCCATACATAGGGACTAATGACAATTAGGACAAGACTGAGGCTAGCTAATACAAGACCAATGCTAGTTAGGAAAATATGATATCAGTCTTTGTGTAATTTGTGTAACACTAAAAAATATAATATGGAAAAACAAAGTAAAAACTCAAATTTTTAAGATGATCAAGCATTCATTTAAAAAACTAAGAGATTTATTTTGGTCTCATTGATATTTAGGATGCTTTAGGTCCCATTGGGTGTGCCATTTATGATCATAGGAAGCCAAGAAATGGGGATAGTAGAGTGTTAGTTTAAGAAATAAAAACTCAAAGAAACACATTAACACTAACACTTACAAGCCTAGATCTTAGGGGTGAGCTTAATAACAAAAGATAAATGAAAAAATAACTAAAATTAAAAATATAACATATCATTTACCTTTATTAGGATATCCAAATGCAATCTTGAGTGGATTGTTTGGCTTGTGCATCAAAGAGTCTTTAGCAATGGATTTTGTGTAACTCCCCCTCTTTGGAACCATTCTGGCTTTTGTTTGCTTGGTATGGATTCACTCAATATTTGGGAATTATAAAATTATTGATATGAATCTCATGAAATACAACCTGCATTATATTTTTACAATATACAAGCTTTAAATTCAGTTATGCATGATAACTTTGCACCAAAATAGCTTAAAATTTAATAAGGCAATCTATATATAGAGAATGAATTTAATCCTAACCTAAGGTGATTCAAGATGGAATGAGTTAAAACTTAGTGTAGGTTAGTAAAAATTAACCCTAGTAGAGTTAATATGTGTCAAATAATTATGGTTTTCATTGAATAGGCATGGGTCTCCAAAATGAGATATTTTAGGATATTTCCAAAGGGATTGACAACTCACAAAAGATAATCATGAAAAGCTAGGATATTTCATACTTGAATTTTGTTTTTTTAGTTATTCACTAATTACACATGGATAATTCAATTAGTATCCTAATTTGGTTTAGATTTTTAATTAATTATGATTAGCCATGTATCTCTTTCAAGATTTGATATTTGTTCATGTGCCTCACTTAATAGCTCCATAGGGAAAATTGCATGTTGTGATGATGAGGGATGATTAGGGGTGAATCCACAAGAGTTTATTCTTTCATAAAATATAATACCTAAATTAGGGATGTCTCAACATGAGTATGAGCTTTGTTGAATGATGCATAAGTAAATTTGGGATGTTCAGTGATTCATAGGCTTAATTTGTAATGGTTGGTAAGAATCAGTCTGAAGTCTAGTTGGATGCCAGTTGTGACCAGTTTAAGGTGTCTATAATAGGTAATTATAAGAGGAAAGGAATAAAACTTTTATCTTCTATAATGGTTCTTAATGTATTTAAATAAGAAGAGAGGCTTGTAGAACATACATTTTCTACACTTGGACCTTTATATACTGAGGTTGAGGAGTAGCCTACAAATTAAGATGAACTGAAAGAGGATATTATACTATACAATATTTGATAAAATGTGATTGAAGATCAAATTGATTATAATCCTCCAAATTTCACATTTCTTACTCTAGATACTAAAGAATCACATGCAATAGATGTGTCAAACATAGGGCTTGCCACTACTTTACAACCTACTAGGGAGGATAGCCATGAGTAGTACCTTGATGATACTATTAAATATATATTAATTAAAATTATTCCTATGTATGGATTAACTACATATCCTTTTAAAGTTACAGGACCAACTATCATTCAGATTTTAGATGATTCTACTACAATGATTTTAGGATAAAATGTTCCAATTGATAATGTTCTTACCAAGGCAAGTTGTAATATCCACTTTTTTAATTATTTTACTAATATCTCCATGTATTAATTTTTATCACATTCATCCACTAAATATACAATAATTCATCCATGGATTCTCATCACTAATAAGTGATTCACAAATTGGTGTACATTTTGAGCATTTAACATCTAGAGCCATTTTTGACATCTAGTCAAGGTAAGTAAGTTAATTAAATCAATTAGCGATGGCCTTATCTCGAGCCAAAAAGTGTCTCTTCATTTGTCTCAATTTATAATACCCCAGGTATAACTAATTATACTATTAGGACCCCTCCACAAATAAAAATAATATGTTAGAGAAAGGCTATACCTACATTCCCTGAATTGACCACATCCTCCAATTCATACTCCATGGGTAAAACTAGATATTCACTAATGAGACCCCCAAGTAACCTTTCACCTTCTAATTTATCTTCCTAAACCTAAGCCACTAATAAAATTGTAATGGTACTTCTTACCTAGATACAACAGTTAGAAGAAGATGAATCTATGAGGTAGGACCTAGTCATCACTAGGCAACCTAAAGTTATTCTATGATTTTATCGAGTCACAAAAACATTGAAAAAGGTGAGGAAGAGGATAATTAGTGTGGATGGAAAACCTATTGAGATGGAAATAAAAGAATAATTATTTTCATCGATGAAGAAGAGGAAAAAAACTAGGGCACTTGGAAGAATTTAAAGAATACCCTATCATAGTGGTTGAATCTACTAGAAGAATTATAAAACAAATGTTTAGTGTATTACAATAGTCTAACATGAGAGTATAGGAGGATAGTGTGATCAATTTTCCCAAGTGTATTATTAAAAACATGTGGAGTTCTACTAATGAAATTTGTACCACATTTTGAGCAAAATTTGAACTATAAGAGCCCAATCTCAACTAGTATGGGCAGATATTAATTTGTATGATAAAATTAAAGATTTTGATGCTAAATTAGCTTCATTGTAAAATCTAATAGACAAAATGCATACCATGAATTTAAATTGATGCTCGCCCAATACCATGTAGGTAATAACAAAAATTATTTGTTAGAATGTCACCAAGAGATGCAAGGATTAATAAAATAATTTTCAAATCAAGAACAAAAAGATATTAAATTCATTATAGGAACATGGATCATACATGTAGATACACTTGAGGAGGAAATAATTACTAATCATTTCTTTGAAATTTTACTATAAATTGTAGTAGATAGCTTTAAGGCATAGGTGGATAGCACCACCTACAAAATAAATGAACAAATAGTGTAGCTCATCACATTTTCTAGGGATAAATTGGCTCAAAATGGAGACCCTTAATGTATCATTGAAATATATTATGGATATATATAAAACTCTAATGGATAAAGTTCCAATTTTGTTCAAAATATTGACTATTGATTTTTAGACTATAAATCTAGACTTTGTTACAAGCATGGTAGAATATAAACACCTACAAGCACAAGGGTAGTTATCTACTTCAATGGGATCATATTCAACTTAATATTGAAATTTAAACCTCCACTTATGGTCCTTGGATATATTATAGTACATACTTCTATATGACTAGTGCTTGTCACCCCACCGGATATAGTACCTCCACTGTTACCATCAATAATTGATATATATTCAGTTCAAATCCAAGTGCATCTAATCACTCCAGCTAGAGCTTTAGTTAAAACTACATTTTTAATCACTGTGCATGGATATTACATGACAAAAATATAGTTATTGGAGTCAATTTGAATTGATAGTTCTGACTAAAGCTTGGTTTTAGTTTTGATCAATTCTTGTTAGGATTAGCTATGACTTATTTTATAAAAACACTTTTGTGTCTAAATTAAGAATTATATGTATTCACATTTTGAAACATCCATAAATTTCATGATTTTTGACACATATTCCTAATTTAGACACTAAAAAAAAGAATCATCTTAGTAGATGAGGCATCCCCATCCTAAGATATAGGAATTTTTTTCATCATTCCAAAGGGAGGAGAGTTTCACAATTAATACAAGAAATGAAGTTTTTAGATTGTTCTTTAAGGTTATATTGAAGTGTTGTATCTTAAAAAAATTTGCGTGTATTAATAATTATTTAAATTAGGTTAATATCAATCTATAATAGGCTATGTAACTATTTGTTTTCCAATTTTTCAAATTGAACAAATAATTAGTCTAAATTCTCATTGATTATTGATCATAATTATTATTGGTTAGAGGCAAGGATGTCCTATGCAATCCAATTTTAACCATTTATTTTATAATTATTATTGATTATATTACAATTATTTATTTTGATGGTTAACTATGTTTATTTTTCAACTATCATATGGAAATTTGTAATAGGCATTAGTTATTCAATATTTACTTAACCTAGGATAGATGAAGTTGGATTGCAAGGGATTGTTACTTAGCTAATTCATAGAACCCCTTAATTTAATCCCTAAATTTTAATATTTTTTTTTATTTTTTTGACCAATTCCACCTTAGGATAGATTCACATATCTATCTCAACTATAATCTATACTCATATCATATATGATCCATCTAATATAAACAACCACTCTGTTCATCATTATTTCACCAAATGGTTATTTAAAAAATTGATACCTCACAACTCATGTCTTGGAATGAATCTTTAAACTAATACTAAAATTTTTGAGGTATCCTCATAATAGTATCTTGGTGTGCATAAAAAACACATCAAAAAAAACTTTTTTGGTGCTATAATGAGGACCCATAATCTTTGATTGTTAAGATTCACTTGAGTTGTGTAGATTAGATCCTCTAGTAAGTTTGATAAGGGCCAATTTTGATTCTAGTATATTATTAATATCACCTTTAAAGGTTCATAAAATACCTAGATCAGATAGAGGTATCCCTAGGAGAACTATTACCCACTAAATTCACTAACCTAAGGGAACCAATAGCAACACTTCACTTTGGCCTAGTTAGCTAATTTAGCCATTACCTTAGCTAGTGTTTCCATGATTTTCTTAGGAACCCAGATAAATATCTTCATGCATTCTCTCTCTAGGTTTAAAACTAAAAATTAACACATGAAATCCTTTAATACTTTTTTGGGGTTTCTAAATGTAGTTCATGAGGAGATTAAATGTAGGCTATTCCCATTCACACTATGAGATGTTCCATATGACTAGTTACTCAATCTTTTAGAAATTTGAATTATGACATGGGTTCAATGCCATGACACATTCATGGAATAATATGGACAAATTACTAGTCATATCATGATATACCAACATTTTTATAACATGACAAGGAAGCCTAATGAACTAATTAGAGCCTTTAATTTAATTTTTAAAAATATGTATAGTTACGTGGCTAATGCATATAGACATGATGTTGCCTTAAAATTGGAAATGTAAAAAAATGCCTAAGATCCTATGATTACAATGTTCCTATGTAGGGATCATAACATTAATAAATTATAAAATGTGTATGCTGAAGATATCAACATTGATAGGTAATTGAATCCTTAATTATAGACTATAACCAATATTGACCCAACTTTCCCATTCCTAAATCCTATTACAAATTTCAACCAAAATGTCACAATGAATAATCAAAACTAAGTTTTAAATCAGTTTCCTTTGACTCATGGTGCATCAAATTAGAGCCTAAGATTTATGAACCACACTAAAAATATGATTAATACACAAAATTAGAATCAATTTTTAGTCATATTCAACACCTCTACCATATAAGGGACAAATTTTGATTCTACCAAAACTAAGTTAGATTCCATCTAATGCATGGTGTAAAAACTTAGCAATGAGTATTTGAGCACACAGAAATAATTAGGAAACACAATAGTAGTGGACCCTATATTTCAATGGTGCCAAGATAATTTCTCCATAAATACACCATTTGTTGTGGCCAACACACACCCTAATTCTAATAAGTGGGGGACCCCTCTAAAAATTCTCAACTCAAAGCTTCCATAGTTTTAATCCCTTACTATCTAACCTCAAACTTTGAGAATACTCAAACCTTTATTCCACCTTGGTCTAAAACTAATTTAAAAATATTTGTAATGGTAAGTTGGTCTCTAATTAAATATAATTTGTATTATAATTCTAAAAATAATCTAGGTGAGATTTTAATTAATTTTTTGGAATTTTTTGACTTAGTCTTCTATATTTGAAAACTTGTGGGAAAGATTGACCAATGAGGAAGCACCATGTGGAACCTATCAAATATTTTAGTCTCTCAAAACTACTATGTCAAATATTGGGAAAGCTAGACCAAATGAGGAAGCACCATGTAGAAAAAGTTAGATGTGTCAATCTCTAGGACCTAACATATATTTTAGAGCCTAGGAGAGCCTAACCAAATGAGGAACTACCATGTGGATCTTGTCAAAGGTGTCATTCTTCTAGACCTATCAGAGATGTTAGAGTCTAAGAGAGGCTAACTAGATGAGGAAGTACCATGTGGATCCTATCAAAGGTGTCCATTTCCTAGAATTTTAATAGATGTTAGAGCTGGATATATCCAAATAAATGAGGAATCACCATGTGGATCCTATTAGAGGTGTCAATATCCCAGACCTATTAGAGATATGATATCCTAAGAGATCCCAACCTATCAGACCATACTATGTGGCACTTCTATACAAGCTAGTGGAGAAGTACCAAGATGACCTAAGATGGTTAGAATGAAGTATATTTATATTCATAAGATAATTTTAGGATTCTATGCATCACCTCATTAATCTATAGATCCAAACCCAACACTCAAAATAGTAAGAGTGTAATAGCTAGTTATGCTTAGGTGGAATTCATTACAAGTAGGAATAATTAGTGATAGACACATGGAACAACCTATATCTACATCAAGTTCCATAGAGGTAAGTTATCTATGAGAATAAGACACATTTTGAATTAACTAAATAGGAAATTGGGCTCTAATTAGATATTTTAAAATGTCTCATCATAGCTACCAAATCCAGGGGTGGAGTGTATATTTGAAATTCTCAATTTAATGCTATATTTTTAAATGAATGAGTGGATTGAGCCACCAAATCAAATTCAAACTCATTTTGGGTCAAGTGATAAATTCCATTAATGTAGAGGATATATATAAATCCCTATAAGTCCTTGAAATTAATTGAGCATATTATTACTACTCTCAATTCCCTAACATCCTTATCTATAGTTATTCCTCACGCTTTCTATGATTATCCTCACCCTTAAGATCAATAATTAAGCCCATATAAATGGATTATTAATCTTACATTCTCAAGATAGAGCCCAAATATAGGGACACCACCTTCTCACCTGACCTAGTGTCATTCAACCATTAAAACAAGGTCTTTAAGGCAATTGAAGATTTTTAAACACCCACCTTAGATGATGATGATGAAACACAATACCTCAATGATTTTACTACATTTGGAAAGTAAGGATTATTTATGTTAATGGCCAATCCTAAGATATTCCATTGTGCGTATATCTATATTAGTTCTCTATAGATGTCCAAACATTTTATTTGAGATGGGCATGACTTGTTTTAATCCATCAATTTGGAAAACTTGGCCATAGACATATTAGGGGTTAATTTTAAGAAGTATTACAACCTCCTAGAGTACACTTTTAACTATGATGATATCAAAATAGATTCTTGGACTAATTCCCCTAACATATATGAAGTCCTCAAAGATTGGCCTATTGACTAAGAGTGATGGGTTGACAAGGAAGACATTAATGCCTATCTTATCCACCTCTTCAGGAAAGGGGTTCATGTTGGGATGATATTGTTAACAATTATTGTGTAGATAAAATAACACCATACATGTCAATCTCTTTTGGGTTCCCTTGATGATCATAATCTTCAAATGGGAAGAATTCCTAGACCTAGGGATCATAATCAATTTCAATCATATCCAGGTAGTATTAGAGGCATAGATTAGAGGTAATTTCTACATGTTAAATTACATGGTGGACTCCATATGTGACACCATGGTGTTCAAACCATTTATTTTTTCACCATGAACTCTTAAGGGTGTTATGGATCATGTAATTTTTTACAAATTATTTAGCCACCACTACCAAAATTTCATCTAGGAAAACTACAACTATTTCTACTCGGTAGTCTAAATGGATATCAATAAAGTGGCCATGCATTGTCTCTCTAATGAAATTATACATTCTCTCACTCCCATTGGTTATTAATGGTACTACAAGGATGAAACCATCATTTGAGTTGTAGGAACTCATAAGGTCCCTCTCTATCTACCCTATTAGGTCCCAAACTAGTTAGCCAAATAAGATATAACCAAACAATTTGTGGATAACATGTTTATCCACTACCTTAGATACTATTAGAAGTATTTCCCATGCTTATCTATATTCATCCACCAACACATATATAATATTATTCTCTCATTATAAAAAGTGGCTATGAGCAGGGATTCTTACACCTTTCATATAATGAAGCAATAATAATGAACCCTTAGGGGTCATTAGGGCTCATGTGATGAAGTATCAAACTCATCTAAATATTTTTTATATCCATGTGATTCACCCATATGATAAGATCCACCTCAACCCAACTAATGAAAAGGAGATTTTTCTAGGCTCAAGGTAAAGAATAAATGAAAATAGGCTCAAACTAATCCATCCACCCAAATTAGCACTTCAATTTTCCTTAAATATTGAATAATATTATCTAATGGGTTTGTGTTCCCTATCCTTTATGAGTTTCACCTCCTCAAGTCTCTATTCCAACTCCACCACATCTAACGACACAATCTCTTTCAGCTTCAGTAACTCAAGATACTCAACCCAAAGCTACATAAGTACTATGATTTGACATTGATATCAACCTTGAGTGAAGCCCAAAATATTATGAATAATAATTGTCCATAAATATTCCTTATTGAGCAACCTCATTTCCTTAACAACCCAGTAGATCAACCCTTAGTTTCCTTATCCCTACCAATCATAATCTATTGGTGCCTCCCTTATTTCCCATTATAACCTTCCCATATTTTATTTAGGTAAATCTAAATTTGGCTACATACAACATCCTTGCACCTAATTTTTACTCCATTCATCCTATTCCACCTATAGGGATCCCTTCAACTCACCAATGGCCTTTATAAACCTCTATTGTCTAAGCCTTAGCACATCCCTTAGTCATTCTATAAGTTTAGCCACTTCCAAGTGATCCCACTTTAATGGTTCAAATGGAACCTTTAGAAATAAGTGTATTAGTTTACATAGTTATTTTATCTATAAACACCTCAGTGATGCCTTCAATCACTCTATAGACTCCCTAGTCAACCCCTATCACCACTGCCACCACAACTACTTCTACTACTATGGTGTATGTTGATTTGGGAAAGAGGCCTAAGAAGAATCAAAAGGTAACTCCTACTACTTATTCCCTTATTTCTCCCATTATCTATCTTAGGCCTTCATTTTAAATCATCATGGGTACCCAAGGATTTGAATTTAACCATATAATGTACTCATTCCTTTTGAACACCCTCTCCTTGGTGTTATGAGCCCATAGTTCAAATTGACCCAAAGTGAATAAAATGATCAGGTGTTCTCATGGGATTACCCATTTTTCCTTCCCCACTTTTCCACCATGCCTCCTCATCCTCCATTACTCTCTTCATTAATTCCCTCCACTTCATCTATTTTTCCTCCTCCCATGCCTCCACCTTCCACATCTATCTATACTACCCCACCTTCACCCTCTTCTACCTTTAGGGTTACCACAAGAGCATAGAGACCCAAGATGATATTGTAAGATGATCCAAAATTCCAATTGGATTTTGATAGGGATTTTAGGAACATGAAGAGTATTCTCATGTAGAAATTAACTTAATGAGAAGACATAGTGGTGTGGAAAACCAAGCATGACTTCTTCTCCCTCACCAAAGTAAGAAAATTTAATAGAGTGGAGAAGGTGGTTGAGGATCTAGTATCCATTCTATGATAAAATTGTAACATGTATGAGATGATTATGGATGACATGAAGGAGAAGTTTCAAGTTCTCGACGCATAGGTGAAGAACACCTTTCATATAAAATTAATAAGTTGGGTCAAAGAGGCCCTCATGTAGCTATTCAAATATCTCAAGGAAGTAGTCAAAATATTTATTGTGAGAATGTAAAACCTTTATCAAGTGCATGCATAATTATAGAGGATCACTTACATGGATAACAAGTGTAGAAGGCTCATATGGTTATTAACAAAAGCATGCTCCCAAAACTGAAAATCATGCATCTCTCTGACCTAAACCTATATCAAAGCTATGTTGGGAGCATGAGAGCCTCAATTAAATATTATTTGGAAGTGGCACAAATAGTCATGAAACCTTTAGAATAAGGTAATAAATATATTTTGACTTACTTCAATGAATTTAACATCACCATGTTATTTGATATGGATGTCATGTTGCTAGACAAAGGATAATTTGAGGTCCACCTGGCTCATTTCAACTAGGTCATGAGGAAAAAGGTGTCAAAGGATAATAAGTCTAGATCTAAGGTTATTTTATATCTATTAAACCAATCCATGATTAGTGTCATCCATGTGTTAGAGATGAAGGTTTCCCTTAAGGCCCTACTTTAAGTGTATCAATGACTACTAGCCTAATCAGAGGTGATCTTCTAGGAGCCTCCCATGAACTTGGCCAAGTTAGGAAAGTAATTTGATTTTGTGTATGATATGATATCCATCAAGGAGTCATATCCTAAGTTTTTTATAAATGGTTCTTCTCTTACTCCTTAGCATATTGACTGAGTAGGGCCCCAAACATCTTTTAGGGGGAATGGGGAATCTTCTATTTATTTTTTGAATATTTACAATTGTAACAAATTTGGGTGGCCATAATGTTCAAGGATGGGAATATAATGCTACTTGGTTTCAAGTCTCATCCTTTCTATATATTATAAATGGCATTCTCTTTGAACAATCAACATTTACCTGTAATGAAATTTTATTAAAATTGTAATATAATCCTTTTATTTTATCCTTATCTTTTACACATTGAAAGTGGTCCAATATTTCTAGTTTAGATTTTATGATTATTCAATAGGATTTATTCCATTGTTATTTTATGGAGATGAATATGGCAATTAGATTTTGCATTTTCTAGTATAATTCCTTGTGTGTTCTTTTCAATTTCCTTGTGAAAAATCTATGCTTTATGTGCATTCAGTCATAAAGTGTTTCAAAATATTTATTTGTCATTACTATAACCCTTTGGAGTGTTTACATTATATCAAGGACTTGTAAGTAGGATATTCATATTAGTTTCCCTTAAGATATTACCCATTGAGTGGCTAAATTTTTATACAATCATAGAACCAGACACATAGTTGTATAACTATGACTTGGCATGCTTTAGTTCTCAAGAATTAACATTTTATTGATTAGAAACATCCTTGATCTCTCATTTTTTATGTTTATTTTGGAAACAAAACACTCACCCATATTTTATAAATTGTCTACGTTAGGCACAAGAGTGGTGAGTAATCAAGTTTAATCAACTAATAATAATTCTAGGCATTTACTAGATAAATTTTGAGCCTTTAGTGGTAGTAGTTCATACTCTCTAATTAAGAATAGGTTAAACTACTCAATCCTTCGATTAAATGCTCATAAATCCTAAAATTAATGAAGGTTTATTTCTATCACATGCACTTTCTCCCACTTTTATCTATAGAACACTCAACCTTATGAGTGATTTTGGACATAGGATTTTGGTGTAAATAACAATTGGAACTAGAATGAGGGTGTTTAAGTTACAGTTTAATCTTTAGTCAAGCACTAGAATAATTGTAGATTATTGAAAGTTTTTAAGAATTAGTTAAAAATTGTTATATTATTTAGAATTTACTAACTTTACCTTTGTTTTATTATACTTCTTTCCCATCTGGTTGTAAGCTTAAACCCATTCAATAGTTGGCCCAAGAGGAGTAGTTGTGATAGAAGTATGCATGGTAAACTAAGTTGGAGCATAGTGTGTACATTACCTAGTCCTAATTAATTTATGGGAGGGTGATTATATCACCCCTATAGATCCATAGAATAGATCAAACTATCATAGGTATACCTAGTCCTTTAGTTATCCCTATTATATTAACCTCTCAAACTTCCCATAATCAACATATCCTCTTAGTGTTACTTTGGCTTGTTGGATCTACCATAAATGTACTTGGGGTTTCACATGGTTTACCCTTGAATCCATAGAGATAATTTCTAAGATTCACTCTGAGTGTAATAAGGACTCTAGAAGAGCATGTAACATCACTCAAAATTGTCTTAAGACTACTCAATGTTGATCATGAAGACATGGCTTACATACTATTCCCATTTAAGTTATGGACACGTCATATAATTAGTTTATATACCTTATTAAGGATTCCATTACAATTTAGTACCAATTTATTAGTACTTTATTGGCCTAATTTGGGAAATTTATAGACCCAAAAATCCTATATCAATAATTTGCATGCACTAACCAAGATCTTACTGATCCCATTCAGAATTTCAATACTTGTTTCCAAAACATGTATTTCCAAGTAACCAATCTTTAAAAAAATTATTCTCACCTAGAATTAGATATGTATAAAAATTCATTGGACCCATAGACTATGATGTTATTAAGCTGAGACCCTATGCTGACAACCTACCTTTAGCATATGTTGAAGCTATCAAGGTCAATAAGAAACTCAACCCACAAGGCTAAATGATGCCTTCCATCCCTAATGCATTACCTAAAAGGTTATCCTTAAACTTTATTCCTAATTTATAACAAAATATACCTTTGTCTCAACTATTTCCAATAACTAGCCAACTCCCTTTGAGACATACTACTCAAAATCAATAGTTGGGTTTCCTTAACCTAGTGAATAATGAGATGGTTCCAAGTTGTAAAAATAGATGATGTTATCAGCTAGTAAATATGTTTAAACTAAACCCCAATATTATAAAAAAATGAGTTATATTTCATCCAATGATTGGTTTAAATACTAAGTAATGACTTCCTTGGTTTGAAAAGGCAAATGGGTAGTTATGGTTTTGAGAGTTAAAATAAGAACTTAACTTACCAGAGACAAAATAGAAATTACAATTATCCCCATAATCATCCAAAACCTTCTCCTAATAAGATTCCTAAAATTAATATTTTCAAAATATCCCTTCTTAATTGGTTTCATGTGCATAACACAACCCAATATGGAAATATTTATTGGATTGAATTCTGTAGTGCCTTCGATATTTTCCAAAGGAAAATAGAAAAATATGAGGTAGTTTAGAACCAACTTGAATCATCTAATTTTGGTATGCTACATAGTACAGCCATGGTGTTATAAACCATGGATATCCCTATCCAAAAAAGATAATTAACTAGAAGCGAGTGATAGTGAAGTGCATGCTTTTTATCAATTTCAAAGAAGTAATTATGCCCTTGGGAACTAACAACAAAAATAACGCCACACTACCTCATATCCTCCAAACAATGGATCAACTCCCCCTAATATTAAGGGTAGGAATGACTCACCACCTCCAAATCCTACCAAATATAAATCCCTTTATCTAAACTCATCCATCTCAAGGAAAATTTGGATATAATATCATGGAAGATAGGAAATAGATCAAATCCAACATCACATTACACAAGTTTTCTCAAATCATGACCAATGTGATCTTTTTCTCAAGTCACTTATTTAAAATATATTCCATCCCAAGCATCAAATAGTTCATTCCATGTGCTTATCCATAAAAATAATATCAAATTTTATCCCTTTCTCTTGAATGTCAAGTTATTTAGGAAGAACTTGCATAATTGCCTTGTATATTCAAGAGCTTTAGTAAAAGTAATGCATGTAGGCATTTGTGAAAAAATAGGTGTATTACCTATCAATTTAGACATGGTATTAGTCCAACAAGACAATTCTAAGGTTAGATTAGAAATTGGGTACTTGATGTACACATGCAATTAGAATTATAACCTAGAGTCTATTAGTTCATATATATTCAAGTTATAGACATCCCCAAAGCCTATGAGATGTTACAAAATAGAGATTGGTCTAAATATTTGAATGGATACATGGACACTAACTTATCTCACATGTGGTTACCTTGGAGGGGCATTTCTAGCCAAATAAAAGTCGATAAAGAGCCAAGGATGAAACATATGATCACTGAATATAATGTGATCAATGAAAAAGTAAACTTAGTGGGCTCCGATTTAGTGATCTACAGTTTAGAAATAAAAGTTGATAAAGGTGAGACTGATGGCAACATTAAGTTTCCTAGGCTATGGTCATTATATGTGTATGGAGCCTACTATATACAAGTTTCTAGAGCTGGGATTCTACTTATCAATCCCAAGGAAAGAAACATTTGGCTACTTATAGATTGTAATTTACATGCACTAAAAACTTCATAGAATATGAGGCATTGATTCTATGACTACAATTGTATTAAGGCATAAAGCAAAACTAAAATTCTTTAGTGATTTTGATCTTGTTGTGAACTAGGTAAAGATGAAATTTCATTACAAATTATCATACTTTAGATAATATAAGCATAGAGAATGGAATTTAATTGAAATGTTTGATGCATTCAACATGATGATTATCCCTAGGGAAGACAATTAGATTTATAACTCATTAACATCTTGAGTTGAAAGGTTAACTCCACTTGAAAAAATTGAGTTTCAAGAATTCACTATTGAATTAGTCCATTGCCCATCTATTCTAGATAACATGATGAATTTCCAAGTCTTTGAAGATGACTATCAAATTGTTCAATTCCTTAACAATGCTAAGGAATTTGAAGCCCAAATAATAGATGAGAAATAAATAAATAGTCCTAGTGCTAAACTCAACAAGGACATAATTATCAATAGAAAAGGCATTCAACACATTCATCCCTATGCCCTTTATTAACAAACCATAATGTTCAAGTTAGAAGTGTCGAATCATTAACCTAGGTTCCTTGGAAAGACCTCAAACTATCAACATAGGTCCTGATTGGATAAACATACAGATGGAATAGCTTTTTAAGTTGTTACTAAGTTATAAGGATGTAATTTCTTGGGCCTATCAGGACCTCAAAGTTTTCAACCTAGAGGTGATCACTCATACCCTTCCTTTTAAGCTAGACCCAACACCATTTAAATAGAAGTAGAGACTTGTGAGTCCAATACTTGAAACATCAATACACAAAGAAGTTCACAAGATCATTTTTTTTAGAATAATGTTCCCAATTCACCATTATAGTGCCTATCTAGAATAAAATGTCAAAATTAGACTATGCATATACTTTCAAAATATGAATAAAGATTTAGATAAGGATAATTACCCATTGGCTTATCTTAATGAAGTGATTTGAATGGTTAATGGATCCTAGATGATCTTTTTTTGAATGGATTATCAGTATATAATCAAGTTTTAGTGAATTTTAATGATCAAACTAAAAATAAATTTACAATGAATGGGGCACATTTACCTATAAATAAATGCCATTTAGATTGATCAATGTTGGAGTGACATTTCAAAGACCAATTGATTTTAAATTTGAATGTCTAATTGATAAATCTATAGTAGTTTACATGGATTATTTAACTATAATTTAAAAATATAAATTAGACCACATCCACTATTTGTATAAAGTGTTCAAACAATCCAAAAGCTATAACATTTACTTGAACCCAAAAATAATGTGTTTGGTGTTACCAAAGGTAAGATTCTCAGTCATATCATCATGAAATAAGGTATTGATACTGATACCGAACAAACTAAAGTAATTTTTAAATTATCTCAGCTTAATAGTAAAAAAGATATGAAATATTTCTTTGGAAAAATAAATTTCATTCACAAGTTCATTTCTATATTTTCTAAAATTGTAAAGCATCTAAATGCTATGTTGAAATGGAATGATAAAATAGAGTGTCACTTTGAGTCAAATAAAACATTTTAAGACATAAAGGATGACATCATGCAAGCACTAGTACTAATTAGTTTGGATTATACTAGCTACTTATACATTTATCCTTCCGCCTCTGAACACACCATTGCTTCCTATCTCATGCATAGATTAGATGGAGAATAACACCCTATTGATTTTATGAGCACCAATATAAAATACGTAGAACTAAGATACTCTAATTTGGATAAACGCCCCTACACATTGATCAGAGATGTGAAAATTTTTAGGAACTATATTCTTTGGATTAAATTACATGCAATCATGTTAGACCTAACTATCAAGCAAATGTTGTCCCAAAATGAGCCTAGCAAACATAGAAGTAGATGGATTACTAATCTAAAAGAGTATGAATTTGAGTTAAAACTTCCCAATATTATTAAAGGATAAGGTATTACTTAGATGATAAATAATATTGATCCAACATTCATTTTGCATTAATTAGACCAAGAATAAATGTTACAGTAGGATAAGTACATCCTAATTGTCCATTACCTTCTCTATAGGATCCCACATCTTGGACTCAATAAAACACAAAAAGAGATCTAAGATTGAAATTGGTTAAATATATGATAAAGGATTTATCTTGAGAAAAGATGATGAAGTCATCTATCTTAAATTCCTATCAGAAGTTGGAGCTAGGGATGTGATGGAAAATTTCCATGAGAGGTTGAGCATTATTCATCCTACAAAAAATACAATGGCACAAAAAATATTTTGGGCATCTTATTATTGGACAAACCTATTCAAGGATGTCAATGCACATGTTATAACATGTCATCAGTGTCATAAATTTTCAAAAGGATAAATCCATGTTATAATGCCATTGTAGCTTACTATAGAAAGAATAACATTTTCCTAATGGGAACTATATTTCATGGGAGTCATTAATCCTAACTCCTTAGTAGGCCACAAGTTTGTCATTAATGTTAAATACTAATTCAAATAATACATGAAGGTAGTGGAGATCAATTAAATTAATATAAGTAAAGTAATCAAAATCATGGAAAAAATCTAACCACTTAGTTTGGGACCCTTGTCTCATTAATTTGTGATAATATCTCTACATTTCAATCCACATAATTCACTGAATGGACATATGACAATGGGATTACTTTAAGGTTCTTATCCAATTACTACCTTCAAGGGAATGGATTGGTATAAAAAACAAATTAGAACTTGATTGAGGCTAACAAGAAGTCTATAGATAAGAATCATAAAGAGTGGCATTCATTATTGAAGTTTGATCTTTAGGCTGATCACACTAGATATAAGCATGCACTTAAGAACTCACCATTTATATTAGTCTATGGACTAGAGCCAATTATGCTAGCTACACTCAATATACACACCTAAAAGTGTATAAAATATTACATGGAACATAATTATAAGGTATATTCTATGATTTTAGACATTGTCCAATTAGAAGAAGCTCGGTATGAGGCCTTATTAAATGTTAACAAGAGTCAAAGCATTGTTAAGTGATAGTTTGACAAGAAGGACAAAGCAAAGTCCTTTAATATTTTATATTTATTTATATTATGGGATAAATTCCATGAGAATAAAGGTCTACATTCAAATTTTGATCCACTTTGGATTGGCCCATACAAAATAGTTTATCTACTCTAGTAGAAGGATTTCTGCCTCAAGGCCCTCGAAAGAAATGATCCCTTGCTACCTGTGAATGAATAGTTCTTAAAACATTACTTATTATATATCCCTTCTAATGTAATCTCAAAGTAGCATCATAAAAGGTGGTAATGTATATATTAAATTAGGATTAGGTTACTTTACTTCTATTATATGTTTACTTCTATTGTGAGTTTACTTTTGTGGTTTGTTTTACCCTTGGTCTTGTGTGTTTTGGTGCCTTGTGCTTGTTTTTATGACCTTGAAGTAGTTTTGCTCCCAAATCCCCCTTCTATGAGTGTAATCCTTAACCCTATGATTAACAAAGAATAACTAAGTTTAGATAAAGTGATGAATACTCTAAAGGATAAATGAACAGTGAAAACTAATACTAGAATTGGAAAAAAAAGGAGAACCTCTAATATTAAACAAAGTGATAAGTAAGGAAACTCTCAAAAAAGAAATAAGATAACTAAAATACATTGATTCAACACTAGAAAAGTGCAATTAAGAAAATATATACCCTAATCAAGTCCATCATAAGCACTTAAGAGAAAATAACAATGATTTTATGAATAGTTAAGTAAGTGAATGATCACATAGATATTGGAAGCCTACTATGACCACCATCAAATTTGGCTACACTGGACTCTAGATCTCATAAATCAAACAAAAAATATCAGATCAAAGGAAGTTTGAGTTAATAAAATACATATACATTAATTTTTTTCCTCTGAAAGGGTGATTTCGACAACCTCCATTATAGGCTTTCTAATTTGGATGGTAATGGATCAAGGCTAAAAGTGAGACCACAATATTATCTATTGAGGCTATATATTCCTAGATAACAATAGATCAATGATCAAGCCTTTCTTCCTTAGCCAAAATTATGTGAAATACATCCCCCCTCAGAATCCCTTCAATACCCTAGACATACCCAATCTTGCTTAAGTAATCCATCATAAAAAGGGGAAATCCTACACTAATGAACAAAATGGTCTCAAAAGGAGCTAGAACCCAATATGTTACTTGTTCAAATAAACTTTAGCTAGTTTCATAATAAAATTGTATTAGACGAAAATTGGCTTGCTTATTTATATGTTCAATATTGGATGATCATATTCTAGGTTCTAAATGTTGGGATAATATTTTCCCACAAAGTCATCATTTGATGTGGCCAACACACCCCACTCCTATGAAGAAGTTGGGGACCCCTCTAAAAATGATCAACTCAAATTATATAGAGTTTCTCTCCATTTCCAGTCATTCTTGGACTTTGATAATCCTCAAACCTCTATTTTTCCTTAGTATACCATGTGTTTAACAATATTTGTAATGGTGAGTTGCTCTCTTATTAAATATCCTTATAGTCTTATAAGTCTAAGCATAGTCTACTTCTTCTTATGTTCTATAGAATAAAAGGGTTTTCACACTTAGAATATTTTATTGTTCTATTTTATTCACAAATTTGAACTCACATTGGGTTTTCTCAAAGTATCAATCACCTAAAGTCTTAATCAGTGTTTCATAAAACTTTGGTGGAAAACATGTGACATTTTAATTGATTATGTGGCTTTCTATTGACATAGTAATTTTTTTTGTGAAATCTCATATAAAATCTTGATGAAGGAGTAATAATTGTGTGGAACCTATCATATGTGTCAGTCTCCTAATCTTTTTTAGAGATGTTAGAGCCTAGGAGAGTTCAATCAAATGAGGAATCTCCATGTGGAAATTGTTAGATGTGTTAGTCTCCTAGACTTGTCTAATATTTTAGATCCTAGGAAAGCCCAACTAAAGAGAAAGTACCATGTGTATCATGTCAAAAGTGTTAATATCTTGGACCTATTAGATATTTTAAATCCTACGAGAGCCTAATCAAATGAGGAAAAACCATATAGATCATGTAAGTTATGTCAGTATCCTAGAACTATCAGGGATCAAGAGAGACTAATCAAATGATGAAGTGTCATATTGATCTTGTTAGAGGTTTTAGTCTCCTAAACCTATCATATATACCATATCTAAGGCAATCCTAACCTATTGGACAACACAACATGGCACATCTATACAAGCTAGCAGAAAAGGCACAAGACACCCTGAGATGATTATAATGAGGTATAGTCAGATTCATAAGTCAATTATAGGATGAAACATATCACCTCATTACTCCAAATATCCAAACTCAACACTTGAAATAGTAAGAGTTCGGTGCCCAACTACACTTAGGTGGCATCCATTATAGGTAAGAAAAATTAGTGATAGACACATAGTGAAACCTAGAGATACCCAAGGTTCTATATAGGAAAGGTAACTATGGACCTACCATGCATATCATATTTAATAAATAATAAATTGGGCTTGTATTAGATAATTAAAAATGTCTCATCATATCCACCAAATCTAAGCGAGGAGCATATATTTGAAAATTTTGAGTTAATGATAGATTAGGAAATGAATGAGTGGATTATACCACCCACTCAAATTTGAGATCATATTGGGTGAGCCACCAAAGGCCATTAATAAATAGGATATTTTAGGATCCTTATAGGTCCTTATATCAATCAATCATAACGTTACTACTCTCAATTCCCTAAGATCATTTTATGCAATGTTTCTTCATGCTTTATGTGTTTCTACTCACCCCTGATATTGGTTATTCCCAACCCATATAAATAGACACTTTATCTTTCAATCCAAATCTAGAGTCCAAATAAAATGACATCACCTTCTCTCCCAACCTAGTGTCTTTTGACCATTACAACAAAGTTTTAAAGTAAATTGAAGACATGAAAACACCCACCTTAGGTGATGATGATGAAATAAAGTACCTTAACAATCTCATTATTTTGGGAAAGTAATTATTACATAGGGTCACAACTAATGATAATATATTCCATTGTACAAAAATATTTTTTAGCTTAATACAAACTTAAATGTGTGTTCTCTAAGATAGGTACAAATTGGTTTATTCCATCAATTTAGAAAACCTATTCACAAACATATCATGGGTTGATTTTAAGTAGCATTACAACCTCTTAGAATACATCTGTAGCTATGATGCTAACATAGTGGATGATTGTACCAATTCTCATAACATATATGAGGTCCTAAAGGATTAGGTCATCAACTGAGAGTGATGGGTTGATAAGGAAGACATCAATGCCTACCCTATCCACCTCTTCAAGAAGGGGGTTTGAATTATGATGCTCCTACTAACCCTTATGTGTATATACAATAAAACCACACATGTCAATCTCTTTTGGGTACCCTTATTAAGCATAATCCTCAAATGGGAGGAAGTCCTATACTTATGGATCATAATTAATTTTAACCTCATCTGAGCAGTATCAAAGGCATAGATTGGAGGTAATTTCTATATGTTGAGCTACATGGTGGATGCCATCTATGCCACCATTATGTTAAAATAACCTAAATTTCCACCAAGGAATATTATGGGCATTTCAGTTCATGTAGTTTTCTACAAACTATATGTCCAATACTAATGAAATCACATTGATAAATTTGTGAGTCATTATGCCTGATATTCTACATGGATATCAATGAGGCAGCCGTGCCTTAGCTCTCAAATTAAATTATATAGTCCCTCTAACCCATTAGTGATTAATGGTACTATAGGGATGACACCATCATCTGTTTCACATGCATTCATAGTTCCCCCTCCACCTACCTTATTAGGTCATATACTAGCTAGCTGAGCAAGAGATAACTAGTCAATTGGTGGACAATGTGTTCATCCACAACTTTAGCTATTATTAAAAGAATTTCCCATCCTTCCCCATATTCATCTACCAACACATATATAATATTTTTCCCCCATTACATAAAATCAATGTAGGTATGGATTCTTATGCCCTTAGTAAAATGGATCACCAAGAGTGGGACCCTCATGAGGTCATCAGGGCTCATGTGATGAATTATAAAACTCATCTTAATATATCTTATAACCATGTGACTCAGATTGATAATGAGATACACCTCAAACCAACTTATGACATGGATCTTATCATCACACTTAAGGTGAAGAAGAAGATAAGCAGGTCCATGTTGAGCCATCTACCCACAACAACCCTATAACTATTCCCCAGATATTAAAGAATATTATCTAAGGGGTCCTTGCTCCCTCTCCTCCATGATTTTCACCTCCTCCAATCTCTACTATAGCTCTACCACCTCGAGTGTCATAATATCATCCACCTCTAATAATTTAGGTTACTCAACTCTAGGCTATGTAGGTACTATAATTTGACATTGATATCAACCTTGAGTCAATCCTAAAAGATGACTAGTAACAAGCACCTATGGATATTATTTTTTCTACCACGTCTTTTCCTCAACATCCTAGTGGATCAATCATTGGTTTCCATATCCCTATCAGGCCTACTCCAATTGTGCTTCCCCTATTTCCCATTCCAACCCTCCCATAATTCACTCAAGTACCTCTAAATTTAGCCATGTACAACATCCCTGCACCCCATTTTCCCTCATCTCATCCCATTCCACCTATAGGGATCCCTTCATATTGCCTCTAGTCTTTAGGATCCTCTAGTTTTTGGACTTTGGCACATCATTTGATCCTTCTATAAGTTTAACCACTTACAAGTGTTCCCACTTCAATAATTCCAATGGCACCCCTCATAGCAAGACTACCCATGTGTGTAGTTCTATTGACTCCAACCACCTTAATGGCACCTACAATCACCCTATAGACTCCCTAGTCAACACCTATCACCACATCCATCACATTTCCTTCTACTAATATGGTTCAATTTAAACTAGTTAAGAGGCCCAAAAATAAGCTAAAGGTAACTCATACTACTCAATCCCATATTGTTCCCCTTATCCTTCATAAGTCTTCATTTTCCATTGTCTTGGGTGGTCAAGGATTTAGATTTAACCAAAAAAAATTATCATTTCTTTTGAATACTCCTCTCTTTGGTGATAATGAGCCCATAGGTCAACTTGACCCAAATCTAATGGCATGCCCATGGGTTCCAATGGGTTTCCCTATTTTTCCTTCCCCCTTTTACCCCCATGACTCATCCTCTATTATTATCTTCATTCATTCCCTCTACTTCATCCATTCCTCTTCTTCTAATGCTTCCTCCTTCCACCTCTATCTCTACCATTCCACATTCACCCTCTTTTACCTTTAGGGTTACCAAAAGAGCATAGGTACCCAAGATGATCTTGCAAGGTGATCTAGACGTCAAATGGGAGTTTTATAGGGACTCTAGGAACATGAAGAGGATCCTCAAGTATAAATTCACTTAAGGAGGAGACTTAGTGGTGTGGGAAACTAAGCATGATATAGTTTCCCTCATAAGCATAAGAACATATAGTGGATATGAGAAGATGGTTGAGGATCCAATATCTATGTTATGAACCACTCATGACATGTCTGAGAAGTTTATGGAGGATATGAAGGATTAGGTTCAAGTGTTTGAGGCATAGGTGAAGAAAACCTTTCCTATAAAATTAATTGGCCAGGTCAAATAGGCCCTCTTGTAGCTCTTCATGTCTCTCAAGGAAGTATTTAGAACATTGAAAATGAGAAGGAAGCACCTATAATGAGTGTAGTCATACTTAAGAAGTATCACTCACATGGAAAATAAGGTAGAAGGCTTGTTATGATTATTAACAAGGGCATGTTCCTAGATTTGAAACTCATGCCTGTCTAACCTAAACTTATATCAAACCTATGTTAGGAGTAGGAAAAGCTCAATTAAAGAGTAAATTTAAGTGTATACATCCAATTCATAACATGATTTGTGTTGAAATTGTCAATCTTACGTGAATTACACTCAAATGCACAATTTAGGCCAAAATCACTTTAAAAGAACTAAATGGTTTGAGATTATTATATACAATTGATGATTTAGGATAATGTATCCCTAAATGGGGCATTTATTTTTATGTGATTCCTAACTTTGATCAATTCATTTCAAATAAAAAATGACAATTTTGCCTTTTTGTGCTCTGAATCACTCTTTTCTTCTAATTCATTAGTACACATGATGTACCTTTTTTATTTTGTGTTGGCAACATCGTCAATGGGAATATAGCTCCAATTCATCTAAAGTCACCTTACAATTAGTTCCAAACCAAATTATGTCCCAGTAATATGATTTTCTTACCATTTTGATTAATTGAGGGCCAATTTCCAAAGAATTACACAAATAATGATTAATCTTATTTAAGGCTAATTAATTCAAATCAAGAGATTAAGTGTATTTTTCATGGAGGTTATTAATTTTTATTTAAATATTGAAAATTAATTCCAATATCTACATCACCTAGTGACATCATCTATGGGGTGTCATCCATACGCCATAAATGCATAAAATATTTGAATTATGGGCACCCATGCTAAATTAACACCCCTTCATCCGAAATAATTATGAGGCTATTTATGGATTTAATTAAAAATACTAGATAAATACATGGCCACACATCACAATATTGAGATGGATGGTCATGGTTTATCTTAGACTATTTCCAAAATCTATAAATAAGAGGGCATAAAACACTATTTTCTTAAGCTAAATTATTGTAAACTTATAATGTAAAATTATTTCCACATCCTTTTGTGTTAATAATTGTGCTTTATTTTCAATTTTAAATTGATAGGATAGATTAGAGATTTATTCTATTAAGCCTAGGTTATGCATAGTGTTCTTGAGGTAATGCAGGAGAAAAGTAGCCAATGTTGACAAAGACAAGAGCATTAGATCAAGGGGAGAACATGTTTGGAGCTGTTCTTGGGTGGTGGAATAAATTTGGGAAGGTAATTGGTATTGCTTTATTTCAATTTGTTCTTTATTATGATTATCAAACCCTATTGGAATAGGTTATATTTGTTTGTTGAGTTATTTATTCATTTTCATGAATTTATTGAATAATGCTTGACTAAAAACCTTTATAATCCATACTATATCTTGGCATGCTTGGTGGACACATGAATTACATTTTAGCAAAGAATAAACTATGGAAATTCTAAATTTCCATTTTATTTATTAAAAAGTCCTTTACCAACATTTTTGTACTTGTTTTCCTATGTTTCTATGCACTCACGGGTTACACAGTGGTCGTTGATGGTTTTTAGTGATCGCCAACAGTTAGGGATAACCACTCCCAGGTGGCTTACAAGGGAAATATATTTAAAAAATTTCATTTTGAGAATTTTATCAAGTTTATTTCTAACAAATTTGGGTTTTTAAAGTCTCTATTCTGAATATATCTTTGATCCAAAAGCCTAACTTCTATATATTTTATCCTAACATCATTTTTGAAGCATAAAATTGTTACCTATGGGTTCATAGGTTACCATCAGTGGTTTATTTCAATCTATAATGGTTGGAAATTGATCGATGATGGTCTTTAGGAATCGGTGGTAGTCAACAGTGAGTATTGGTAGTCACTATGTTTTCTAAAATACACAAACCCAAGAGTACTTAAACCAAAGGTGTTTGTCTTATTTTCAAAAGTGCATTAAAGATAAACAAGAATCTCAAAAAATTTATGTAGGACCCAAGAGGAAAGTGAAAATTTGATCTTATTTAAGTATTTTTAACCTCCTTTTGGCACTTAAAATAATTAGAAACCTTTCCATTTAGTGCTTTAAAGGGAAAGTTGCTTATTTATATTAAACATTTTGTATTTTTTCTTTAATTTTTTTGCAACTTAAGGAAAGGGGCCAAATAACATCACCAAACACTTCAATTAGATGTTTTAAAACCAAACTCACTTCAAATTTTTGTTTTGAATAAGTCATTTATTATTGCTTGTTTTATTAGAAATGTTTGAGACAAAAAGAATTTGTGTGTGTCTGCTCTCCCCCCATCCCTTATAGGTAACTTGTGAGATCAAAAGAACCATTTTCATTTCAAATTTTTCCTTAGTCCAAAGGCATATAAATTATTTTATCAAGGCTCTCCCCAAGACCTACATGACTTGGGTGATCTAAAGCCTTTTTACTTAGTTTTTTTCATTTCATGCATTTTTTATTTTGAGGGGGAATTCATTACCTCTGATAAGTTCTATAGGGAAGCTTTGACTTGACTCTTCATCTCCTGGCATCATATTTAACCCCTCTTTATGCGGGGGGGGGGGGGGGTGGTATACAAATTGAGATCACCCCACTAAGATTGTGGTTTGAATAGTTAAACCATATCCATTAATAGAAGGATAATCCTAGGACATATGATCATTTTGGACATCCCAATACACTAAGCATGTGACAAATGTAGTAGTTATGAAAAAGACTAGACATTTTCACAACAAACCATTTAACATATACCCAATTGATGGGTTGCTTCTCTTGTGTGTTAACATGAAATTTGGTACATATGAGATCCATTTAGATGGTCAAAAATTATAGATTTTTAGACAAAACCCACTTGTCATAGAAATATTATTGATGCAAGGTGTGCCACAAGGTCCATTTCATCGTATTTTCACTTGAGAGAAGGGGGTGTAAAAACCCTACTATATAATGCACTTTTATTTTAGATGAACACTTAATTTCCTCTCAAGTGTACATATAAAGATAGACTTCAATAATATCATATAACCTTGTCAATTTAAGGCTCAGGATGATTACTTAGTAGTACTTATCTTTTTGGTCTTACATTACTTGGTCTTGATTTGTGTCAAAAATTTCTTGTTAACAAACATCATAACCAAACAAATTATCCATAATTTCTTGAACAAGGAGGCATTATGTTATTCAAGTGAAAATCAATCTTTTTCTTATTCAAATTTATCATCTTAAACATTATGTCTTTTCATTGATTGGTGTAATTATGCTACCCATTTTAGTCTAAACCAATTTCCAAATTATCTTTAAGTCTTATATTGATAGTTTAAATTTGAAATTGCACTTTTATAAGTTCATAAGGTTGATGTGTTAAATTAGGTTCGCTATTTGCACTTAACTTAATGAAACTTGGGTTCAATTTACAATTTATATTAAAGGTCATTTATAGACTCATTATCACATTATTATCATTGGTGGATTAAAGTCATCTTGTGTATTGTTCACACTTTTGAGTCTTAGAACATATTTTATACCACCATTCCTATTATCATGTGGTGACGTTGTGCCTCCCATTTGGTTGTATTTTCATACTTAGGAATTATTTCATGTTTTCACTTCTTGATTTTCTTGGTTCGCATTATCTCCTTCCTAATCCAAAGGGATTTCTTCTAATTTTATAGTAAAAACTCATCAAAGTTTAACTAGCTTTTATTATATTGGCGTATCATAAAAATATAGGCTTTGGTATACTAATTTTCACCTTAGATTTTTGAGTTATCATACCCTCTTCTAATTTATACTATTTTAACCTTACCCAAGGTTGAGTAAATTCATGAACACATTATTCTAATTGTGTGTGGTTCTAAACCACCCTCCTTTTATAGTCTCTTTGGTGCCTTAGTCATTTGTTTGGAAGAAGGATCAAAATCCCTACCTTGTTTAAAAAATTTACAAAACATTGATCCAAATCTACTCAAATGTATATAGAAACCCTTTCTAGACATGACTCAAAGGTTCACTCCTAATGGGGTCCCTTACAACCCTAGTTATGAGGATGAGCATTTTTTGATGGTCAAGACAATTCCATTTTCTTTGAGGACATTCTTACAACTATAGGATCTAAGGGGGATTATATTGAATATCAAGAGAACCAAGATGAATCACTCCTTGGGTTGATATAATATAATGCTAGACTACCCTTAGATTTTCCTACAGAGTAATTGCACACCTTAGTTAGGGAAGGAGAACAACAACAAGAGTATGTTTCTGAAAACACTACATAATCAAACATACTTTCTTCCTCTAACAAAGGTAGGTAAATACTTATAGAGTCAAAGCCAATTAATCAAGATCTTGTCAACAAGATTAAGAAAATAAGTCAATAGTATGTCGATCAGCTTATCATAGATTTAACTAACTCTCTAGTTGCTACTTCAATCTATAATGATGCTTCCAAGGAAAAAGGAAATGTGATTAAACCTACAAAACAAACATTAATTGAGAACTTAAAAATTGATCAAAGTGTCTCAGAATAATAGAACAAGACAAGAGGTTGTGTAAAATGTTTTTCTACACATGAACCACACATTCTCTAATCATCAAGAACCTTTTGTCACTTTACAAACATAGAGACCCAAACATTTAGTTCAAATTGAGGAGATCCCTCAAGATAATTTGGATAGTTCATCTAAACCAAAATTTTTAATGGTGAATAAACAAAGAAATCCCCAAAACCAATAGAACATAGTTGATTCAAGGCAAGAGATTCCTAAGAATCAACTGCTTACCTACTCAACTCAAGGAGTGAACCAAAACTAAGTCAAGGATCATAAGGTGTACATCCCTACCAAATACATACAAAAATAGGGGCACATACCACCCCAAAAAAAATAATAGGGCACATACCACCCCAATAACATTATCTTCCACTCATGAATTCACCAAACATTTAAGAGTAGAACTCTATGAAAGATATTGTGACATGATTGAAGATGAATCAAAGAGTTAAGTAATACATGTTCGATGAGATATACCCATATCTATTTAATCTATCTATTATCCAAGTTCCCTTTCTGTATCATTTTAAGAATCAAAATTTGATAAATACAAAGGAAAGGGGGACCCACATGAACACATTTAGGCATTTTTTCTATTATGCCAAGAGGTTTCTTACAGTAGCATGTACTTGATTTGATTTTTCCTACAAAGTTTAGTAGGGCAAGTTTTAGACTGGCTACTTAAGTTGACCAAGGGATTAGTTACAGATTAGAATGACTTATCTAAACAATTCATCAACCATTTTTTTATAACATAGATCATGAATTGACTATTGTTGACTTGTGAAAATCCAAATAATGAGATGGAAAAAAAAATTCACATATCTATAAAGGTGGAGAACATTAGAAGGTTGCTTTCATCATAATTTCCTAGACAAATAGTTTGCAAATATATTTTCATAGAACTTACATCTTGAGGTCATGCACAATCTATTATTAGCTTATGATAATTAATTTGAGGAGATCATAGATAAGGGTGTATAGATTGAGAAGGCTCTTATTGCCAAGGGACTTGTCAAGATTTTTGTGTAGGGTCAAACATCAAATTAGACCCCATCTTATAGTCAGATAGTTATACAAGATAAGCTTAAAGGATTTAACAAGAACAAGAACATGGTTGGAAATGGGGTGACTAAAACAAGGCACGTACAAATGGTATAGGCTCTATTGGTCCCAAATGTAAAATTAGCTCCCCCTAACCCATGACCTAATTTATAGAGACAACCTCCATGAAGAACAAACCATGACAGTTTCAGGGTCTTTAGCAAATTGTGAGAACCAATCAGAATAGTGTTTCAAAAGCTCGTAGTAGCTAACCTGATTAAATGGACAATACTACTGCCATTTCCTCAAGATCAATCAAAACTATATTGATATAAAAATAATTAATGGTGTAACTTTCATTATGTTGTTGGTCACATTGATTACTATTGAATCCAATTACAACACATTATTGAATATCTCATTGAGAGTGGTGAAGTTTAGATTAAACTGGCCCCTAATTAGGACAAAAATCAGGATATGGGAATCTACAAGGACCCTTTTCCTTGGCATAATCAATTAACACTAAGGAATAACCAAAACCAATGATAAAACCAAGGATAGAGGTAGAATCAAAACTAAAATTAGGTTCAAAATCATAATTTGGATGAGCATAATCATGAACATAACACCCATACTAACACTTTGGGTTACAACAACATACCTTACAACTATAACAACACTATGGGATGCATTTATATAACCCACATTGCCACTATTACTATCAAACCATGTGAACCATATCATGTTCCTCATAGTACATGACCCATCATTATAGGGTCAACACCCCCTCTCTAGTAATACCACATCAAGTTCACATAATTATGTTTCAATTCCATTTTCATGGGTTACTATTTTTGAATAATGCCCTTCTTATAGTTATAATGGATCCTTCCTTTCTGACTCAAAATTGTAGAAATGCAACTAGATGCCCACAAGTTACCCTCCAAGGCCTCTCACCTTCATCTTCTAATTATATTAGTTCTCTGCCACCTCTAGGTGACATAGTCATAACTAGACACTTGTGAGTTACTCTCCAAGACCCTTTTCCTACTTCTTCCATGGAACCCAATGTGAACATTATGCCAATAAATCAAAAGCTGACCACTATCCTATCCAAAGCTAATCCATCTCATCCCAATGTTGAAAATCCTTATATTTTATAAGACCAATTGGGCAAACCCCTACACATATGTCCATTCTAGATCTCTTATAGACATCTAAAGTGCATAAAACTATACTAAAAAATATTTTGTAACAATCCATTATTCCCAATTATATAAATCCTAAGTTGTTCTATAATCTTTTGGGATATTTATCTTCATTTCATCAAGTAACATTTGGTTTAAAAGACATGTCTACACTTAGAACAAGCCATAATAACCCACTGTACATTGAATTAATCATTGAAAATCATAAGATCAAGTGGGTTCTTATAGACAATGGTTCATGACTAAACATCATATATCTTAAGCTAGTGCAAATATTAGGCTACACTGCAAAAGACATTCAGCCAAAGATGATCACCATCAAGGCTTACAACAATTCCAAAAGGGAGTCTACTAGTAGTATTTAGTTATTAATTATTTTTGGGTCCATTTCACATCATACATTAATTTATATTATGGACATTGAATTAATATATAACATATGTCTTGGTCATCCTTAGATCCATGAAGTATAGGCCGTTCCCTCCACCCTATATTAGTGCCTTAAGTTTCCCCATGATGTGATTGAGGTTACTATTATCATAAATCAATAACCTTATGAGTATTGCAAACATCTTGAGCCTTAGTTCCATAATTATAACTATTATCTAGTTTCTAAATTCATTATAAATAAGTACAAGGCTATAGTTTCACAACCACCTCCATCCAATTATATCAACCCTAGTGATCTAGCTTCTACTTCTATTGATCTATTTCCCATAGCTCTTACAAAGTAGGTTTTTATTAAAGATGTGGGAATTTACACGTACAATCTTAAGGATGCCTTCCATGTTACAAAGTTTCCTAGAACTACAAAAACATTTGGTAAGCCTAAACCTTCAAATAATCCTATTGGACCTAACATGATTTAGAAACCAAAGAAGAAACAATAAAATCCCCCTATGGTTTTTGTACCTACTATTGCATCAAAGAAAGATCAAGAGGCATTTACCAAGGGAGACTAGTTATATTCTAAAGGTCTTGTTGATTACTTTCAAAATATAAAGTATCAAATCCCTAGTTGGATCATGGATCATCTTGATTATATAGGAAAAGGTCTTGGCCCATGTGCACAAGGAATCAGGGAACCCTTATCAGCTGGAGTACTTAATTTCAATCATGGTCTCATATTTATACCACCTAGGGGTAACCACATACCTTTTGATAGTGATTATGTTAAGTTGACTAGAAATAAAACTCCTAATAGAGATAAAACATCCCATTATATCCTTTTTGATGATATTTATAACACTGACCTATTTGATTCTAGTGCCTTTCTAACATTAACTATTGGAAATTCCCATCCTAAAAGCATGAACCTATTCCAATTGTTGGGATAAATATAACGAAAGCACACAATTGATTACCAAGCAACTTAATATTATGAAATTAACCAGAATACACAAGTAACTAGAATTCAAAAATAACACATGATATGAGAGACAATACACAACTTGTATTAAAACTCTTTCAAAAGAAAATACAACAAAGAAGGCTGCCACAGTTCTTCTTCCTTACACACCTCTAGGGCTCCCACACCTCTAGGGCATAAATAGTAAATCTTCCCTCAAAGCTCTCTCCCTTAGGTCCCAACACACAACTCAAACATAGAGTTGGTGTTCACCTTACACCTGTGCTCCATGCACTCCACAAGTGCTCCATGCACTCCATAAGTACTCAACGTACTTCAAGTAGATCCCACCTGATTTTGCTTCCTGTTGTGTTGCTGTCCTATCTGATCTTGCACACCTACAAATCAATCTAGTTCTACACACCTATGAACCTTGACCTTGCACAAACATACACCTACAAATCAATGATCTTACTTACCATGCAGATCTCCTATCATAGCCATGCTCACCTGATGACCAAGATCATACATAGATGAAGAACCCTGCTGATTCTCCAATCCAACACCCACACTTGGTACTGTGGCACTAGGAGGAACACACCATTACTCTCCTCTCTCTGAAGGAGCTTATTTTATCTCTTACTCTCTAGCACAAGTTTACAATACAACCAATGAGTCTCTTAAATAGATCTCATGCAAACAATAATTAGACACCTAATTACAATAATTAGACCCATAGCTTCTAGTCTAAATTTAGCTCTTGACATGCAAACACTTGGTTCATTAGCTAATTGCCCATAACATACTCATAGTCTGAACCACACAGGTGACCGACGTCAGTCCCTATCTACCTAGGGGGTGCTGACGCTGGCTGACTTCTGATTGATGTCAGTTGCTCTCCTACCTTATCCTACCGACATCGGTTGGCCTGACCAATGCCGGTGTCTGTGACACTCTGCAACCCTTCTACAACCTCCTCCATGTCTGCATTAGTGAAGCTTTTAGCTCCACAACCTAACAATCTCCCACTTGGAGATAAATAGTTGTACTGTACCTATACTTGTACCCCATCTAACCTATTTCTTGGCTTGTATCCCTCTTCAAGATCAACATTGAAGACCACCCACCACACAACCTATGGTGCACCTCTTGTCATCCAAGTACCCTACCACATCCAAACCTACAAACCCATGTAGTGAAGTCCTGACCCTGAATAGCATGAATCCCTGTTGCTGGTCCCTCTCACATCCCTAAGAACCCACTTCTCTGAATTGGATCCTAACTCTCTGACAACTCCCACTACTTGGGAAAACTCAGGTCTATACCAGACCTCATGTGATTTCGAACACTGAACTATCCAGCCCTTGGTGTGCTCCGATTCTGCATCCTGAACCTTTCCAACACCTGATTCACATCAACTCCCACTGGAGACAAAATCAACCTGTGATCTCCCATGTCCCCCATGCCAAAGAATTTTGGTGCTCCAAATTCTTCATAACAAACCACTAAACTAATCTTACCCTTAGCTCAACAAAACCTTGTATGTACAAACCTACTAGCAAACATACCATCCACATATAGTAACAGGAAAATGTCATGACCATCATCCCCCTAGTAAGACAAACCACAGTAGTTACCCTGACATTGACTAAAGCCATGCTTTGTCATCCACCTATCAAAACTTGTACCACTGTCCTGTAGCTTCCTCAAGACCATATGACCTGGCCTTATATCTCATGTGTCCGTTCTCTCTATTCTTCAACTAAGGTATCCATTCGTCTTTGTGCTTTCATACCTACTGGAAATGCTACCAAATCTCTTGCTTGATTTTGCATACTATTCCTGCCATGCTCCCACTATTTCCTGGATCCTTCCTGCTCTGCAATCATCAACTATTATAAAGAAGAGGAACAACAAATTTGAGGCTTACTTACCATCTTCAGTCCTCCATATGGGCGTTTGAGACTCCTTGACAGCTTGCTATCCACCCAAAATCCATTACAGTGACCGACCTTGGTCACCACACAGTCTGCATCCAACTGACATCAGTTCCTGCACCTGTCCTGACTACCAACCCTACCGACGTCGGTGTCCTCCTGCTACAGACATCGGTCCTCCTGACTGACGTCGGTCTTACCTACTATCGACGTAGGTTTTCCTACCGATGCCGGTACCTATGTTTTCCTATGAGTGATGACTTTTTACCTGTGAGCTCCTTTGAATCAATCCCATGTCCAACTTACTCTACTCAGAAGTATCCAGCCCCATCCACTGGTCTCTATCTGCCATCTCCTCCAAGAACACCAAGGCTTTCTAGTTCTTAAGCCTGTCAAATATATCTATCTTTCACTTAAGAACATGCATCTCCTTCTTACTCATGTGACCAAGCCTATAAAGCCACATCTCCACAACAGAAGAAGAATCAGTAATATAAACAAGTAGATAAAGAGTACCTATTTTCTTACCACCAGCTAATTCAAGTGCATCCGCTGTGAGAGTTCTTGTGCATCTCTCATCACCCAACTTTCCTAAAGAAATTAGCCACATCTCCAAGCCTGAGACCTGCATGACCTCCTTCAACACCCATGTGTTGACCACCTGCAATTTCAGCTTCACTTCCCCTTTGCCAATAATCTGACAAGGCTCACCAGCTCCTCTACCTGGGGCTTCATGGAAAGAGGTAATAGAATATATTAACCAAGATTCAAATTTATCCAAGAAACCTCCCAAAGCATCTTGTGCAACAACACTTGCAACATTTGCATCTTCAGTTCCTTCATGTTGATCTGCTACCAACCAATAATCTTCTTTTACCTCCTCTTTCTTTCCATAGGACCGTAAGTGACCATCTGTGCTTTTCAACTCCTCCATTCTTAGCATACTTTCTTCTGCCATTTCTCTACTCCCACTCAATTAGAAACCCCTGAGAGTGACCTGTAACCAAACACAAAACCTGCTCCCTGCAACCTTAGCTCTGATACCACGTGTTGGGATAAATATAATGGAAGCACACAATTGATTACCAAACAACTTAATATGCAAAAATTAACCAGAATACACAAGTAACTAGAATTCAGAAATAACACATGATATGAGAGACAATACACAACTTGTATTAAAACTCTTTCAAAAGGAAATACAACAAAGAAGGCTGCCATAGTTCTTCCTTACACACCTCTAGGGCTCCCACACCTCTAGGGCATAAATAGTAAATCTTCCCTCAAAGCTCTCTCCCTTAAGTCCCAACACACAACTCAAACACAGAGTTGGTGTTCACCTTACACCTGTGCTCCATGCACTCCACAAGTGCTCCATGCACTCCACAAGTACTCAACGTACTTCAAGTAGATCCCACTTGATTTTGCTCCCTATTGTGTTGGTATCCTATCTGATCTTGCACACCTACAAATTAATCTGGTTCTGCACACCTATGAACCTTGACCTTGCACACACATACACCTATAAATCAATGATCTTACTTACCATGTAGATCTCCTATCGTAGCCATGCTCACCTGATGACCAAGATTATACATACATGAAAAACCCTATTGATTCTCTAATCCAGCACCCACACTTGGTACTGTGGCACTAGGAGGAACACACCATTGCTCTCCTCTCTCTGAAGGAGCTTATTTGCTCTCTTACTCTCTAGCACAAGTTTATAATACAACCAATGAGTCTCTTAAATAGATCTCATGCAAACAATAATTAGACATCTAATTACAATAATTAGATCCGTAGCTTCTAGTCTAAATTTGGCTCTTGACATGAAAACACTTGTTTCGTTAGCTAATTGCCCATAACATACTCATAGTCTAAACCAAATAGGTGACCGACGTCGATCCCTATCTACTTGGGGGGTACCGACGCTGGTCAACTTCTGACCGACGTTAGTTGCACTCCTACCTTATCCTGCCAATGTCGGTTGGCCTGACTGGCGTCAGTGTCTATGACACTCCGCAACCCTTCTGCAACCTCCTCCATGTTTGCATTAGTGAAGCTTTTAGCTCCACAACCTAACACCAATATTGGATCTTTCTATCTTAAATCAAGAACCTATTCTAGTGGTGTTTCCTTTCCTAAAGTAGAACACCATATTTTTACCATTAGAGCTTCTAATCTAGGTAATACTTCAGAGGATAATTAGGGAAATGGTTCTACCCCAATTGGTGGTAGAACTTCTAGGATCCCATAAAAATTGATGAGAAGTGTACAAGGAGAGGTTTAGTATGGATGACATTGGCCTTGAGGTATAACCTACCTATGATGATTTCATGAAAGCTCTAAAGGAAGAATACTACCCCATTGGATCATATGATGATATGTACATACAGTGGTACAACTTTGCCAAGGTAAGGAATAGTCTGTTTAAGATTATGCTAACATTTTTCATTCTTTATCCATGAGATTAGGCATCTAAGAAAGTGACAAATACAAGGCTCTCAAATATCATGGTGGACTATAATGGTATATATAGGGGGAAATGGAACTCTTCAATTTGGAAACTATCAGTGAGGCATACAAGTTCATTGTGAAGATTGAGCAAAAGCATGAAAGAAATAATATGAGGAGTCATCCTTCAAAATGGAAAAGTGATAAATAAGGTCAAACATGAGGCCAAAATTGGAATTAAAAGGATTTCTATGATAAGAAACCCCAGAAGGGGAAGACTAGGAAATGGTATGATTACCACAAAACTAGAACTCACTCCAAAGAAGAATGTTGAGTCATCAAGTCCCTACTTTTTGAGTCACAATCCTTGACATCTACTTCTCTACCTCATACACACCCTATAGTTAAAGAGGATGAAGAATAGATTGTAGATGCTGGGCCTGATACCATCATTTCTTCATCATAGACTTGTGAGGAAAGGATAGATGACAAGGAAAGGTTATTTCACTCTAAATTATGGGTGAAAGGTAAGCCTCTACATTTCATTCTTGATAGTGGGAGTCAAAAGAATTTAATCTATACTAGTGTTTTGAAAAGTCTAAATATATCCATGAATCCTCACCTAAAGCCATACAGTATTAGATGGTTGAGCCTAGGGAGAGACCTTTGTGTCACCCACTAGTGTCTTCTTTCATATGCAATAAAACCTTTCCAATATTAGGTCTTATGTGATGTGGTCCATCTTGATGTTTGCAATTTAATCCTTTGTTATCCATTCATGTGTGATCAGCATGGCATCAATGAATTAAGAACTCAAAGGATCACTCTCACTCTTAGAATGCAGTGTTATATGGTACCAAAGGTACCACCTCCCACATCTATCTCCTTGATTAGTGCCAAGAAATGTAATAAATTGGTGGAGAGAATAAAGTAATTCATTCTTATGGTGGTCAAGCCATAAAGATGCATGAAGGCTAAGGTCACATCCCTGACAACACAATTAACATAACAATAGAAGTAGATGGGTCAAATCATGGGAGAATATGATGACTTATTCAAGTCACCCATAAGATTTCCACTTCAATTTTAGGTAAAACATTATATCTATTTGGTTTTAGGATCACCTTTGCCTAACAGTTCTATGTATCATAGATCATTTTTGGAGAATGATGACATAAAAAGGTAGATTCAAGAATTGATCCAAAATGGTCACATTAGGCCAAGATCTTCACCCTATGAAATCCCAATTATCCTAGTACCAAAGAAGGATGGAACATGGAAACTTTTCATTTACTATCAAGCCCTAAATAAAATCACTATGAATAATTGCTACCCCTTCCCTAGGATTGATGATCTACTAGACAAACTCTGTGGTGTGAATTTATTCACCAACATTGATCTTAAATATGGCTATCACCAAATTCTTATTGATCCCATCGATGTCTAAAATATTACATTCAAATATAAGGAGGGTCTCTTTGAATGGTTTTTTATGCCTTTTGGCTTGACTAACACACCTATAACCTTCATGAGGATGATGGATGACATCCTATGACCCTTCACCATCTCATTCATAGTTGTCTACCTAGATGGCATACTCATTTATAGCAGAACATGGAAGGAACATCTGCAACATGTCTGTAAAGTGCTTCAAACTCTTTATAAGCATAATTTATATACAAATATTGACAAGTGCACATTCAAGATGAAAAAAATTTAGTACATAGGGTATATTGTGGATGAAGAAGGGGTCCATTTCGACCCAGAGAAGATTTAGGTTATTCAAGAATGGCCTACACCAAGGACCCTCATATAACTTCATAGCTATTTGGGTCTTGCAAATTTTTATCATAGGTTTGTTCTTGGATTCTCACATGTTGTTTGACCACTAAACCAAGTGACTAAAGGAGGAGATAAATATGCATTTTAGTGGGGAAAAATATAATAAATAACATTTGATAATTTGAAGAATAGATTCTATTTAACTCCTATTCTTGCATTGCCAGACTTGCATCAACCTTTTGAGTTGATGATAGATGCATCTGAATATGCTATGGGAGCTATTGTCATGAAACATGGACATCTTATTGCATATCATAGTGAAACTTTAAATGATACATTTAGGAAATACCTAAAATATGATAAGGATCTCTATGCCATTATGCAATCCTACAAACAATGAAAACATCACATCTTGGGGAAAGAGACAGTCATCTACACTGACCACAAATCATTGGAATTCATCTAGATGTAAAGTAAATTTTGAAATGAGAGGCACAAAAAATTGGGGCATATATCTATAGTAATTCCATTTGGTAATTAAACACAAAAATGGGAGCTCAAATACTACCATAGATTATTTGAGCTGCCCACCAATTATTGCACTCATAATACTTCTTGATCTGTGTGAACATGAGACTGTCACCTAGGGTACTCTATATGATGAAGAACCTACCTTTGATGATACATATTAGGTGATTTAATAAGGTAAACATGTCTCTAATTTATATTTTCATGATAATGTCCTTTGTCACATTGGGCACATGTATGTTCTAGCTATAGAGCAATATAATATGATATGGGAAGCACATTTTAGTAGAACAACTAGGTACTTTGGTGTAGAGAAGACATTGGTAGTTATTTAAAAGAACTTATACTAGACCCATATGTGGAAGGATGTGGAAAGTTACCTCAAATATTATACCCCATGTGTGATATCCAAGCTAGCAAATAAGAAGCAAGGATTATACATACCATTACCAAAACCAAACAGGCTTTGGGAATCTATCTCAATGAATTTTCTCTTAGGTTTTCCCACTTCAAAACATGGAAAGGAATATATTCTTGTTATAGTTGATCATTTTTAAAAAATGGATATCATGATTGCTTGTAAGAAAAATATATTTGCTAAGGAAACTGCTCAACTATATTTTAGTCATATATAGCTCTATTTTGGTCTCCCAAGTCCATTATTTTAGATAGAGATAGCAGGTTTCTAAGTAGCTTCTGGTCCACTCTATGGAAGATGATGGATTCCAAGGTGATGAATTCCATGTCCTTCCATCCACACACTGATGGTTACATAGAAGTGGTGATCTACCTGATTGTTCACATGCTTCAGATGTATCACTCTAAACATCCATGCACATGGGATGAGGGGAATTTTTTTCATACAACATGGGCATAATTGGGCCTTGCACAACTCCACCAAGCATATTCCATTTCATGTATGCTTTTTTTTCCAACACATGATACCAATTGATGTATCCATTCCATTCTCCATCATAAAATACACACCTCATGGTAGATCCAAGGCAACAAAATTAACAAAGTTCTTTGAACAAATCCAACACATCTAGTAGTAGGTTCATGACATCTTAAAGAAGATGAATCAGAAGTATTATGAACACCATGATAAACATAGGGTTATGCATCATTTTTCTATAGGTGGTAAGGTTTGGTTATAGATTAAAAAATAATGACTCGTAGGACCACACAAAAAAATTAGCCTCTACAATATGGTCTCTACACCATCACCAAAAACATTGGAGAAATTTATTTTAAGTTGAATCTGCCAACCTACCTTGGTCTACATCTAATATTCAACATGGATATCCTTAAACCATATCATCTACCTCTATTGGACACTTTAATCATAGAAAAATAGCTAGACATTGATGAGCTTGATATATATAATAAGGAGGATCAAATTGTAGACACCTAGGTGAAGACAACAAGATGGTGTTATATTCCACTTTATTGAGTGGTCAAAAGGGGCAAGCTTAGACACCAAGGTGAGTGGCTCACAGATAATCAAATCAAGACATAAATACCACACTTGATAAGCAATATTGATGCAATAGGGACTATTTCTTCTGAAGGAGGGAGGAATGATCCAAGCATCACTTTAGGTGATAATTCAAGAGATGGTTCTACCCCAATTGGTGGTCTAGAATCTGATACTCCTCCATGAGAGTTAAAATATATGAATCAATCTCATCAATGTCCACTAAGAATGAGGAGAATGTGATGAGATGGCATAGAGCTATGCTCAGTGGTTTTTGACCCTTGAAAACCCAATAAAAGTGCCCAAAATTTTAATTTTAATAGTGCTATCTAAAAATAGAAAGCTTATAAAAATAGTAATTTCTCAAATTCTATGTTGTTCTAAATCCTATAAGTCAAACCAATTGATCTCCCTTGAGATTGGTGACTTACACATCCTCCTCCTACCTTAAAAATAAGTATAAATAAAGATGTATCCTAAGAAAGAAATCAAACATCTCTTCCTAGAAATAAGCATATGTTTGTATCTACAATCTTGTGAGCAATAAAACATCTCTTCTTAAAGAAAGCATTATTATGATAATTGTGTTATTTTTGTGTTCTTTAAATATCTTTCAACCAAAACCCCTGTGTTTTAGATCAATTTCCCATCTTGAAGTAAAATCTCATTATTCTATATGCCTTTGCCATCTTAAAATCATTGATTGGGACTAGAAAAATTTAGTCATATGGATTGATGAGTTTAAAAATGAAGAATCAATTACATAATACATGGTCCTTTGAGATGGATTGCCCATTAAATATCACAAAAAAGGTTTTGATTTTTAATTAGATTCTTCTACCTACTTTGGATATCAAGAAAACTTTCTTGGTCATAATAAAAATGAAACATCAAGATATTCAAGTGAAAACCTCTTTGAGGTGATTTTTGATTAGGGAAAAAGTAAAGAAAAAGATAAGCCTTTAAGTGAAAACCTATTTCAACCACTCCTAGGTGGGAAAGTTTTCTTATCCCCTCAAGATGTAGAAGGTCCATATATCCCATGTTATATAGCCATTACAAGCATCTCTTCAAAATAAAAAATGTTTGAGCATCTCACTCTTGAGTTTATAGAGGTTTTTTCTACTTGGTCCATACCTAAGATGGTGGATTTCAATTCATCACACTATCCAAAACTTTAGGACGAATAACAAGAAGATCTAGAAGAAAAAAATGACCATAATCATACCTTACCTATAATTTTAGAAGATGGATCCACACTCTTAATGGAAAAAAAATAGAAATGAACTTGGGAACCTATGAGGATCCCAAAAAAAATTATCTTAGACCTTCCCTTACTAAAGTATAACATGAACAAATTATATCCCTCCTAAGGGATTATATTGACATATTTTCATGGGCATATTCTGGCATGCCAGGTTTAGACCCAGACTTGCTTATTCATCACCTTGTTATCCATCCCAATGCCAAATTAGTCAATAAAAAATTAAAGAACTAGAAAATTTTATAGGAGCACGTTTCATTAGGCCACTAGATTACTCTAAATGGATTTCCAACATAGTCCTAGTGAGTAAAAAAACCTTGGGTATACATATTTATACTAATTTAAGAGATATCAATAAAGCATGCCCTAAAAAAGATTTTATTTTACCCAACATCAATAAGATTGTCAACTCAACTAATAGGTATGAGATGATATCCTTAATGGATGGATTTTCTACATACAACCAAATCAAGATAGCCCAACAAGATCAACACAAGACTAAATTCACCACTTCATGGGGAATATTTAGTTACCAAGTCATGTCATTTGGCTTGAAGAATGCTAGATCCACATATTAGTATTCCATCACTATCATCTTCCATGACATGATGTATGGTATTGTTGAGGACTATGTTGATGATATACTAAAAAAATCAAGAAAAATATCTAGACAACCTGACATTATATAAAAAATCTTTGAGAAGTTTATGAATATAAAGTCTACCTAAATCATAATAAATGTGTCTTTGGAGTCACTTCAAGAAAATTTATAGGTTTTATTGTATAAAAAAATAAGGATTAAAGTCAACCTTACCAAGTTCAAGACCATTTTGTAAATGTCTCCACCAAACAATCTTAAACAATTACAAATCTTACAAGGAAATATCTAATCTATATGTAGGTTCATTTCTTAATTAGCAGATAAGTGCCACTCATTTGTCCATTTCTTGATGAAAGGGATCATGTTTTAATGGGATGAATATTTTTAGATATAATTTGAAAAACTCAAGACATACTTGGCCAATCCTCCAGTATTGAAATCACCAACACTTAGATGACTATTGCTTCTTTACATATCAACAACAGAGCATATATTAGGGTCACTTTTAGTCTAACATGATCATCACAATAAAAAACATGTAGTATATTAATTAAGCCACACTTTGGTGGCTTATGAACATAATTATACACCTATTTATAATGCATGTTTATCTATGGTGTTTGCTACCCAAAAATTATGACATGATATGCTAAATAAAAAAAATATTGTTAATGCTAAGGTGGACCCTCTCAAATTCTTATTGTCTAAAGTAGCCCTTCAAGGACACATGGATAAATGGGTTATGATACTAAGTGAATTTAAAATTGAGTATCAAAATTAGAAAGAATTTAAGGGTAGGTTATTGTTGATCAACTTGTATATGCCCCTATCACAGATACTTGAATGCTAAAATTTGACTTTTTAGATGATTATATTATGGAAATAGACTAAACATCACAAGAACCTAAATAATGGATTATATATTTTGATGGATCCTTTACATCCCATGGATATAGAGCCAACATATAGTTGATTACACCCCAGGGGGATTTGATTCCCAAAGCATTTCATATATAATTTCATTATATGAATAATATGGTTGAGTATGAGGCATTGATTACAAGGCTTCACCTTGTTATACAGTGGGATATTTAGATCTTAAAATTTTATGGTGATTGTTAATTAATAATCAATCAGACCACTAATCAATATCAAACTAGAGATGACAAGATTGTTCCTTACAATCAAATTGTTGATAATCTCAAAGGTCATTTTAAATCTCTACAGTTTGAACAAATTTTGAGGGTCAGTAATAGATCAGCTAATGCAATGGTAATGATTAGTTCCATGATATAGATTGATGGTAGTGATAAAGAGTATTAGTTTCTAATTGAAATTATTATTCAGCCTAGACATATTATATCAGATTTAGAAAGGGTATGCACCATTGCTAGTCCCAATCCCCCACTTGAATTACCATGGTTCCAAGATTTTTATAACTACTTCCATGATCACATTTTTCCAATCATCTTATCTAATAATTAGAAACAACTATTTCATCACCATTTATCATGGTATACCCTCCTTGGAAGCATGCTTTATCTCAAAGGCTATGATGCAATGCTTATTCATTATTTATCTTTAGGAGAATCCAAGCTAGCGCTGAGGGAGGTTTATGAAGGAATGTGTGGGGCCCACACTAATGGTATAGTATTAACAAAACATATCCTCAGAACAAGATATTATTGGCTAAAAATGGATATTGATGCTTGTAATTATGTAATGAAGTATGTTCTTTGTCAATAACATGGAAATTCGATACACACACCTTTTTTACCACTACAACTGATCATAACACCATGGCCATTCTCAACTTGAGGCCTCAATCTCATCAAAAAAATAAACCCAACATCTTCAAATGGCCATAAGAATAGCCTAACTACTACTAAGTATTTTATTAAGTGGATTGAGGCCATTCCTCTCACTTATGTTACCATAAAATAGATAGATAAATTCATCCATTACCATATCATTTATTAATATGGCATCCCAACTCACCTTATATCTAATAATGGTAGATCTTTTGGAAACCAAGATATAAAAGATCTTTGTGAAAAATTCAACATAAAGCACAAGCAATCAACTCCATATAACCCACAAGGAAATAGATAAGTTGAGGCATCAAACAATACCATTTTATCCATTTTAAAGAAGATTGTCAATGACACTGGTTGTAATTGGCACTTGTAAATATTTCCTACCCTGTAAGCTTACAGAACTAGTCATTGAACCCCAATAAGTGCCACTCCATACTCCCTTGTCTATGACATAAAATCTATTATTCCAATTGAGATCGAGTTACCATTATTGTAAGTATCACTAGATCATATTGAAGATGATGAGGACTACAATATATCAAGGCTGAAAGAACTAGAACTTCTTGATGGCAAGTATTTGGCTACCCTAGAAAACTTATAGGCCTATCATAATAAATAATGGAGAAGCTATAACAAGCACATTATCCCTTGAGAGTTTGAGATTGGTGATTTGGACTTGAAAGAGAACCAAAATAACACAAACTTTGAATGCAAGAAAAAAGGTAAGTTTCAACCTAATTAGTTAAGACCTTTTTTTATCATAGCAAACTATGGATCAAGGGCATATCAACTGGCTAAACTAAATGGTGAAGAAATTCTAGAGCCCATGAATTTGTGAACCTTAAGAGGTTCTATTCATGAATAAATTCAAGCCATTGTATACAATACCCCTTACTTGGGGCAACTTGTGATGAAGTAATTTGATCCTACCATTTTATACTACCCTGGGTTGCTCTCATATGAGTCTTATTACTTTCATGACTCTAGATAGTGAAAGCTTTTGGACTATTTTCCTCAAGAACCTCATTATTTATCCCACCTTGGACCATCCATATATTGGACCATATTATTTGTACTATTCTCTTTGATAACTTTATTCTTTGTTATGTATTGGTCTTGTTGTAACCTAATCACTTTTATCCCTTGACCAATTATGATCCTAATTATGTCTCATCAGCTTTATGAACATATTCGACACTAGTTATACTAATTAGTTCATCCATGATAGTATTTCATAGATTCTTCTATAGAAAAGTGAACAAGAACACCATTTTAGCTTAGGATGTTTGCCTACTGCATTTTTCTTCAACTTAATTTCACACTGCCCACTATTCTATATCACATTTATTTCTCTTTGGTGAACATTGTTATCTTTTCAGGACCCTCACTCTCACTTATTTGTGAACATGTGTTATTGCAATCAAATTTAGATGTTATTAGAGATCTTAGTTAGGTCCTTAGTCTATTGTTTATATCTATGTGCTATTAAAGATAAATTTAACTATTATTAGAGCTCTCAATTAGTTCTTTAGTCTATTTTTTATATCCATGACTATCATTGTAATTGGCTTAGCTATTTATTGAAAATTCTACTCTTTGAAAAGCAACTCTTTGATTAGTTAGTTCTCCCTTGTACATATTTTATCCCAAAATCCCAAAAATACTAAAAAATGATATTTAACATAAAAAACATTATCTTACTCTTTTGTACATTCTGATCCTCACGTTCTTATTGTATTTCAATTAATTTGTCCCATGTGCTTGCCATTTTTCAAGATCGTTCCCCTTCGTCTCACCAACTTATCAATTACAAGATCATTCTCTTTTGTCTCATTGATTTTTTTCTCCGATTTTCTTCTATAAATCATATATTTATGATCATCATCATGTCTTCTATCCCACTTCTTAGGAGAACTACATTTTCCCTAAAGTTCATGTTGGAACATGCATCCATGGAACTATGTAAGTAGCATCCACTTATCTTGTACATCTAGAGTCAAATTGGCCAACCCCTTCCCTTTTCTTCTCTTCCCCCATTTATTTTGTCATTTTTCCTCTTTTAATAGGTAAAAACTCTTGTGTTCTTGTTATTTATTATGTTGTGGTCAAAATTAATGCCTCTACTACACATGCATCAATAATTATGTTTAAATTTCACTAACTGGGTTGTTGTTTTTGTATATTTATTTGAGTTCCATTGGTGTTTTGTTGTGCTTTCTTCAATATTAATTTAATTCTTCTCTTTTTCTATTTTTTATTACTTCTTATCTCACCTTGGTATTTTGTTTCCCTATATGTTTTTCTCTCTTCTCTTTTTTTTTTCAAGAGCATATTGAAAATTCACATGGATCTTGATTATTTATATCTAGATCTCATGTTGTTAAGATGTTCTTGCTTTTCATTTTTAAACATTTTGGTTCCTAATTAAGTCTTTATTATTAATATCTTGATTTTAAGTTGGGATCATTTATGTTTATGTTTATCTTTGTCTTTGCTTTTTTTTTTTAAATCTAAATAGTTGTACCTTTGGTTTTTGTCATTTTTTACCATTATCCTTAGTCATAGGTATTCATATCTGAATCGACTCCATGCATTTGAAATGAAATGTCATTATGAGCTATTCATACTTATGATTCCTAATTTCTCTTGCAATAACAAGAACTTGGTGCCCTAGACTCAAGTCTTAATGTCAACATAGCTCTGATGAATAGATCTCAAGATCACTATGCATAAATTAGGCTCAATAGGTTTAACACTTGACTCTATGCATAGACATGCATCTCTTCACATAAATCATGAGTGTAATCAACGACTAATTATTTTTCATCATCCCTTATTTCATTCTCTCCCAAATTTTGGGTGAAATATATTGGCTTAAGGTCCATTTAGACTATGTAGGTAACACTTGGATACATGATGTATCTCAGGTTAGCTCAACCATCTTTATTTTTATTTTCATCTCTTTTATCACTTTGTGTATTCTTGTATGCCTAGGATTTTGTGGATTTTTTTAAGCCATTACACCATCACATCTATGTTTATGTCCACTTGATTTAATATATGTTTTAGGTTACATCCTTGAGCTAATTACTTGCCAATTTGCCCATGATGGTGCACAACATTTAAATCGATTAAAAAATATAAATCAACCTTATAGGGCAAGCCATTATTTATTCTTTACCAATGATCAAAATTAGCCTCATTAGGGAAATATTATCTTATCATGATCAAATATACCCTACTGGGGCACTTTTTATTATCATCTTTTTGGAGACCATGTTCTCTTTTTCCTCTAATTCTAATATCTCCACATTGCTACCCATGATGGCACTATTTTAGTGTGCAACTTATCTTAGGATTAATAAATGTCATTAGCACATATCTTACACTCTCAAATTGTATTCATTCAAAGTGTATCACTTATATGTATAGATTGAATGCTTCCCATTACCTTTATCTTAGGGAACATTGTACCTATAATTATATTTTGATCATTGATGGTAACCATGCATGCAAGCATTATCTCATCAGGATGTGATATATTCCATGGGTTAATCTCTCAATTTCTCTCTCTTTTTGAGATTCCATCCTTCTCTTTCATTGTAGTATGTCCTCTTAATGGGGCATCATGGGTCATTTCCATTTTCTTCTTGAAAACTCTTTTATTTAAAAATACATTGCTTTGCCTAAATATCTTACTATACCTTCTCAATTAGGGGGAAAATGTAGATGTCCAATTCCTAACAGTATTTGTGTTGAAATTGTCAATCTTACTCAAAATGCACTCAAATGCACAATTTAGGCCAAAATCACTAAAAATGTGCTAAATGGTTCGAGCTTGTCATATACAAGTGCTAATTTAGGCTAATGTATCCCTAAATAGAGAAATATATTTTATGTGATTTCTAACTTTGATCAATTGATTTCAAGTCAAAATGATGATTTCACCCTTTTATTCTCTAGATCACTCTTTTACTCTAATTTTTTAATACACATCATGTAACTTTATTATTTTGTGTTGAAAACATCCTAAATGCAAATATAGTTCCAATGCATCTAACATCACTTTCCAATTCTTTCTGAGTCAAATTATGACCCAGTAATATGATTTTCTAACCATTTTGATTAAATGAGGGCCAATTTCCAAATAATTACAAAAATATTGATTAATATTATTTAAGGCTAATTAATTTAAATCGAGACCTTAAGTAGATTTTCCATTGAGGTTATTGATAATTTTAATATTGGAAATTGATTCCCAATATTTGCATCACCTAGTGACATCATCTATGGGGTGGCATCCATAATCCATAAATGAATAAAATATCTTAATTATGGGCACTCATTCCTAATTAATTCCCCTTCCTCCAAAATCATTATGAAGATATTTATGGATATAATTCTAAATATTAGATTAATCCATGGCCACACATCTCAATCTTGATATGGATTCTCATGATTGATCTTAGATTATTTCCAAAATATATAAATAGGAGGGCATAAAACACCATTTTTTAAGCTAAATTATTGTAAACTTGTAATGAAAAATTGTCTCCAAATCCTCTTATGCTAATAATTATTATGTATTTACAAGATTTATTTGATAGGCTAGATTAGATATTTCTTCTATTAAGCCTAGTTTATGTATAGTGTTCTTGAGGCAATGGAGGAGTAAAGTAACCATTATTGATAAAGACAAGAGCATTAAATTAAGGGGAGAAAATGCTTGGATCCACTCTTCAGTGGTGTAATTTATTTGGTAAGGTAATTGGTATTGTTTTCTTTCAATTTGTTCTTCATTATCATTAGCAACCCTATTAGAATAGGTTGGCTTTATTTGTTGATTTCTTTATGCATTTTCATGGATTTATTAACTAATGCTTGGCTAAAAACCTTTGTAATCCATCCTACAGTAAGTATTGTAGTATTTCATGGAATATATAGAATAATTCAATAAATGTATGTTACCTTACTTCAAGTAAATTTACATCACATTGTTATTCCATCAAAATGTCACCTTGCTAGATAGAGGAGAGTTTAAGGGCCACCTAGGTCATTTAAACCAAATAATTATGAGAAAGTTTTAAAAGTCTAATAAGGCTAGAATATAGGTGATTATAGAGCTCTCAACCCAATCCATGATGAGTATAATCCAAGTGTCAAAGGTGAAGGTTTCCCTTGAAGCCCCACTCCAAGTGCATTAATGACTATTGGCCCAATGATAGGTGATATTCTAGGAGCATCCCATTGACATGACCATGTTAGATAGATAATTTTATTTATTGGAAGTAGTTTTATCCTCTAAGGAGGCATAGCCTAAGTATTTAGGAGATGGTTCTTCTCTAGATCCTTATCATATTTTAAAGGGAGTAGAGAATCTTCTATTTTTTTAAATCTTTGTAGTTGTAAAAACTTTGGGTGGCCATCATGGTCAAGGACGGGAATCTCTTGATACTTTAGAGTGAATACCATCCTTTCTATATATTTTAAACTAAGTTCTCTTTGAATGGTTGACATTTCCCTGTAATAAAACTATGTTAAAGTTATAATACAATCCTTTTATTTTGTTTTGACATTGTCTTATGCTCATTGAATGTGGTCCAATGTATTTAGTTTAGATTTCATGCTTATAAAATATGAGATATTTCATGTTTATTTTATAGATATTAATATGGTAGTTAGATTATGCAATTTCTAGTATAATTCCTTGTATGTTTTTTTTAGTTTCCTTGTGAACAATCTATGCTTTATTTGATTTTAGTTATAAAATATTTATGTTTCATTATTTTAAATATTTGGAGTGTTTATATTATATTAAGGACCTACAAGTATATTATTCATATTGGTGTCCCTTATAATCTTTCCCACTGAGTGTCTAAATGTTTGTGCAATAATAGATTTAGGCAACAATGATATAACTATGACTTGGCATGCTTAGATTCTCATGCATTAGAATTTTATTGATTTGAAACATCCTTTTCTACCCTACCTTGCTATCCCCTTTTTATTTTTATCTTAGAATTGAAACACTATCCCTTATTTTAGAAACTAGCAAGATCAAGTGCAATATTCATTAGTAATCAAGTTTAATCAATTAATAAGAAGTATGGGCATTTATCAGATAAAATTTAATCTTCATGTGGTAACAATTTATACTCTTAAATTAATAATAGGTTATATTTCTTGGTTCTTAGATTGAACAAACATCAATCCTAAAATTAATAAGGGGATATTATATCCCATAAATTATCACCAACTATTATCTATGGAATAGTCAACCTCGTGAGTTCCTTTGGATGTATGATGTTGGGGTGATAAATATTCCTAATTTATGCACTATAAAATTAGACTTAGATTAGAGGATGAGGAATCCCCATCCTAAGATGTAAGAATATGTTTTTTCCTTCATTTCAAAGCGAGGATAATTTTTCAATTAATACAAGTAAGATTTTTTTAATTTTTTTATAATTTTGTGTTGAAGTGTTCTCTTACAAAAAAAATTATGTCTTAGTAATAATTGACATTAATTTAATATAAATCTATAATAGGCTATGTGTTTCCTTATTTTAAAATTATTCAAATTCAATAAATAGTTAGTCTAAATGGTCATTGATATTTTTTCATACTTACTATTGGTTAGAGGTAGGTATGTTCTATCTAATCCAATTTTAACCATTTATATGATTATGATTATTGAGTGTATTGTAGTTATTTTCTATGAAAATTAATTGTGTGTTTTTATACTATGTTAATAGCCATTTTCAATAGGTAATATTTACTGAATATTAGATCAGCCTATGAGAGAGGAAGTTGGATTGAAATTGTTTATTCCTTGTCTAAGTCATAAAGCCCCTTATTTTATGCCCTACCTTTCCCTCCTTTTTGACCTTTTTGACCAAGTCCACCTTAGGTTATATTCACATATCCATATCAATTAGAATTTAGACACATGTGATATTTGAACCATCTAAGGTAAACAATCACTCCATTCATCGTTAGTCTTCCACGTGGTTATTTATAAAACTAATACCCCATAACTCATGCATTTGAGTGAATCTTTTGGCTGGTCCTAAAAGTTAGAGGTATCCTAAGAATATTCTCTTGAGGTTCATAAAACACACATCAACACCATGGTTACTAATCCCATGACTTTACCTAAGATAAATGATACTGTCATCCTAAGTGTTTCTACACCTCATGAATTTTAAGTTAACACACAAATTTATTAATTTGTTACAATTTCAAATTTTCCAAGTGTTATTGGAACCTTTGTCTATACAAAAATAGGAAAAAATACTTACATACTTCACACCCTATTTCTCATATTAAACAATTCAAGGGAATGTGGTTATTTATGTTTCATTCCCTTCATCATTTTCATCCATTTCACAAGCACTATCATTACCTTCCATGTACATGTCCATTGTTGCACAAGGGTAGGCTTCACTTGAAGATTAGATTGATGCTCAAAAAATGGTTATCACACAAAGGCTTTAGATGGTGTATTATGGAGTTCCTAGTATAAATTTTAAGTTGGAGAAACATAATGGTTATTTGAAAAGGGTAACAACTATTTAATTTACTCAAGATGGTAACCAAGTGTTATGGAAATTAGAAGAATAATTATTTTTACTAAATAAGAAAAGAAATATATTTGGTGAAGAATAATGTTTAGAGGATCCTATGTTATTCTTAACAGCTTCTAATGAAATCACATAAAATATTATGGAAGATATCAATAGCAAATTAATAAGCCTTAAATTTTAAGTGAAGACTGCATTCCCTCAAAAACTAGTTAGTAAGATAGAGACTACTTTTTAAATCTTTATTGTATTGATTTATAGAAGTTATTGAATCCCATTATAAGGTTTATATAATATACCAAAATCATTAGGTTTATTTAGAGTAGGTTATTAAGATGGATAAAATAATAAAAACATGGCTATGGTAATATAAAAATGGGATGTTTCCTTTTTTTAAAGTTATTACTATATTTGACATTAATATGTGTCAAAATTTGGTTATTTGCACATAAGCACCTCTTTATAATATTATCTAAGAGATGCGAAAGAAATAATAGCAATTTTAAAAGATTTCAAAGGTAAGCTTCTAGTTTACTTCAAGAAATAAAATATACCCACATTATTTACTTAGGACAATATAATATCATTACTAATGAGTTTGGGATATATATAAAAAGGTTTGAAATGGAATTAAAGGGAAATTTTTCGAAATTAAATCAAGATGGAACCCATTATGGCATCAATTTTGTAAAATAGGTCATGAAGAATATAGAAAATTTTAGTGTTGTTAATGCAAACTTGAATACTCCATTGGAAAAATCATGTAGAATTGTTGACACATGGAAAGGTATTATTTCTCACTCTATCCATTAATATTTCTAAAATTTATCATGATTCTAAGTTTATTTTCCATGCTATAGAGGAACAAGAAAGCCATAAATAATTAAACGATGATAAATCATGAGAACTTAGAAGGAATGGAGGCTAATATTTACCATATGTCTAGGGAATATTGGAATCTTATTTTTTTATTTTAGATTAGTGTTTTATTTTTCATGGTTTTAATTATAATATGGGGGATTTTGTTTATTCATGTATACTCTATCATTTTTGTTTAGGTAGTGCCTATCTCTTATATATACATTTATTGTAAACTCTTTCATAGATGGATATTTAATTAAGACATTAACAACTTTGAAATCTCATTGGATGTTTGTGAATTTTATGATTATTTTTCTTTCTCAAATTTTAGTATGGTCATTATATATCGTTTATGCTTATTGTGATTATTTTATGAATTTTAATTGATCATGCAAATAAATTCAAGTTGATTGATTAGCTAATTTGGCTAGTTTTCATGGTCAAATTTATTTTAATCTAATTATTTTAATTTAAAATGTTTTTAATTAATAATTACCGATGGTAATCTATCTAACATAAACATTATTATCAAAATTTTATTTATAAATAATTGTTCTTTAGACTATATGTCATTTTTGTTTTAGTTTGAGTGCATGTTAAATTAGTTGAACATAGGTGAAATTGAAAATAAATAATAGAAGTAATCATTCTAAGTGAAATATGTCTTAGTTAAATATAGAAAAACTTATTTTTAGCCCCACTCTACCATCTCCTTTTTATATTATTTTTTATTAGAATCAGACTTAGTATATGGGAAACATTAAAAACATATAGATTAGTTTAATATTAGTAACATTTGAATTGGAGTGGAATTAATTGTAGGAAACATTTATTTGAATGTGTTAACATTCACATTGTTTCATATAACTATCCCCATATAAATACATATGAGAGTACAATACCATAATGCATGCCCTAGGTTACCATTGGTAAACCTAAAATGATAGGTTTTAATCCCACCATCTAGGGTGTGCATAAAACCCATATCAAAAAATTTATGATTAAGGATAAGATGAAGTCTTAGTGGTATATATTTTACATATCATCAAATTTCTATTTCTATTTCTAAAAATACACAACATGATTCTACATACCTTTCCCATGAGTCATCATCATCAATGCATACTACATGATCCTTCATTAAAATCATCTTAGATTTTCAAGCTATGGTTATGTATCTAGGACAAATATATTTCACTTCATAATAACCCATAATTCATCCTACCATAATTATTTTTTTGTCACAACATATTCATTCTCAAAAATATGAGTATATATTCATATATTTACGTAAATATGGATATAATGGATAAGAAATTAGAAAAAATGCACAAGGTAGTATCCATTCCATTAATACATGTAATCAAAAAATATGTGAGGGCCTTGGATACATACATCATTCAAAATTAGCTAAAATAATCAATGTAATTAAGACACAGCAATACAACACAAGATATTCATACAACACTTGATGTTCATACTAAAAGTCATTCCCATGATGATAACACCACTTAATCAGAAGTCAAGATAAATATTCTAATATAAATTCAATCATGGGTATTAAAAATAGATTTTAAGTGTGTATTTACACATACTATCTCCAATGTAAACATGTTCAATGAGAATTTTATTTATGCATTTGAGAACATTTAAAAATCAAACCGATATTCCATAGGACTACATATCATATAACATCTAACATTTGGGATCATATAACTGGATGTGACTATGGGGGCCAAGATAATGGATACTTCATTCTAAATCATACTTAATATTATATAGTAAATCATGCTGTTGGGGCAACCATGGATACAAATAATGGAATACATGTCATTCACACTACATAGGGGTGTAAAAATCATGCATGAAAAATAATTTTATGTATATATTACAAATGGAAATAATTTCATATACCTCACCTTAACAAAATCTATAAAAGAAGCTATCCAACTAGCTCACAAAAAGTGGAAAATTTCATGATTAACTCAACCTCATTAAATACTACAAAATTTATTGAATACAAAATAATATAAATCCCTCACCATCCCCCACAAAAAAATATTGGATGCATATAAACCCTTTCCTTTGGTATATGTTGGCACTATATATTGTGATTGCCATCAATACATTGGCCATTCTACAAATAAGTGTTTGAACATATGACTTAAGATGCAAGATCTCATTTATTACAACATTATTATCCTCTATGAAAATGGTACATTATTTCATGAAATAAACATGATTCCACAAGCAAAATAAAAATATTATCCGAACACACAGAACAATATGGGCATCATGGTTGAATAATTATGCCAACACAGATCAAGTATGAAAATGAGATTGGATATTATAAATCATAGGATTATTTTATAAATTCAGAGATAAATACATATAATAATTACTCCACATGGATGGATACTTACTACCACTTGATATAGGCCCCATATTAGAGCCATACTAGTCCATTGGTACATCACCAATTATGCATAGCTCCTTGATGCTTGTTTCATTATTTATCCCCTCTAATATTTTATTTTTCCATGCATATGTACATATACCATTATTATACCCCTTGATTATGTTTTATGTATTCCTTCCTCATAATCCAAGCATTCATAACATGTATCCTATGATGTATCCTTCACCACAACCTAAACTTGGTATATATTCTTTGTGGCACATTAATTATTCACTCCTACATGATGGATATCTATATTTATATCCTATAAGGTTATTATAATATATCATATATTTAAAAATACATATTACATTATTATATACATAGGCTCTTAATTATCCCCCTCCACCACCCACATACTCTTTTGAGTTATGATGTGGCAATTCACATATATGGTGGGGTCATGTTGTTTGTTTTCACCTACTTCACATAAATATGTTATTACATATAATGCCTACTATGCCTTCACACATGTTGAGTATTATTTGTATCCCTCCCATTATTCTATTTAGGAATACTTTCTACTTGGTATTTCTTATTGGTATCAATGTATATCCAAATTTAAATATATTTAAAAAATACAAAAATATCAAATAATTCAAAAACATTTAAAATATTCAAAAAAAATTTCGTGACTCAGCATGACATGATTACTAGATTACATTATTTTACATATGTTATTTGTATCAATTTTAGTAGAGGGAATATTATTTTTTCACATACACATGTATTTTAAGGTACATGAGTGTGATGCATGACATATAAATCATACATGGACATATAGATGTTGGACTCCCCTATACATAGTGGCCATGTTAATGCTAGGAGAAATTTATTCCATGAGTCACATTATCATAGGTTATATATTTATATGACCATATACCATGTTCAACTACCTAAATTTATTACACATCTTACTAGTTACTCATTTATTACATGATGCTACATGGATATACTACCTTACTAATTTATGATATTGAGATATATGGATGGTATAGACTAGTTTTCACTTGTTCTATACTACATTCATGTTTTCACTCTTGCATGATAGGATACTCGATGTGTGCCTATTATGTGTGGCCCTTGGATATACTTTTAGACATATTTAATTCTATTTATTGTTTCCCCTTAGCCTTTTTTATTGTGACAAATTTATGTCTATTGTATATGGCTCTTAACCTTTCTTATTATAACATATTTTTGTCCCTTGCTTATGGCCCTTGAAATTATTTATTGTGAAATATTTATGTCCCTTTTATGTGGAACTTGGCCTTATGGTTGAAACTATGTGTCTTTGAGTGGATTAATATAGGGTTATCTATTGATATTTTTCATTATTGTGCTTATTGAGTTTTTTCAGATTGTTAAGTTTTCAAGTTTAATGATATGCACCTCCCCTTTATGTGAAGTGCCATGACACCTCTTTGTTTTATAACCTTATTCAATTATTACATCACAAATTATTATTATTAATTTACTAATTGATTCATATATATTTGTTTTAAGTACAAATACTAAGGGGGGTGAATTATCTTCCTTACAACAATCCTTCAATTTCACTTATCATCCATAAAGCATTCATTCACATACATACATTAACCAATGTATAAATAATCATCTATGAAAGCAATTAACATAATAACACAAGAGATATGTGGGAAACCATATTAGGGGATAAAATACACTAAAACACATCTTTTAATATATTTATATAATAAATTAATCAATATTTAATGAGGCAACAACCCCAAAAGGAGCACCAACCTAGTCCTTTAGCAAGCATCACCTTGCAAGGAGGCACCAACACCCTAGGTAAATCAGCATCAAATAATTTTCCATGATCCTATGATTATATTTTAACACCCATTTATCACTAAAATATAGGTAACCACCTTCTTTTTCTCTTCTCACTCTTTTATCTCTCTTAAATAGTCTATTAGGCCTTCTCGCTCAACTAGCCCTTTCCTTGGTAGTATTAGGTCATATGACCTTAATAAAACCTATATAAATATAGTTATATATTAATAATATATAAATCTCAGATATATAAATTACTTAAATAAATCTACCTATTTTCCCAAACTCTATATCATTCGCACATGTCCTTAATATTCTAACTAGTCAAATTAGGCCTATTAGATCTTCTCTTTATATTGATTCTTGATCTCACCCACATTGGTCATAAAATAAACTATAAATACATTAATAAAAATTTTAATATATAAAAATACATTTTTTACAAGTTAAAAACCCATTACATATGTCGGTCACCACCCATAAGGACCAAAACCACCATTATGCCTAATAGAGATCTAGTGCAATTAGGCCTTCTCAAAGCACACATTTCACCTTGACCATCTTAGAGCACCATGATACTTAAAAATAGATTAAATAAATAACACATGATTAAATTATACCCTTGATAATCTCACTTTATTTCCCCAACACCATTTTTCTCATTTCACTCCTTAAACCACACAATTAGGTTTACTCGTAATTAGGCCTTCTCATTGCCAAAATGTATGTATTATAAATCTTATGCATACACTCAAATTTTACATATAATCCAAAACTAAAATAACATGGATAGAAACTATATGACCTAATTTTCATCACAAAGTCCACTATGTTTCAAAATACTTGGAAAAATACCTCAAACTGATCATCTTCATATGCTCACACATACACAGGCTCCAAAAACCCAGTCAACAGTCTTTAACTTTTTACACCTTTAAAAGAGTTTATTATGAATATAAATAAATTAAAAATAACAAAATATAACTATATAAATACTTCATGTGAATTTTATTCTTCAACTCTATGTAAAAGGACTCGAGAACATCATTTTCACTCATACATAGAAAATGATTTGTAGCTCCAAAAACATAGTCATGAAAACCAAGTATTAAAACACCCATGGGAACACTTTTATGAAAATAAAATGGGTTTATATGATCCTTAAACATAATTATAACATATTTAATTATATAAATTATAATATTCAATATCAATATTGGTCTTACAAACCAATCAAATGTCTTCACCCTACATAGACTTCACTGTGTTAGACAAGTCACTTTGAGAAAAAAAATTATTGTATATGAGCATCAATAAAATTTATATTCAAGTGGAAAAGGTGATATATGTCTTGATAAATTAACCCATTTATTTTTATCCATACCTAATCCACCACAACCCATTCCTCATCTCATTCTCACTTCTACCTAGTTTTCTCACTATCTTCTTCATTAGGCCAATTTAGCGATAGGTAAATTTCCATGATTGGTTAAAAAAAATTAAGGTCTTAAAACTTCTCATAAAATTACATGATCATAAAATATAAGACTTTCACATCATCTTCTAATTATTTTCATGCTTTCACCTAGTCAACCCTACCTGCTACATCAAAAATACAAGAAATAAGGGGTTTCCTATAGCTTCCATTCACTCTTCTGACAGATCAATGCCACTTGGAGAAACTTGGGAGAATCATATACATTATATAATAATAAAAATAGGTCATCCAATCCATTTCCAACAATATATTTATTATCAGATCAATATGAGGGTTTTAGGAAGGTTTTGGCTACTTTCCATTCTTAGCAATTGTTCATAAAGGATTGCCCCTCAATTATAAAACTAATGCTAGTAGATTTAATATAGGACCCTTACCTAACTAAAATTAACTATTGAATCCTCATGAAAATGTTTCACATGCCAATGATCATAATAAAATCCTTCTCAGGTTTATGACACCTTATTCTATTCACAAAGAAAACCTCAACACCAATTTTAATGCTTTGTTCTTCAAGCTATGACCTCAGACTTGGTTAAAAAAATTGATAAAACCCATCACAACTATGAAAATTCTCTCATGAGATTTGACACTTTGGGAAATGAACTTGACCCTTTATTAGGCCACATTAGGTTTATTTGCTCATTAATCCTTGAACTACCAGTCTTATTTAAACCTTGAAAACATCTTGAAACCTATTACACTACTCTCAACACCTCATACTCATGTATTTACTAACATTATTCAAAAATATTTACTATGATTTATTCATACACCTTCTCATAGGGCTAGACTAGGCTTTTTAAGATATCTGTTACTCAACAATATGCTTACCTTGTATCTTGATCTTGAAATATATCATCAACCTTAGAAAATATACTAGGTTGCCTTCAAATTCCCTCTCAACAAAGAGACAATAGGTTGCCTTCAAATTATATATTTGTCATAATAATCATTGTCACATATAAATTTTCCATGTATGGACTCAACTTTGATCTAACATTAATGACATCCATCTATTAGACATGGTCATTGGTGTCTTAAGTTATCATTGATGTCAAAGAGAGCATGTGGTATTAATTCATGAATGACAAAGTGAATAGATTGAGATCTTGAAGATATATGGCACATGTACAAGTTTATAATGACAAAGAAGAGTTTATGAGGCATCCATAAATGTTTTGGAGGATCTTTAGTATTTTTTGTGATCATTTAGAATGAGAAAAATGCATCTTATAGATTAAGAGAAGTTAGATCATCACTACACATCATGCAGATATGAAAGATCCAACAAGTTTGAGAATTTATTTTAGTTAAATAAAAAGTTAATATTGGTCAAAAAATTACATGGAAATTTTTTATATAGTGCTAAGAAGCTACCCTAAAAATTTGGAGTCTTGAAGTGTTGTCTAACTCAAGTTATAAAACTTCAAAGTTACTCTAATGGATTATGATGGGTCAGAGACCATCAAGTTTAACCATGTCAAAGACTAAGGTCATTGGTCTAAAAGATCTAATAGTGAACACTTATTCATACATATTGAGATCAATGGTGCATATGAAGTCAAAATTTAAAATGTTACACATGCAAGTGACAAGTGTCACAAGCTCATTATTCTAATAAAAGATCAATGGTGAGTGGTGGTTTGTATTGACAAAAATCAATAGTGTAGGATAAGTCAAATAGTCAAAAATGCATGTGAAACTACCAAGTGGAACAAGAAAAAGTTACTATCATTAAATTTCTTAGAAGGAATGCAAGGGTGCTAAGTGTCATAATATCAAGAGTTCTGAGTAAGATCTAATGGTGAGCACTACGATCTAAAGACTAGGCTACTCAATAGAGATCGATGGTGTGTATGCGATTAAGATTACCAAAAAACATGAGATGAGGTCAACATGTTCAAGGTTTAAAATTTGGATAGTAGAGAACTAAGATTTAAATTTATAGCTAATTTTGAATAATATCGATGGTGTGAGTTGAGTGAGCTAAGCAAAGAGCACATTATGTGTTTTAAGTTACCGAGGTTTAACAATGATCGTTTGGATTTAGATATTTAAATTTCATGAAAGAAAGATCACTGCTTGGTTTTTGTGCTATAACTTTTGATATATTTATAATTTGATGTTGTACACAAATAAAATTTGTAGAGGACTTCAAGGTGAATCTATAAATATTTATTTTTATGGTCAAAGTTATTGAGCTCCAAATATGACTGTGTATGCATTCATGTTATTTAAGTAACCTAAAAAGGGTAATTGAGTTTTTATTGATGGTATTTAGATGTTTCAAGCTGATATAACTTTAAAAGAGTGTTATATACTCCATGAGTACCATCTTTGTGGATTATTAAGGTTTGATCAATCATATTCAATATGATCAAAGGCTTAGAAGGTGATTATATGTTCATTCATGGTGGCTGTGTGCATAGAGTATTATTTAAGGAATTAAGATTTAGAAGAAGGGTGTTTTGATGGTTTTTATAAATTAAGGAGGACATATATATTGTGTGGAATGGACCCATGTATTTTAAAGTGTTCTTGTGTTCTTAGTATGCTTAAATAAGTGTCAAAGAGGTGATGGATCTTCATAGGACCTAAAAGGTAACATATGCCTATTTAAAAAAAGGTTGTGCTTAAATGTGACCCATGTTAGATGAATTAAGGGTGAATGCATGATTTTTGGCCAAAAAGGAAGGTTTTTATCATAATAATCATGAAGACTGTATAAAATGTGAAACCAAATGTGATAGTTTCTAGGCTTGTTGAATAGACTCATGTAAACTTGAGGAATATGTGTTAAGAGATAGATAGAGACTTGTATGAGCTGAGCAAAGAGATTGGGTATGATATGTAGATGATTTAAGAGATATTTCAAAGATATGAATGTGTGGATGACCTTTTTTTTATGTCTATATTGTGATTACAGAGTTTCTATAGGTTTGTGGCTGAGGATGAGTGAAGAAGCTTAGAGAGATCTAAAAGGGTGCTTTGGATGAATTGTCTATGTCAATCAAGGTTGAGAGAGTGTTGAGGATTGAAGAGATGTGTTATACATTGTGACTCCATTAGATTTATGTGTAATCAAAATTATGGAGATATTATTTTTATAGGTGTTGTGTGGGTGCTCAACATCTATAGCAAGTGGGTGTTTGTTCAAACTTAGGGTCGCATGTTCCTTGTGAAGTGGGTGTTTCACTAGAAGGGTCTATTGTTTGTAATCATCTTATATTACAATTAGTCCATGTGTTTTAAGGCTTAAGAGTGTTTTTTACTCCCCATGAGGGTTTCCCATAGGAAATATGTGTTGTGTGTTTGATCTTATGTATGCATTAAATGAATGAGCTCTCTTGTTAATGTTGTTTGATCAATTTGACACATGTTTATTGATTAATAGTATAAAATATTTAAAATTAAATTTAAATATCTTCCATCACTGACTCATGACCCCTCTTAATGATTATACCTCCAATAATCGGTATCAGATTAGGAACTTCATTACAAGTTTAACCACTTGAATGTGATCATAGGTACAATGGAAGACAAAGAGGCTAAGATTTTTCTTCAAGATGAACTAATATGTACTTTATCTAATCTCAAGTGTTCAAGGGAAGAAACTAAATGTCTAAAAAAAATATTTAAATATTGAAAAACATGAAATAAAGTAAAAGATCAGACCAGACTTCTTTTATATATCATAAATTGCTTACAAGCATTGATAGTGTGAAGACACAAACAAGAATAATAGAAGCAACAATAAAAATTTTGTAGGTTATGGTTGATAAAAAGTTGAATAAAATAATTGATAAATTGGAAGGTGAATTTATGACTTATATTGATGCTTTGTTATGTAAAGATAAGCATAAATCCATCTCTATAAAAAAATCTATAGATGAGATGGCTTGGGGTATTGATGATTAAAAAAGGGGTGATAAACATGAACAACTATAGTTATGATTTCAATGGACACTATTATAATTATAATGAATATGGTCATAAATATAAGGACTATACTTACTCTCCAAGAAAAGGAAATGAGGTTATATGTTATAACTACAATCAATAGGGACATATAGCCACGTATTGCAAAAGGGACTATTGGAAAAAGGAATTTAAAGTTATTGACACCATCAAATGGTTCAAGAAAGACAAAATAAATATTTAAAAAAAGGATTAGGACTCAAATGAAGAATCCATGTTTATACAAACTACATTTCATACTTAAGAGGATGAAAATAAGAAATGGTACATACATAGTGGATGATCAAATAATATGATAGGAGACAAGATTAAGTTTATTTCTCTCAACAAACACAATTCAAGTTTAGTAAGTTTTGGTGATAACTCTGATAAAATAGTTGGGAAAGTCTCAATAAGTTTGGATAATGGTCATTCTAGAACTAAAAATGTTCTATATGTAAAAGGTCTGAAACATAATCTTCTAAGTGTTAGCCAGATGTGTAAACAAGGAAATTTTGTAACTTTTCATGACAAAGGGTGTGAAATGAGAAGTTACATATCTATAAAATTAGTTTCAAACATTCAAAAGGAAGATAATAACTTGTATGTGTTCCATGAATCTAATAAAGAAATGTGCTTCATGAATTAATTAGAAGAAAATTGGCTTTGGCATATAAGGCTTGGACACTTGAACTTTGCTAATTTAGTAAGGATCAGTTCAAAAGGACTGGTGAGGCATATGCCTAAGATCACTAAGATTCTTCATAATCTTTATAAGGAATACCTTCATGGAAATAAATTTAAAATAAGATACAAATCAAAAAATTACTCTACCATAGTACCATTGGAGTTGATCCACATAGACCTTTATGGCCCTATGAAAACTCAAGCCACTAAAAGTAATAAATACTTTATGTTATAAATTTGTGAATTCACTAGAATGACTTGGATATTTTTTATTAAATAAAAAATAGAATATTTAGTTAAATTTAAAGCATACAAATATCTTGTTAAAAATGAAAAAGGATCAAGAATCTAGTGTGTAAGATCGGACAAATAAGGTAAATTTTGGTCTTATGATTTTGATGAATTTTGTGAGGAACAAGGAATTAGAAGACAATACTCTATTGCTAGGACACCCCAATATAATGGGGTAGTTAAGAGGAAAAATAGAACTATCTAAGAGATGACTAGAACCTTTCTTCAAGATGCCAAACTTTCATATGGTTTTTGGTAAGAGGTTGCCAATACATTTGTCTATATCTTAAATAGATGTCAAGTTAGATAAAATGGTGATAAGATTCCATATGAGCTTTTTAAAAATAAGATAGCTAATGTTTAATACTTTAGAGTGTTTGAGAGAAAGTTTTTTATCAAGAGAAATGAAGAAAATCTTTGAAATTTTGACTCAAGATCTGATGAGGGCATCTTCTTGGGGTATTACTCCATAAGTTCTTCATATAGATGTTTTAATAAAAGACTCCAAAAGGTTATTAAAAGCTCTAAGTGAGAGTTTAAGAGGCAAGTGACATCAATAATCCCAACTTGTAGAAATTTGACACTACTAAGGATGTTATCTCAAATAATGAAATCATACATGATCAAGCATATGATGAAGAAGTAAGATAAGATACTAAAGCCCCTTCTAGGAGAATATAGAAGGATCATCATATTTCCCAAGATATTGGAGATATGAATGTTAATTTATAAACTAGGAGAATAAGGTTGATAAATTATAACCAATAAAACACCACCTTGTTATCCAAGATTGAACCCAAAAAAATTTTAGAATCTAACAAAGATGAAATTTGGACATGTGTTATAGATGAAGAACTTGGTCAAATAGTGAAGAATGAAACATGGGATCTTGTCCCTAAACTAAAAATTAATAATGTGATAGGCACTAATTAGATCTTCAAAAATAAGATGAATGAGAAAGGAGAAGTCATGAGAAATAAATCTATACTGGTGTGTAAAGGATATGCTCAGGTTAAAGGGCTAGATTTTGATGAGACTTTTATTCCAATGGTAAGAATGGAATCAATTAGACTCTTCTTGGTATATGCTAGTTTAAAAAATTCTAAGGTATACCAAATGGATGTGAAATATATCTTTTTGAATGGTAAATTATAAGATTACATTGAGTTACTTGAAGGATTATTCATTTCAAATAATCAAGACTATGTATGAAAATTGAAGAAAGCTTTATATGGCCTTAAACAAGCTCCTAGAGCCTGGTATGATAGACTAGACAAGTATCTTCTCAGTCAAGGTTTCAAAATAGGGGTAGCTAATACCAATTTATACATCTAAAGGTATTCATAAATTACTTGTAGTCATCTATGTTGATGACATAATATTTGGTTTTGACAATGACACTATGAGTAAATAATTTGTAGATGTCATGAAAATTAAATTTGAGATATCTATGTTGGGATAAATTTCATTATTTTTGGGATTAAAAATTAGCCAACAAGATGCATGGATATTTATCTCAAAAACTAAATACATCAATTATATACTAAGGAAATTTGAGATGATGGGGTGTAAGCCAATGAGTACACTAATGATTATAGGTTGAAATTTAAGTAAGCAAGATGAATCACCAAAAGCTAATCAAACCTTGTATATATCCATGATTGGAAGTCTTTTGTACTCAACTACCTTAAGACTAAATATCATGAAAGTGGTAGAAATTTTTGGTAGGTTTCAAGCTGATATTAGAGAATCTCACTTGAAAGCAGTCAAAAGAATCTCAAGGTATCTTAAGGTCACAATAGAGTGTTTTTTATGGTATCTAAGGAACAAAACATTCACTCTAAAGACATACACTAATGATAGAAAGAGTACTAATGGTGGTGTTTTCTTCTTGGGTAAATGCTTGGTATCTTGGATAAGTAATAAGTAAGCCTCAGTATCCTTATCCACTTTAGAAGCTAAGTATATAGTTGTTTCCTCATGTTTCACTCAAACTATATGGATGAAGCACACCTTTGAATACTATAAGGTAAAGCAAAAATAACCATGTCCCATCTTCTTTGACAATACTAGTGCAATTAGTATCTCAAAGAATCCTTTAATAAACTCAAAAAATAAACACATTCCTATTAGATATCATTTCATGAGAGAATAGGTGAACAATCAATATGTTAAGTTAGAATATGTGCCTATAAAAGAATAACTTGCTGACATTATGACCAAACCATTAAATAAAAACAATGTTTAAGTATCTAAGAAAAATATTGGGAGTCATATCCTTGTTTACAAATCAATATAAGGTTTGGATAAGAGGGAGCTAACTCAGTTAGATTTAGTGGCTTGAAGATTTGTGCATGATGTAAGGGTGAGCATACGTAAGATGTTTCAACCTTGGTGAAAGTATGGATGAAGTCTACTGTAGTTATGAATTTGAAGAGGTTCAAAATGGTGACTTGATCAATACCAAGTCATGTGTTTTGACAAGTTATTGGATATTAATACATGAGTAGAGTATGATCAAATAAGAGTGTAGTCTTGGAGCATGTTTAAGAATTTCAAGGTAAAAAGTGGTATATAAAATGTGAAGGGGAGTTTGTATCATCTCTCAAAGGTGGTCCTTTCCTATTGTTGGTCTATAAATCTTTGTAAATAATGGTGTATATAAAAGACAAGATGACATGATATGGATCAATGATTTAGGAGGATATTTCTAAGCAATGTGGGCAACTTGTCAAGTCTAAGGATTAGAGAAGTCCCAATTTAGATGGATGCATGTCAAAGGTAGAGCTATTGGTTTATTTTCCTAAAAGTATATATCCTTTGTAATTTATGTCAAAGGGGTAGAAAGATCATAATGGAGAATTTTTTAGTATGAAAGAAGACATTGTGAGTGTGGTTTTTCATCAATGACAAAGGGGGATATTTTTTTACATGGTCATTGGTGTCTTAAGTATTCATTGATGTCAAACAGAGCATGTGGTACTAATGCATGAATGATAAAGTGATCAGATTGAGAGCTTGAAAATGCATTGCACATGTATAGGTCTATAAGGACAAATAAGAGGTTGTGAGGCATCCATATATGTCTTGTAGGATCTCTAGTATGTTTTTTGATCATTTGGAATGATCAAAATGCATCTTCTAGATTAAGAGAAGCCAAACCATCACTACACATCATGTAGATATGAAAAATCCAACACATTTGAGCATTTATTTTAGGTATGGAAAAAATTAAATATTTGTCAAAGAATTACATTTAAATGTTGTCTATAGTGCCAAAAATCTACCATAAAAAATTTGAATATTGAAGTGTTGTCTAGCTCAGGTTATAAAGCTTCAAAGTTTCTCTAGTAGACTGTGATTGGTTAGAGATCGCTAATTTTAACCACATCAAAGATTAAGTTCATTGGTCTAGAAGATCTAATGGTGAATACTTATTCATACATATTGAGATTAATGGTGCATATGAATTCAACATGTCAAAGGTTTTACATGAATGTGATAAGTGTCACAAGCTCACTAGTCTGATAGAATATCAATAGTGAATGGTGGTTTGTATTAATGAAGATCAATGGTGTGGGACAAGTCAAAGAGTTAATAATGCATGTGAGACTACTAAGTGGCACAAGTGCAAGGGACTATCATTAAAGTGCTCAAAATTAATGCAAAGGTGCCAATTGTAATAATATTGGGAGTTTTGAGAAAGATCTAATAGTGAGCATTGCAATATAAAGACCAGGCTACTCAACAAAGATCGATGGTGTGTATGTGGTCAAGATTGCTATAAAGCATGAGATGAAGTCAACATGTTTGAGGTTTAACATTTAGACAATGGATCAATGTGAATTAAAGTTAAAAATACTATTGAAGAAGATAGATGGCATGATTTGAGTGAGTTGAGCAAAGAGTACGAGATGTGTTCTAAGTGATTGAGGTTTAACTGTGACTGTTTGGATTTAAATATTTGAATTTAATGAAGGAAAGATTACTACTTAGGTTTTGAGCCATAAATTTTGATCTATAAAAAATTTTATGTTCCATTAAAAATAAAAGTTTTATAGGAATTCAATGTTCGTCTATAAATATTAATTTGAAGGTCTAAATGTTTGTACAGTCGGAGGTATTGATCTCTAAAGTTGATTGTGTGTTCATTCATGCTCTATAAGTAACCTGAGAAGGGTAATTGAGTTGTTATTGATGGTATTTTCATGTTTCAATATTATCTAACTTTCTAAGAGTGTTTTAGACTCCATGAGGACAATCTATGTGGATTATGAAGGTTTGATTAATCATATTTAGTTTGATCAAAGTCTTTGAATGTGATTGTGTGTTTATTCATGATGGTTGTGTGCACATAATGTTGTTTGAGCGCATTGAGATTAAATAGAAGGATGTTTTGATGGTTTTTATCACTTAAAGAGTACTTATATATTATATTTCATGGTTCCACATATTTTTAATTATTCTTATGTTCTTATTTTTTTTGGAGAAGTGTCAAAGAGGTGAATGGGTCTTCATAAGACTTAAAAGGTGGCTTATTCCTATTTGAAAGAGGGTTTGCTTAAAGGTGACCCATGTTAGATGCCTTAAGTGTGAAGGAATGTGTTTTGGCTAAAAAGTAAGGTTGTGATCATAATAATAATGAATAGTCTATAAAAGGTGAAACCAAGGTGATGGTTTCTAGGCTTGTTGAATAGACTTATTAGACTTGAGGAATATGTGTTGAGAGATAGATAGAGACTTGTATGAGCTAAATAAAGAGAAGGTATATGTTTTTTTGATGAATTAAGAAGAATTTTATATATAGTACTATGTGAATGACCCTTTGGTCATATATCTATAGTGATTATAGAGTTATTATAGGTTTGTGGTTGAGGATGAGTGAATAAGCTTAGAGAGATCCAAAAGTGTGTTTTGGATGAATTACCTTTGTGAATTAGGGTTGAGAGAGTGTTGTGGATTGAATAGATATGTTATACAATTTGACTCCATCATATTGATATGCCATTAGAATTATGGAGATGTTGTTTTCATAGGAGTTGTGTGGGTGCTCAACATCTAGATCAAGTGGGTACTTGTTCAAACTTAGGGGTGGGTGATCTTTGTGAAGTGGGTGTTTCACTAAAAGGTTATCTTGTTTTTAATAATATTATATCATAAGTATTCCATGTATTTATAGGATTGAGAGTGGGTTTTATTCCTCATGAAGGTTTCTTATAGGAACTATGTATTATGTGTTTGATCTTATGTATGCATTGAATGAATAAAATCTCTTCTTAATGTCACTTAATCAAGTTGATATATGTTAATTGATTAATAGTATGAAATATTTGGAATTAAATTTAAATATATGCCATAAATAATTCACCCCCAACCCCTCTCAATGATTGTACCTCCAACACCATCTTGACTTTTGACATCAATGACAAAATCAATGCCTTAATGCCAATAATAGGAACATACCTCAAAAATATCCCCCTTTGTCATTGATGGAAAACACTTAAACAAAGATGATCATTCACATTTCCCCAACATAGATCTTCTTTAAACTAATCTTTCTTCCAAACTAGAACTTTCTCCCACTTTGACATTAATGACAAAGGGTCATTTTCTTATCAACTATATGATCCTTGGCCTATAGCAAAGCAACTACACTTTTGGAGAATGATTGGTTACCCTTATCTCCATAAGATATTCAGACACTATCATGACTATGACTTGTTTTGATCAAGTCACCATACAAAAATTTTTTGACCCATCTTTTGTGATCACACCTCCAAAAAACTCTTGACTAAACCTTAAATCTGAATGTCAACAAAGAACATAAATCTCCCCTTAAGACCAAGCATCCTCAATGTTTTTTATCATTAGCTACTTACCTCCATGAATCCTAATTAAGTCACCTCTTTTCTCTTGAGTACTAAAACAACATAAACTTAGGATATTTCCATATCTCCATCTCCTTATTAGACTGAAATTTCTTCATGGTCCTTTTAGGCTTGAATTCTTGAATCTCCATTTGAATATCATCATGACTTGGTCTATTTGACTTGACTTATTTATCCATAATTTGAGATGATAGGGAGAATGATTGACATTCCTTTGCATATAAACTATGCTCCACCATGATAAATAGTCTACTTGGACTTACAAATTGGTCATTATTCACCTAGCTACCTTTGGTTTCCACTCACTATGTTGTCTTATTTATTATATTATAGAGGTTTAAAATTTCTTGTTTTGGTTTGATAATTCATGCTTATAGTACTTGGTAATATGATGAACCCTTTGAAAATTAAACACACTATTCCTCTTGATGAAAATGCACCATGAACCATACCTCTTAAATGATGTCTCTCCTCATAGTTCCATGCATATTCAATCTTTGAGGGCATTCTAAAATGCCTTTCTCTATGACAAAATTGGTTACATGAATAATAATAACCATTGAAAGGATTAACATCCCTTATAAAATTAGGCTACATGATAGGATTAGTTTTTATTCTTCTAGCACCATCATTCCTTGATTGAATATTAACCTTCTTGATGACATTAGTGTTCTTCTTTTGGTCTCCATTGAAACCAAGACCTATTTTATCATTAATAGTCTTTTAACTACTCAGGTTGTTGTCTAGATCATTGATACTCTTTTCAAACTTCAAAAAAGACTTAACCTTAATTGATGCCTGATCCAACTCAACTCTCAAGGAATCCAGTTCAATTATATGCCTTGCACGTTCTTCTTCTTTAGCATTTAGGCTTTCAATCACAATCTCAATTTGAGTCTCCACATATTTGACTATTTCTTCTTGTTCCTTGGAGTTATTTTATAGTCTAACTTCAAACAAGTTGATTTGATCCTCATAGTATTTGATAAGAGACCTCATCACCCTATTATTATTCTTCACCATCTTTATTTCTTCTCAAGTATTCATCAACTCATCCTAAAATTCCACCTTATCTTCTTCTTCATTCATCCTTAGGCTTTCAAAATATCTTCTATGTGTTTTCTACTTATTCAAATTGACTTTGGAGTCTCCCTCATGGATAGTCTTAAATGTTTTACACATATATCTAGCAGAAATATAATGCATTACCTTCATAATTTTTGCCTCTGATAGGCCAAACATAATACCATTCATAGCTTTTGAATTGTTCTCAATAGATTTATTTCTTGGTGCATTTTTAGGAGGAATAGGAGTAGTATATCCATTTAAAACTTATTTACAAACATCATGACCTTGATGCATCAAATATGTCCTCATTCTAACACTCCAAAAAGCATAATTAGATTTATTAAACAATATAGCCTTACTTGTAGAAAAAATACCTAGTGCTTGACTAGCCATCTTTGCTTGCTTATGATCTACTTTAGGATATTAGCTTTTTATCACTTGGATTTACACCCTTTGAGGAGATGTCTCAAATCTCCTCATCCAAGTGACATAATTTAAACACCTCTAGGCTATGTGACTAGCATCTGATTCACAATTGGATGTAATTCTCTTGAACAAAATGGGTAATAAGAGTCACCATGGACCTATACCTTCTACCTCATTTAAATGTCAACCCAAGGATGTAGACTTGATAGGATGACATCATTATATGTGCACACTCAATCTCTAATTTGATATTCTACTAATGTTATCTAATATGTTGAAGTGTAGTAAATGAAATGCTTGAAATAAAATATGAACAAAATACTGGGAAATAAATGCTTATGCATTGGATTCTTCCTTAAACAAATCTAAGCAAGAATGTAAATCACATAATTCAAAATTAAATCACATAATGCATAAAGAAATCAAATAACATTCTTAGTTATTAAATGGGTTAGATTATTGTTGTAAGGCTTTCAAAGGGGGCCCTTCCTCCTTCCATCTTTCAACTTCAATCTTTCCTCTTACAACACTTAATTGAACTCAAAAATTCTTGTTCATATTAATCAAAACTAAAATAGTGGATTACTATAGGAAGTTACAATAATTGTTCCTTGAAAAAATGTACTTATGATAATCTCTAATAAACATCTACTACCTCTCAACTCTGCTGCTACATTTTTATATATCATAAAGGAGATTATTTTATAAAAAATAATATATATATATATATATATATATATATATATATATATATATATATATATATATATATATATATATATATATATTCTATTTTATGATACATTTGATCTAGGATAATCGAAATTGGTTCCTTTCATTAAAGGCATCTTTCATGTGAACTTGTAACATTATTGGAAGACAACAAAGCTATTTTATTATTCAAACACTTCCTTAATAGGCTCCATGGAGGTTACATTTATTTTTTCAAGTCAGTAGGGATAGAATGAAAATTTGTTCATCCACAACTTTGGTCATGTAGTGGTTACAGGATGGTTTGTGCAATGATATTCCCTTGTTACAGGATACTCTGTGCTCTATACCTATTTCTCTAAAACATCTTTAAAACACATTTGTAGAAAAATCATCCTAAATAAATGGACAACCATCATATATTTAATTCCAATACATAATTTTAACTATTTTAAAGAGTTTGAAAACATAATGTTATATGGCTATATGCAGAAGGAAACTTTTAGGAAAGTGTTCAAAAACATGGTTAACAAGCAAGATGAGTACAATATATGAGTATAGAATAGAACATTTTTGGGGGTCATCATACCCAGTAACTCAATATCTTACTCAAAATCAATCAACATACTTGTTCATGCCCATTTCATACAGAAATCTAAAATCTATGGTATATATAGTGCCACTAGAAAAGTGAGCATAGAATCTATGCCTCTATTCAAATAGCTACCATATCTTGAATTCCTTATCTTCATACATTAGGGACTTATCCTACCAATCTAGAATAGGATACTAGAACACAGGTGGATGGAACTTTAGATTTAGCAATTGAGATCCCATTTCTCCTGCAAGCAAAATATATTTTGAGGTCCTATTAAATGATGAATTTAAGTTAAAAGGGGAATATAGATATCTCTTCTTCAGTGTAGGAGTGACCTCATTCCATCATTAAATATAGGAATCTTTGGTTTTAGGACTATTATAATTTCTTATTCCTAAGTAAAAATATTGGGCTTCATCACATTTCTTACCAAACTAAGTTCTAACTTCTTTCTTCAACATGATATCATCCCATTTAACCAATATAACATCAGGTGCCATTGACTCCCTTTTGATGAGTAGTTGTATTTCATTCTCATTTTTCCTATATTTTGTTACTTCCCTACTCATTCAACAAATATTATGAAAATGCAATAATTATAAATCTCTAACATATAGATTATGGTTCCACTCTTTGTCATAAATAACAACATAATTGTGAAGGTAGAACTCACATAGTTATGGTTGTTCTTCTTGTGAACTTTCTATATATATATAAAATAAGTAAAGGGGATCATTTAATTCATGAGGTATGTCACAATAAATTATTATAAATCTAAACTTGTGCCATTACTCTTCAAGGTAGACTGAATAAACTCTTGCAAGAGGCATGCATTCAAGGAGCTCTTGGGCAAGACCATCCATATCCCAATTTTCTATTTTAGTTTGGTTATTCTTTCTTCATTCAACTTATTCTCTTCTTTCAATTTATTATTTTATTTTCTTAAGTCCTTTATAATTTTAGACTGACTATCCATCTAATTCATCAATTTACAATATATTGTAAATGAGGAGTGATACTTGACTTCTTGAGCAACTTTAGGTTCTTCTTATTGATTTACCTCTATAGAAAGTTGTGGAATGTTGAATAAAAAATGGTCTTTGGTAGAGGGATAAAACTAAAAAGTTATTTTAGCAAATACATCGAGTCCTCTACCAAATTGATCTTGTAGCTACTTCCTTAGTTTCTCAATTTCCTATAGGGCTTTCTCAAGAGTGAAAAAAAACCATTTTTACAACAGGTTGCTCTAATTGTTCATCTTCTTCCTTCATGGGTTCCTCATGCAACTCTTAAAACTATGCTCAACTTGTTTTACTTATTCCTACATTGGTTCATCATGTAATTCTTCAGAACTATGCTCTTCATGTTCTACTTCTTCTTGCATTGGTTACTCATGTAATTATTAAAAACTATGCTCAACTTCTTCTACTTTTTCCTAATTGAATACTAGAGAATATTATTCCTTATCTATTTCAATCTCTAGAGATTCATCGCTACTAGCAGTATATTTGTTTCTATATTCTTCATTTATTTCAATAATATAAGAAGGTTTAGTTCTCATTTTTATTATCAATCTATGAGATCTACTAGGAGTAAGGGTTACCTTGGCCTTTTTGGGAGGTGTAAGTTCCTCCTTAGACTCCTCTAAATTAGGATAGAGAATGATTTTATTCATTTTCCTTATATATTCCCTACCTATGAAATTCCTTTCTTTAATCCTTTTTTTAGGTTCTTGTGTTGCTATAAGAAGACCTTCTTCTACAGGTTCTTTTTTGGTTGTAGGAAGGTTTTTTGCTATAGGTTCTTATGGATTTACAAGAAGGGATTCCTCTAATATTTGTTCTTCAACCTCCAATTCCTCTTCTATTTCATTTCCTTCTCTCACTTTTTGCATTTCCTATTACTTATAGCAATTCTTCCTAACTGATGTTGGGTCTAGTTCTTTGCAAATAATATTGAATAATCAACTAGATTAAATAGTGATGGGAAAGAGCTTTCAAATAACCTTTTTGAAATGCCTCTGACATTTTTATGATCATGTGGAGAAATAAGTTGGGAATATTTATCTCTATTCCATGCCACAAATGATTCAAGAAATTGAAGTGTAGGCCATGCATCATAGAATACCTCCCTTCGTAAATGAAATATATGGAGATAAACTCAACAAATTTAGCCCATATTCCCAGTAGAGATAACCTTATAGTGCCCTAATTTGAAGTTTCCAAGCATTCATTTCCTTTGATGAATTTTCATTTTTAAGCCTTAGCATCAAATTTATCTTGCCATTTCTCCCCCTTTCTTGATAGTCTTGTTACTCTGCTAATGGAAGTTTTTGTTATCTTATTTTCCATCCCCTTTACTATTGCCAATCTATTATGAAATATACTAGCAAATTCTTTTGCATTTCCTACATCTAGGGCATGCATTTTCTTAAAATACTACACCCATCCTATATGATGGAACAAGGCCAAACGTTTGAGCTATTGGTTAAAGGGGTGATATCAAGTGGTTCATGTTTCAACAAATCTCTTCCCATATTGTGAGATGAAATGTCAATTGTAATTCTAAGTGCTTGTAATAAGGGTTTTGGGCTATGGCAGAATGATTTGTGACTTTTGATTTGGGAGTGAAATAATCCATTTGAATTAATGGAAAATCTCCCCATAACTTAAATTTTCACTTATCCTCAAGGGATGAAGTTGACATATGTAAAACACTCATGGTAAGAGTCAGTGTTGGTAGTAGTAGTGTGTCAATGGTCACATCAATCAATGAAGGAGATGGTAAGTTGGCATGATAAGAAGAGTATATAGTGGTACTTTAATAACATTAAGTCCCATCATCTTTATAAATAATTAAAATGCATGATAGGAAATAAATATAGAATAATTACCATGTTACTTATGGAAATACCTTTCCTAAATGTGAAAATGATTATTTGAAATAGAAGTCATGGTGTATGCTATTATTTGAGTGGGAGAAAATACTTGATGTAGGATGGAATGTAGGAATACATCCTATAACAAGATATTTTTCCTATAACAGTAAGATTTATCATGCGGTAGCAAGTTTTATTCTATAGTAGTAAGTTTTTCATCCTATAGCGAAAAGGAAAATATATTTCTGCTCCAAGGGAATAAATTTGCAAGTAAAACTAGATGAAAATAAAATTTATTATTTTTGTAGTACCTTTTATATTTTTCACATTTTTTAATGAATGTTGATTAGCCTATGACCTAGTTTTTTGAGATAGCATCCATCAACAATGGCTGAAAGTTTTCATTACTAAATTTTTTAATTTTTTATTGGATTTTTTAGTCCATATTCAACTAGATCACAAGAATTTAGAAGGTAGAATTTTATTCAACCTAAACCAAGCCATTGTGAATGAATTGTTCTTAGTTTTAAGAAGTTTTATTACTCTTGAAAAATATTAGATAAGGGTTGACAAAAATTCCCTTTAACTGTAGGAATAGGTTGATTTACTTCATGAAAAAGAGATGAATGTTGTTCTTCAAGAAGTTGGCAAGTGAAAGTTTCCTTGGAAAATGGTTTCTTATATAGCTTGAGCCTATGGCCATTAAAAAGCAATTGAAACTAAACAAAGTCAATGGTCATGAGTTTTATAGCTCCATTATGAAAAACTTATTCGATCTCATAAGGCCCAATCCATCTAGATTGTAGCTTTCCTTTATGATCCTTGTATTAAGATTCAAAAAGTAGTGTCCAGTATCCTTGTTGGAAATTCTTAGTCTTGATGTTCCTATCATGTCATCCCACATGTTGTCTTTACACTATTTTATTATGATGAATTGATTCATTTCTTAGTTCATCAAGTGTATTTAGTTGCATGATCCTTTCTTGTTGATCTTGAGAAAGATCCAATCCTAAATCAAGCATTGTCCTTAATGTATTATATTCAAATTAAATAGGCATAAAAAGCTTCTATGGGGTGAGACAAGTTATGGTTTTCCAAGTCATTATATAAGCCCAAATTGCTTTTAGGAGACAAGTTGACCAATCTTTCCTATGCAAGCTACCAGTCTTAGTGAGGATATTTTCCAATTTTTTATTTGTCACTTATACCTAACCATTTAACTAAGGATGGTAAGGGGTATAATTCTTGTGTCTATTTTTTATATTATTTTAACATGGTATCTATGAGGTCTAATTTGAACTTTGGTCCTTGGTCTATAACTATTTCTCTTGGTACACCATATTGGGTAAAGATTTTTTCATAGAACTCAGTGACCTTCTCATTTTAGGCATGGGTTAAGGCTTTGACCTATACCCATTTGGTGATATAATCATTAAACATAAGTATGTATTATTTTTTGTTAGATTTAGGATCAATTTGGACCTAAAAAATCTATTCCACATTTGTTAAAGGACTCTAGAACTAGTTATGGTTGTAATGAAATTTTATTAGAGTGAGTAGGTTTTTCAATATGTTGGCATTAATCACATATATAGGTATACATCATGTCATCCTTATGAAAAGAAGGCCAATAATATAAGATAGTAATTATTTTCATAGCAATTCATTTTGCAGCAAAATTACTTCCACATGGTTTATCATGGCAGGTTTTGAGAATGTCATAAGCTTCATCTTCTTGGATACATCTTCTCATAACTAAATTTGGTCTAGTGATAGAGAGATATCCTACAATACAAGAATAATCTCTACTCTTTTGGATCAGGTGTTATTTTTACATAGGTGAGAAATGTTATGGTAGTGATTCTACAGTAAGATAGTAATATCTACAAACCAAGGAGATTGAATTGTTACAGTAAATAAATGTTCACTAGGAAAAAAATCATCAACAATAGGACTATACTCATCATTTTTCAATCGAGATAGAAAATCTACAACTACATTATCCTTTTCTAGTCAGTCCATAATTTTAATATCAAACTCTTATATAAAAATCAACTAATGAATTATCCTTCCTATTATAGTAGGTTTGTTCATTAAATACTTTATTGATGCATGATCAATGTGGATGAATACTTGGTCACCTATAATGTAGTGTCAAAAAAAATTATTGGTATAGATGATGACAATAAATTCCTTCTCTATTATAATGTAGTTAATTTCAACCCCTTGAATATTCTTGTTGATAAAATAGATTTCATAACTTAGAGATTCATCTTTTTGGCCAAAGACAAATCCTAAAGTGGTGTCAGATGCATTTATGTGGATGTGAAAAGGCTTCTTCTAGTCAAGTCCTCTCATAATAGAAGTTATTATGATAAGGTATTTGGGTTCCTAAAATGTAGTTTGACCATCATTATTCCATGTGAATTCAATATCCTTAGTAATCAATCTAAATAATGGGGTGACAATTTTACTAAAATCTTTGATGAAATGTCTATAATAACGAGCATGTCCTAAGAAACTTGTAACATCTTTCTAATTTTTTGGTGTGGGTAGATCCTTAATGATAATTATCTTTATTGGGTTAACATGAATTCTAGTAGGGGATATGTGATGCCCCAACACAATCCCTTCAGTCATAAGTATGTAACATTTTTCATTGCTCAAAGATATTGGTGATGCTCGCAATGTTGAAGAACTTTGTCTTGATTGGTGAATGTTTCTTTGAATGTCTGCCCATAGATAGTGAAATCATCCATGTAGATTTCAACACAATCATGGGAGAGATCAAAAAATATGCTCAAAATATCCCTTTGAATAGTGGCTAGGACATTGCAAAGACCAAATGGCAAGACAACATAGGCATAAGCTCCCCAAGGGAAATTAAAAGTGGTTTTATCTTAGTCTTATGGAGCAATTAGTATTTCATTATAACCACTATAGCCATCTAGGAAGGAAAAGTACTTCTTCCTTTCTAATGTATCCAAAATTTGATCAATAAATGGAAGGGGAGAGTGATCCTTCCTAGTAACAACATCCAACTATCTGTAATCAATGCAACTATGTCATTTTCCCCCTTTCTTAGGGATAATGACTAGGGGAGAGACTCACTAGCTATCCAAAAAAGGATAAATAAATCTTGCATCCAAAAAATTTTGAAACTCAATTTTGAAAATGTCTTTGACTATAGGATCCATTCATCATTGGGGTTAGTGAATAGGTTTGCATTCTTATTTAATGTAAATGTGATGCATGCATAAATATGAGGGTATTCATCTCATGTCATGGTATTCGCAGGAAATGATGCCAAAAATGACTAGCAATTGATTCACAATTGGATGTGCTTCTCTTAACCAAAATAGAAAAGGAGAGTCACCATGGACCTATACCTTCTACCTCATTTAAATGTCAAATTGAAGATGTATACTTGATGGGATGATGTCACTATATGTGCACACTTAATATTTAATTTTATAATTATATCTAAGATGTTAAAGTGCAGTAAATGAAATGCTTGAAATAAAACATGAAATAAATAATGTGAAATAAATGCTTATGCATTAGAAGCTTATGTAAACAAATCTAAGTAAGAATTTAAATCAAATAGTTCAAAATTAAATCACATAATGCATAAAAAATCAAATAATATGCTTAGTTATTAAATGGGTTGGATTTTTGCTCTAAGGTTTCTAAAGGGGGCCCTTCTTCCTTCCATCTTTTAGCTTCAATCCTTCCTCTCACAACACTTAATTGAACTCAAAAATTCTTGTTCATATTAATCAAAACTATAGTAATGGATTTCTACAGGAAGTTAAAATAATTGTTTCTTGAAAAAATATACTTATGATAATCTCTAATCAACATCTACTACCTCTCAACTCTTGTTTTATATAAAATAATATACATATTTATTCTAAGATACATTCAATTTAGCATAACAAAAATTAGTTCCTTTCACTAAAATCATCTTTCTTGTGAACTTGTAACATTGTTTTAGGACAAAACATTTGTTTCATTCTTAACCTACTTCCTTGTTGGGCTCCATGGAGGTTACAATTATTTATGCAACTCAATTTTAAGATAATCAAAATCTATTTATCCATGGCTTTGGTCGTGTAGTGGATATCAGATGGTCTATGTAATGAGATTCCCTTGATATAGGATGCTTCATGCTATATACCTATTTCTCTAAAACATATTTTAAAAACATTTGTAGAAAAAACATCCTAAATCAATAGACAACCATCATATATTAAATTATAATACATAATTCTAACTATTTCAAAGAGTTTGAAAACATAATGCTATATGGCTATATGTAGAAGGAAACTTATAGGAAAGTGTTTAAAAACATGGTTAAAAAGTAGGATGAGTAAAATAGATGAGGACATAATAGAACATTTGTGGGGCTCATCACTGTGGATAGCCTAAGAATGAGGTGAATCTCTAGATAGGGCTAGCTCCATTGATGTACCACTTGTAAATCACTATTACACCTAAACTTGTGAGGGAAAAGGGAAAGAAAATTGAAAGTAAATTATCCTAAGGGAGGTGATACATGAAATTAGTTGATGACTACCAACCAGATACATCTTACACATGAAAACAAGAGACTAACTGAACATACAAATCTCCAATACGCGTCTTCTCATATCAATATTTCATTATGAGGTTATGATGAATGTTTAGGCTAGGAGGACTAAACATGAGGCCTAGTATGGAACTATTTTAATATACTAACGCACTCAAACTTGACACATAAATATAACACTTCACATGACCTATAATAAGAAGCTTTCCAACTATAAATAAGTGAGAGAATGAAATAATAATGCTAAGGAAACAAGTCGTCACTAAGCAAAATCAATCATCTAAGTGAACACACTATGAATAGTCATGGAAGAGGTAAAATTTAGTATTATTTATTGATCCATGGTATTCAAATGAGTAAGGATTCACCATACCTAGGTGGAGCGTAATTTATAAATGCTAAAATGGTTAGTTCTTATATAACTTGAGAGAGAGAGAGGAGAAGAAAGAATTGCAAAGGTCACAAGGACACTTGTCATGATAAGAGAATGAGTTAATTTTACATGAGAATAGGGTGTGAAACATACCATAAAATGTTAGAAGAGACAAGTGGCTTCCCAATTCATGACACTCATGAAAAGTGCCATGAAATTCCCTTTGTTGGCTTAAAAAACTACCTTCTTTATTCACCACTATTTGAATATCCCAAAACTAATTAGAGATAGTTATAGTGATTTTAATAAGAGGGAAGGATTGAAAACATTCTTTTCCATTCATTGGTTTCATTCTTAGTTATCCGTAATCATCTAAAAATGAGCTATCATTGTCTACACTCAAAGAAAACTCCTCTTTCAGTCACCCCTCACACTTGGCTTCCAAAAAGGTATAAATTTTCCATAAAAATTAATAAAATACATTTTATGAAACTTTAAAAGATCCTCCATGGACTTATAATCATCATGCACACTTTAAAAAGACATCCACTTAAAGTTTTCACACTTCTCACCACCATGTTCACTATGCCAATTTTGACTAGCTGAGATGAGATATTTTGTTGAGGCACTTAGGAGTTGTTATGAGGAATTAAATTGACATGATGAATTATATTAAGTCCTAATATTCCATTCCATATGATTGGCATGTTTTTAAACCTCCTCTAATCTACACAATAAAAAAATAGTCAAGAAAACCCTCTTTTGTACTCCATCTATACAATTTTGTACAACTCATCCTAATGGTAGGGAGCCTAACTGAGTATTATATATAATAAAATCATAATTTTGGTCAACATAGGATATTATAGTATCTTCCCATTTTCATTTCCTTCATCAGGTCATTCTAAGGGTTTAGCAAGGGTTTTAGCCTCATTCTGCTTTTAACTTTATTCATTAATTCCTGACATTAGAATTTCAAAACAATTTCACTAGAGAAAATATCAAGACCATTTATATCTTTTCTAAACTTATTCAGCCTCCATATAAAGCCTCATGAAATATGTGAGCATTTGAAATCATATTATCAAGCTTGTTTTCACATTTCCTGCATGCTTGGATTGTCTTTCAGCTAAAAATAGATTTTGTAAGGATTTTTTTGCATACCAAAAGTGTTTACATGTCTAAATTCATCTTATAAATATTTATAAGTCATTTTAATGTTATCTTTGGGTTGGAAGTGAATTTGGCCTTCCATTTGGCACTAGGCTCAAACCCTGCTTAACATACTTGACTGTAACTCTGAAGGTTTAGAGAATTTTATTTAGTTTATCCCTTATTTTTAAGTTTTTCCATGTTTATGTATATTTAATCCAATATTACACACCTTCTTTCAAGTTTAAAATATCTCCTTGTCTCACCCTCCATCCCTACTCTCTAAATCTATAGGGTTTGTGCATGAGCAGAGTGCCCTTTGTCTAAGACAAAATAGAGGGAACTCCATTATTTATTCAGATAATGTTGAATATTTTAGGGGATTTTATAGGCTATAAAAATGTTATTTAACAATTTTTATCTCTTGGTTTGATTATTTTATCTCCTAAATTCTTAAAGACCCAAGACAGACTATTTGAAGGCAAACTATATGACCATTCAACCACATAGACTGTGTGATACTTCATTTGATCCCTTCTCTATTTTAAATCCACTATCAAAAGACTATATAGACTATCATGATCATGATTTATGTGTTCCATTATCCATTTTTCTCTCCAAAATCTCACACACTCTTCCATACACCTTGCTTATGTTCACTATCACCACTCAATTACAATTGACTATGTTTCTTATAGAACAGGGGTCCACTTGTAGATATTCCTAGCTTGAATTTGACTTTGGAACATTTAATTATACCTATTACAACATTATTAGATAAATTTTTAAGTTTTTGGATTCATTTTTCTCACCTTGGGTTATGTTCATATCAAGAATCTTAACCTTTTTTGCTCTCTACCCTTTCTCAATCAAACACAATCAACTGTGTTTGAATGAGGAAGACCCTGTTTATGAAGATCTTACTTGGGAGAGATTTCATATTAAATTTAGGTCTCATGAACCATTTAAAAACATATCTCATCTAAAAACCTTTATTATTCCATGTTTAAACAACTATGCAGGAGTTTGACCCTTGTTGTAGGTGAACATTTGGTGTGATGGGACACCTATAGGTGTAGATTAGGACCCCAAACCATCTATATCAACCTTTGTTAATTATTATTTTAGGTCATTAATTATATTTTAACCATATAAAACTATTATATCATGGTTTCATAGCCTCATATTAAACCGTTGGTTGAATAGGTCTTTTCATAACTCAGATCCTATAGGTTTTACTGCCCAAATTTAGTGGTTAAGGGTGCAAATTTAGGCCTCCCAACAACCAATTTATACTAATCATTTATCCTCCCAAATTTTCATGTATTTTTTCCCATGTAGAGTCTAAAATATAAATCCATTAGGATGTTTCAAAAATACTTATACCCATGTTGTAAAATATCAATAAAATATCAAGGAACTTTGTTTTGCACTTTTAGGGATTTGATCTCAGAACTCAGTCATCTCATGTCCAAGGTGATCTATCCTTCTATTTTCCAATTTGTCCTTTAGATTATATCTTAAATGATCAAAAAAATATACTAATACTTCAAGGAGGTTTCCATTACTTATTTCAATGCTTACAAACAATTATTTTCATAGCTCTATTAGTGTAACTTATAGGTATGCATTCTAATGTATAGGCAGTAACTATGAGTTTAGGCATTAAACATGATTTTTGAGATACAAATGATTATTGATATTCCTAAAAGATTTAAAATATAATTATTCCATTATTAAATATTTATTTTTCTCAAACACTCTCTTTCAACATGGTTGGTCTCTATGAGGGCACCTATAGGTGCACCTTGAGCTGCATATAGACAGGTAGTGAGACTGAGTATGGATAATGTGCATAGTTTTGACCATTTAATGAGATATACAAATATTTAAATACTTCCAAATTTATGCTAAATTTTTTGAATGGATTTAGTGATATGTTTTCCTTGTTTTCATGTAATTTTCCTCTTCCTTCATAGTACCTGTAGATGTATGTTCATGCTATGTGATTGTGTGTGTGATTGAGGCACTAGCATAGTCCATTATTATGACAAGTGAACGTTATTACTTGATTTTACTGATTTTATAGCATGTTAAAAATCATTACACTCCCAATAAACCTCCATGAACATGCTAAATAGGTTCTACACATGTGCTTCAACATGGTTACAAGTGAAATTAGGCAAAGAGTTGATTGTGAGTATGACGACTAAAATTTTGATTGAAACATGTTGTTATAATACTAAAAATTAATGGAAGATTATAAATATGGAATTAATACATAATAAAACTCACATCTTCTTCAAATGAGACCCTTGTAGAGAACCAAGCCTTCTCTAAATAAAGAAAATTAACTGAGACTATACATGGTGGCACCTTCTTGCAACATGAGATGATTTCCATATAAAAAAACATAAAAAAACTAAACCAAGAATTTATATAATTTTATAATAGATCCAACATCCTCTGGATTCAACATGATCAACAGATTGTATGAACCTATCTAAAATAGAGCAAAACCTATAGGGTGTAGGAAATGGTGAGCAAAAATATATAGTTAACTTGTTAGAGATGGTTCATAAAGAAAAGTTAACCAATATTTGAAATATAATTATTTAAATTGATATATATGAGTTTAGTTTCACCTCCCAAATGCATTTTACTTGAAACCTCTTCAACTGTCCATACCAAGCATAAACCTACTGACCAGTTTTATGTGTCTAGAAGGGTGAAGAAGGAATAGAATGGTTTTAGCTCAGAAATGGCATGTTAAGAGTATTTAAATCATGTAAATTAGTTTTATTAATCTTAAGGGTCATTTAAAAACATTGTCCCTTGTGTCACACTCCCTCATGGGTTGTATAAGTGCCAAACTCTTTCTTTTTAAATTGATTTCTTGATTTTTATTTAGATAACCTGCAAGTTTAAGATGAAATGACATTAGTGACAATTAATCTGACATATTTCATGTTTTAAAGTAAAAAATGACACTTGGACATCTTGAAAACTATGCCATTTGTATTTTTGACCCCTAAATGCTTATTAAATGATTCAAAATGACATATTGATTAATTAGACCATGACCAAGGCTAAAAAGGCATGAAATGACATCAAAAACATATATACACCATATTACATAATATCAAACCCTCTATAAACCATTAAAATCAATTTTTTACCTATAGGAGTCCCAATTAGACCTGTAAGGTCAAATTTGGTCAACAAATTGGTGACTCATAAGGGTAGCATATCTATTATGCTAAAGATTAGTATCCTTATCAATCCATTGGGCTTAAGGAGTCATTTAAAGTTTGAAACACAATAATATGAATTTGACCATTGATAATAAAATAGATCAATACAAGACCAATTGACTACCTCAACCACACAAAATAAAGGACACACACAAAAAAAAGAAAACAAGATAACAAGACACCACACACACATGATCAAAGAACTTAGTGAAATCAAAAAACAAACAACTATGAAAAATTAAAAACTAAGCATACCTCCTTTCTTGGATCAAAAGAAAGTTTCTTGAATCATCTTCTTGATAATATGAATCATAGTGCCAAGAATATTGATCCTTGGATTGGATACTTGATGGATCAAACCTATTTCTTGGCACTTCACTTGTTATGATATTGATTAGACCATATTCAAATAGGTATCTAATGTAAATTTATTACTCTTGGCTTTGTACACATACCTCATATTGTTGACCACTCTTCATCTCATGATCAACTTGCATCTTATTTATAGCCATTATTTCCATAGGAATGGTTTCTTGTTCCTTAGAATATTGTTTCTTTGGATCTTCTATGACATTTAAAAAAAAATCATCTTGCTTACCATCACTTGAAATCAGCTCTAAGGAATTTGTAGACCCCTTGAGAGATTAAAACTCATTTCAAATGTTTTTAAACTACTACCATAATTCCTCATATTCTCTTTGATCAGCATCATTAATGGGATCAAAAATATAATATCCTTCATGCTTTTCTTTATAATCCAAAAGGACTTCATCAAAGATTTCTTCTTTGACATAATAAAGGTATTCTTCATTATCAACACAACAAGAAAAATCAACACAAATACTCACCTCTTATTTAGTATTTAGGACCTATTGAGGGATCTCAAGTTGTATATAAACTAACATAACCTGATTTTGGTTCTCAATTGATGCAAGATATTCAATCTCCTTATCCTTCTTAGTGATGCCAAGACTAGGCATCTTGTAATCATGTGACTTAGCCCAATAAGGCTACCAAGGAGCTACATTTTATTTAAGCAAGAGTTCTAAATTTTTCTCAACCAAATGTTCCCCTTTAGGTTCCCATACCATATTTCCATCAAGGTGAAGGGTGATGGGGTGAGAATAAGATGAACTAATTTCTAGAGGTAGAACATAGGAATCAAAATCAGATTGAGAATGAACTGTAGGGGATCCTTTTGGAAGCTATTGAGAAAGGGGAGGTAGACCTTAGGATAAAATAGCTTGGTTTCCTTCCATTTAAAAATGACTTAATTTACATATAATTTATCTTGAGGAAGGGTAGATTGGGTGTGTTTAGGCATAGGATCTTCTTTTGGGTCTAAACCTTCCATCACACCTTGACTTAGCAATTTCATCCTTAACTCTAACTCTTGAACTTTCTTGGCTAGGTTCTCTTGGAAAATTATTTATTGAAGTTCATATTAATATTCATGAGCATGAGGAGTAAAATAGGGATGACAAGGAAGACAAGAAGTATCTTGAGGAAGGGTGGGAAGGGCTTGCATAAGATCAAGTTCTTTCTCAGCTTCACACTATTTACCAATGCTTTTATCCTCTTTCTTTCCCCATGATTCCACTACCTTATTCTATCTTAGTATGTTAGTATTAGGAGTATCTTATTGAGGTAATGATGAAATTTTAGGATTGGATGAAATGTTTAAGAAACTTGGGATCTCTTTAGGCTTGGATTCTCCACCTTATCTCTAACCTGGAATATCATATCTATAAGTCTCTTCTTGAACTAGGGATGTAATGGGAGAGGGAAACAAGAGATTAAAAACCAATTACATTTTTGATGATATGGATTTTTGCATATAAATATTTACCAAATCAATATACCTATCAAGATTTATTTCAAAAACAAGGTTTTTCTTTCCAACTCTCTCTTCTAGTTGATTGGGAAAAGGATGAATTTGATGAGCTTGATTGGACTCACAAGTAAGAGTAAAGTAGGATTGATATAAACATTAGGGAGGTGGATATGAGGGATAATATACTTGGTGAGGCTACTCCTCATGATTTCTTAGCTTATATTCTAAAGATATAATCAATCCATGTACATCTAACATTTCACTTATGATCCTTTGCCAACTGGCTCTTTCAATAGGTGCCCACTCTCTTTTAACTATATCTAATGAATCTCTCACCTTATGAATTAAATTAATAGGAATATCTTGAACATGTCCCCTTAGTGTGTCAAAGATCCAAAATGTACTTATCATATCCCAAGAGTGTTTTCTTGAAGGTTGAAATGGATTGAGTTGAGAAGTGACTAGGTTGACTAGGAGAAGAAATACATTGAGAAAGTTGATTTTAGGGCTAGTAAAACTCATAAAAATATTGATAAGGATAATTTTGGAGTTTATAGGGATCATGAAAAGGTTGGTAAGCCTCATAAAAATGTTGATAGGGAATCCCATAAGATTGATAAACCTCACCAACTTGTGTAACATAATACTCAACACCAAAGTCAGCCATGGAACTTCATTAGGAGGCAAGAACACAAGGAATGATTATCAATAGTATTCAAAAAGAATACTTGGGTTACTTGACCAGATGATGTAACTTTGAAGTCAATATTGATGTTTAGATTTGTGCTTCTAAAGGCTGATGTGTTGAAATATAACACCAAAAATCTTTCAACTTCTTGGACCAATAGTCCCATCAGGTATACCAATAACTATTTTCAATTAGATTTTCACCATTTAAGGAGATGTCTGAACTCTCCTCATCCAAGTGGCATAATTAAAACACCTCTAGGTTTTGGGTAGCCTAAGAATGAGGTGAATCTATAGATAGGGCTAGCTCCCTTGATGTACCACTTATAAATCACTACTACACCTAAACTTGTAAGGGAAAATAGAGAGAAAACTAAAAGTAAACTATTCTAAGGGAGGTGATACACCAAATTAGTTTATTAATACCAAAAAGCTACATGTTACACATGAGAACAAGGGACTAACCAAACATACACTTCTCTAATCTGCATCTTCTCACATAAATATTTCATTATGAGGTTGTGATGAATGTTTAGGCTATGAGGAATAAACAAGAAGCCTAATATGGCACTGTTTGAATCGACTAACTCAACATTGAAAAATGAATAGAACACTTCATATGACCTATAAGAAGAATATTTCCAACTACAAATATATGAGAAAATGAAACAATAATGTTAATGAAACAACAAGTCATCAATAAGAAAAATTAATCATCCTAGTGAACATATTATGAAAATTCATGGAAGAGGTAAAAATAAGTAGTATTTATTAATACATGATATGAAAATGAGCAGGGCTTCACCATACTTAAGTGGATCATAATTTACAAATCCCAAAATGTCTAGTTATTATAAAATGAGAGAGAGAGAGAGAGAGAGAGAGAGAGAGAGAGAGAGAGAGAGAGAGAGAGAGAGAGAGAGGAGAGAGAGAGAGAGAGAGAGAGAGAGAGAGAGAGAGAGAGAGAGAGAGAGAGAGAGAGAGAGAGAGAGAGATTCCAAAGATCAAAAGAAAACGTGTCATGTTGAGAGAATGATTTAATTATGCATGAGAATAGGGTGTGAAATGGACCATGAAATATTAGAAGAGACAAGTTGATTACCATGTCATGAAACTCATAAAAAGTGGCATGAAATTCCCTTTCTAGCTCCAAAAACTACCTTCATTATTCATCTCTATTTGAACATCCAAAAACTAATTAGGGAGATTTATAATTATTTTAATTATAGTGGAGGGTTTCATACATGATTTTACATGCATTTATTGCATTCTTAGTAATATAGAATCATCTAGAAATGAGATATCATTACCTGCACTCAAATAAAACTCCTCTTTCTATCACCCCTCACACTTGGCTTCCAAAAAGTAATTATTTCTACATGAAAATTCATAAAATATATTGTATTACACTTGGAAATAATCTCCATGTCCTTATAATCATTAGTCACACTTTAAAAAGACTTCTAATTGAAGTTTTCACACTTCTCACCACCATGTTATGTATGCTAGTTTTGACTAGCTGAGATGAGAGATTTTATAGAGGCACTTAGGAGTTGTTATAAGTCATGAAATTTACATGGGGATTTATATTATTTATAAACTTACCTTCCATGTGATTGGAATATCTTTAAACCTGCCTATAACCTACATAATGCACAAAATAGTCCAGAAAACCTTATTTTTTACTCCATCCATACAATTTTGTATAAGTCATAATAATGTTAGGGAGACTAAATAAGTATTATACAACATAAAATAATATTTTTTGTAAAAATAGGCCATTATAGCATCTTCCCATCCTCATTTCCTTCATTGAGTCATTCCAAGGGTTTAACAAGGGTTTTAGCCTCATTCTGCTTTTAATCTTTGTTCATAAATACTTGATGTTAGAAATTCAAACCAATTCCACTAGAGAAAATATCAAGACCATGATAACCTATATAAACTCCCTTATCTTCCATGAAAATCCTTATGAAAGATGTGAGCATTTTTGAAATCACATTATCAAGCTTATTTTCACATGTCCATGCATGCTTGGACTATCTCTGAGCTAAAATTAGCTTTCCTAGGGGTTTCTCTAGCATACCAAAAGTTTATAAATGTATAAATTAATCTTATAAACATGTATAATTCCTTTTGAATGTTCTCTTAGGGTTGGAAGTGAATTTGGCCTTCCATTTGACATTAGGCTCAAACCTTGCTTGACATACTTGACTATAACTCTAAAGGTTTAGAGCATTATATTTAGTTTATCCCTTATTTTTAAGGTTTTTCATGTTTATGTATATGTAATCCAACATTACACACCTAATTTAAAGTTTTAAAACAACTCCTTGTCTCACCTTCCATCCCTAATCTCTAAATCTATAGGGTTTGTGCATGAGGGGAGTGCCCTTTATCTGAGATAAAATAGAGGGCACTCCCCTATTTCCTCAAACAATGGTGAATATTTTAGGGGATTATTCAAGCCATAAAAATTTTATATACCAATTTTTAGCCCTTGGTCTGATGATTTTACCTTAAAATTTCTTAAAGACCCAAGACAAACTATTTTAAGGTAGACTGTGTGACCATTCAACCGATATGGACTGTGTGATACTTCGTTTGAGCCCTTCTCTATTATAAATCCACTATCAAAAGCCTGTATATACTATCATTATCATGATTGATGTGATACATTCTCCATCTTTTCTCTCTAGCCTCTCACACACTCTTCCATACAGCCTTGCTTAGGTTTATTGTCACCACTTAATTACAATTGATTGTGTTTCTTACAGAATAAGGGTCCACATATAGATATTCCTTGCTTAAATTTGACTTTATAAAAATTGCATTAGACATATTAAAACCTTATTATATCATTTTTTAAATTTTTCAATTCATTTTTATCAACTTGGGTTATGTTCACGTCAAGAAGCTTAACCATTTTTGCTCTCTGCCCTTTCTTAGTCAAACACAGTCAACTATGTTTGAATGAGGAAGACCCTATATTTGAAGATCCTACTTAGGAGAGACTTAAGCATTACATTTGGGTCTCATGAACCATTTAAAAACATCTCTCATCTAAAAACCTTGATTATTCCATATTTAAACCTTAATCATGGACTGTGTAGGAGTTTGACCCTTACTGTAGGTGAACATTTGGCATGATAGCACACTTATAGGTGTAGGTTAAGACCCCAAACCATCTATATCAACCTTTGTTAATGACTATTTTATGTAATTAATTATATTTTCACAATATCAAATTATTATATCATGGTTTTATGGTATCATACTAAACCCTTGGTTTAATAGGCCTTTTCATAACTCAGATCTTGTAGGTTTTACTACCCAAATTTAGTGTTTAAGGGTGCAAATTTAGGCCTCCCAACAACCAATTTATACTAATCATTTATCCTCTAAAATTTTCATGTATTTTTCCCATGTATATTATATAATAAAAATCCATTAGGATGCATCAAAATTCCTTATACCCCTATTTTAAAATATCAATAAAACATCAATGAACTTTGTTTTGCACTTTTGGGGATTTGATCCCAGAACTCAATCATCTCATGTCCAAGGTGATATATCCTTCTAGTTGCCAATTTATCCTTTCATGTAGATATAAAATGATAAAAAACACCTAATCAGACTTCAATTAGGGTTAAATTACCTATTTAAATTCTTCCAAACATGTATTTTCATATCTCTATTAATGTAACCTGTAGGTATACATTTTAATGTACAAGTAGTAAATATGAGTTTAGGCATTGGACATGATTTGTGAGATTAAAATGATTATTGAGATTCCTAAAAGATTTATAATGTAATTATTCCATTATGAAATACTTATTTTATCTTAGACACTCTCTTTCAACATGGTTGGTCATTATGAGGGCACTTGTAGGTGCACCTTGAGCTGCATATAGATAGGTAGTGAGACTGAGTATGGACAATGTGCATAGTTTTGTCCATTTAATGAGATATAAACCTATATAAATACTTAAAAATGTATGTTAAATTTTTTTAATTTATTAAGTGATCTATTTTCCTTGTTTTCATGTGATTTTCCTCTTCTTTCATAGTACTTGTAGGTGCATGTTTATGCTATGTGACTATGTGTGTGACTGAGGTACTAGCATAGTCCCTTATTATGGAAAGTAAAGGTTAATAATTGATTTTATTGATATTATATTATTTTAAACATCATGAGACTCCAAATAATCCTCCATGAATATGATAAATAGGTTCTACACACATGTTTCAACATGGTTGCAAGTGAAATGGAGTAAAGAGTTAATTGTGAGCATGGCAAGACTAAAAGTTTGATCCAAGCATGATGTTATGATACTAAAAATTAAGGTAATATGATTAATATATCATTGATACATAATAAAATTCATATCATCTTCACATTATACACTTTAAAAAAACCAATTATTCTACAAATAAGGAAAACTAACTAAGACTGCACATGGTGGCACCTTCCTACAATATGAGATGATTTACTTATAAAAACACCTTGAAACACTAAAAAAAACATGGAGATAATTTAATAATATATCCAACATCATCTATATTCATCATGAACAACTGTATTTTATGGACCTATCCAAAATAGAGCAAAACTTATAGGGTGTAGGAAATGATGAGCAAAAAAACATAGTCAACTTGTTATAGATCATTCATAAATAAAATTTAGCAAATATTTGAAATATTATTATATAAATGGATATATTTTAGTGTAATATCACCTCCCAAATTTTTTTTACCTAAAACCTCTTCAATTTTTTTGGATCAAGCATAAACCTATTGATCAGTTCTATGTGTATAAAAGGGCAAAAAAGGATAAAAAAAGGTTTTACCTTAAAAATGGGACTTATAAAGTATTTAAATAATGTAAATTCATTTTAGGAAGATAAATGGTTATCTCATAACCTTATCCCATGTGTCACACTCCCTCATGGGACGTACAACTACCAAACTCTTTATTTTTTAGTTGATTTCCCGATTTTCAATTAGAAAACCTACAAGTTTCAGATGAACTAACATTATTAATAAGGAATTTGATCTATTTAATGTTTTAAATGAAAAAAAATACACTTGGACACCTTGAAAATTGGTTTACTTGTATTTATGACCCCTAAATGCCTATTAAATGACTCAAAATGACATATTGACTAATTAGACCATGATCAAGGATAAAAAGGCATGAAATGACATCCAAAAACATATAATAAACCATATTAAATAATATTAAACCCCATATAAACCTCTAAAATCAATTTTTTACCTATAGGGATCCTAATTTGACCTACAGGGTCAAATTTGGTCAATATAGCCCTCATTCAAAGGACTCAATTTGATACCAAATTTTGTAAGTATAGATAATGAGAGGTGGGGTGCATTATTTGACTTTAAAAAAATCCTTCAATTTCACTTACCATCCATAAATCATTCACTCACATACATACATTAACCAATGTATAAACAAGCATCTATGAAAACAATCAACATAAGAACATGAGATATGTGGGAAACCATCTTGGTGGATAAAACACACTAAAAATTATATTTTTAATACAATCCTATTATCAATTAATCAATATTTAATGAGGTACCAACCCCACAAGGAGCACCAACCCCTCACTAGTCAAACATCAACTCAACTAGTCCTTTAGTAAGCATCACCTTGCAAGAAGGCACCAACCCCCTAGGTGACTCATAACCAACTCAGAAACTTTGAACCTCTAATATCCTTTGAACATTTATTTCTCAATCAATTGGAGATGACCAACTTATTTTTCTCTTCTCACTCTTTTATCTCTTTTGAATATTCTATTAGGCCTTCTCACCCAACTAGCCCTTTCCTTGGTAGAATTAGATCATATGAAATTTCTCAAGACATATAGAAATATAGTTATATATTCATGAAATATTCATCACACCTATTTTAATGCCTTCAATCCCTCTACCTAGTTTCTAAAACTCTATATCAGTCACTCATGTCCTTAATATTCTAAGTAGTCAATTTAGGCCTATTAGACCTTTGATTTATACTTGACTCTTGATATCACCCATATTGGTTAGCCAAGAACCTCTCCATATATGGATAATCATTGAAATATATCAAAAAACACTTTTCACAAGTGAAATACCCACTATATGGGTCAATCACCACCCATAAGGACTAAAACCACCATTAAGCCTAATAGAGACCTAATGAAATTAGGCCTTCTCAAATCACACATTTCACCTTGACCACCTTAGTGTTGAGCATGGTGATTGATGTTTGGTTGTCATTTATGTTATATAGAATAGTTGGTACTAATGCATTAATGATAAAGTGATCATATTGATGGTTTGGAGAGTGTTTGACTTGGTTAAGTAATTGATGGATGATATTGATGGTATGCTCATGTTATAAAGACCTTATAGGATGTTTTGGGTGATTAGAGTGCTTATGGAAGTGAACAAAATTCATCAAAATAGTCATATGAATGTCTAAGATCAAGTAGTCATCTTTACAAATCAAGCTAAGTAAGCATTTTGATGACATCATATTTCATACATGTGAAGGTTTTAGGAGTAATTTGATATATGGATGGATTCACTTATGTGAGTATATCATATGGTTCAAATTTTAGGTCTAAACATAGAATGTAGAAAATTTTATTAAGGTGAAAATTTGGCTTCTCGAATAGAATTTACTATGTTCCCATATGCCAAATTTGTGATATTGAAGATCTATGTTGAGCATTGAATCAGATCAAAGATCTAATGGTGAGAAATTTATTTGACTGAATAAGGATCCAAAAAAGTATGTGATCTTGTCAGATAGAGATTAACAATGTGCATGAAGTCAAATTATCAAAGGATTCTCAGAAGGAACACACTAATAATAAGTGTTTCAATCTCATTAAATTCATAGAAGATCAACTATACATAAGATATATTACAAATGAATATTGATGGAGCATATTGAGTCAAATAATCAGTGTATGTAAAAAGCATATAGATATTCCAAAAAGTGGCATGATCATGGAAGTATAGATCTTAGATAAATGGTGAGCATTGCAAGTTAAATACTAGGCTACTCCTAAGGAGATCGATAGTGTGTATTAGTTCAAAGTTTCTAGGGATCAAAATATGATGTAAAAGTGTTTGATGTTTAACATTTGCTTTGTGATCATTGGAATTCAAATATTCAAATTAATGAGGGAAAACTAGTCTATAATTTTATTCTATAACTTTTGATATATGTAGAGTTTAATGGTGGTGTAAAAATTAGAGTTGAATAAGACTTCAAGGCACATCCATATAATCTATTTATAAGGTCTAAAATTTTGTACAGTCAAATTTATAGAGATTCAAAGTTGATTATTTGTTCATTCATGGTGTTATTGTGTACAAAATATTTTTTTAGTAAATTGTGCTTTAGGAGAAGAGTGTTCTTGCGAGAGTAATCACATGAAGATGTCTTAGAGGTCATATGGAGTGGACCCATGTATTTAAAAGTAATATTGTGTTCTTTTTTTTCTTGATGAAGTGCTAAAAGAATAAGATCTCTCCATGAGACCTATAAGGGTTATTTAATCCTAATTGAAAGTCATAGTTGCTTAAGTGTGACCCATAGATGATATGTCCAACCTGTGAAGATGGTATTGAGCTATGTCTTAGCATGTTAAATGTCTTAAGTGTTAAGTAAATTATTATGTCTGACTTAGAAGTTGTTATTCATGAAGACTCTATAAATAGTGGATACCAAGGCAATGGTTTCTAGACTTGAATGTGGATGTGTTATAGAGAGTACAAGATAGAGGCAAAGGGAAAGAGATCAGAGTAAGTGTTATTAGTGGATATAATGATGTACAAAGTAGATTGAGGATGAGTGAAGAATCCTATATTGATCTAAAATGGGTTTTTAGATGCATTAATTACATGAGAAAGTTTGAGTGTGTGTGAAGATTTAAAAGAGAAGTGTTATACATAGTTTCTCCAATTAGATTGAATGTAATTAGATTTATGGATTTGTTGATTTCATAAGGTGTTGTGTGGGTACTCAACATCTAAAAAAAGTGGGTTCATTTTCATACTTAGGGGTGGGTTATCTTTATGAAGTGGGTGCTTCACTAAAATGTCTCATTTTTATAATCATCTCATAAGATAAGTAGTCTATGTGTTTTTAGGCTTGAGAGTGGTTTTTATTCCCCAAGAGTGTTTCCCACATAGATATTATGTTATGTGTTTGATCTTGAATCATATTTATTATTCATTATTATGAATATTTTGTATGCTTTATGAATGTTTTTGGTCATTGACTAAGAGTTTTAAGGGATTACAATTGAAGTTGGAAATATCTTGCATCATTGATTCACCCCTAGTGATTATACCTCCAATAATTAGTATTAGAGCTAGAACTTCATTTCAATTTTAACCACTTGAATTTGATCCAAGGTATAATATGGCAAGTTAACAGATACATGGTTTCTCAACAAATCAAGCATCTTTATTCAATGGGTCAAATTATGCCTTCTAGAGTATAAGGATGAGGACATACATCATGTATCTAGGGTTTGATATTTGGAAATATATCATGGATGGTTATACTACACTAACTACTCTTCCAACTAGTACTAATAAAAAAAAATTGAGTGAGAATAATTATAAATCTATGAATGCTATCATTTTTGTTCTATCTAAATCTGAGTTTACCAAAGTGATCCATTACAAGTCTACCAAGGAAATTTGTGTCAAATTACAAACTATCTATGAAGGAGACTCAAAGGTTAAATTGGATAATTTTCAAACCTATGGAAGGTGATTTTAAGGTCTCAAAATGAATGAATAAGATATTGTGGTATTCTATCTTCTAAGGGTTGATGAGGTATTGAACATGATCAAAGGTCTTGGAGAGGTGACTGATGAAGATACTATAGTAAAAAAGGTATTGAGGTCTCTTACACTCAAGTTTTATTCAAAATTTTATGATGTATAATAAATTCATAATCTCACTTAGTTTTAGATGGATGAACTGCATGGCACCCTTACTGCATTTGAGATGAGAGTTGATGAGGATAGACATCCTAAGAAGGAAGTAGCCTTCAGAGTGATCAAGGAAGCTAAGAAGAACAAGTTGAGTCTTGAAGATTTTGATCTTAATTAAGATAAAATTGAATCCATGATTTCAAGAAGATTGAATGTAGGATTAGGTAAGTATGAAGGAAAAATTCCTTTCAAATGTTTTTCATGTGGTAAAGCTAGTTATTTTGTAAAAAAATGTCCAGACCAACTCAAAGAAGATTATAAGGAATCTTATGAGGATTAAAATAAGAAATTTTAGGGTCCTAACAAGTAAATAAAGTTATTCAATAATAAAAATGTAAATAAGGAATCATATAAAGGCAATAAGAACCTTTACCATGAAGAATATAGTAACACATCTATAGAAGAAGTAAACACATCTGATAGTGATGATTCTTTTTATAATAAAGACATGAAGACATTGTTCATGGATGATTAAGGTGAATGTTATTCAATTAGAGATTTATTTGGAAAATATAACTCATAGGTTGAAGATCAAAAAGTCACACTTGAAGATAAATATCTAGATACTATGGAATAAATGAAGATACTACAAAGAAAGAACAAAAAATAAGACTCCTTGATCAAATCCTATGAGGATAAAATTGGAATTTTTGAGGGAAGGTTGAGTAATGAAGTCAAGGAGTATGATGAGATCACACGCCAGCTTGAAACTTAGGGTTGTACTCTTGATGAAGAATAAAATATTAAGGATGAATGGTGTATCATGTATCAATCAAAGATTGAGTATTTGAAGATAAAATTAAATCAAGCTATGAGCAAAGATACAACTAATGATTTGGATAATAAGAATGAATTGATGAATCATCTTGAATATATAAATATTGAGAATAAAAAGATTAAAGAGATGATTTCACAAATCAATGACTATGAAGAGCAATTCAATGTGTTTGAATCAAGATTGAATGATGACACTAGGGAACATGAAGATACTATCAAGCATATCAATAGTCAATTAGAAACTATGTCTACAAGCCTAAAATCCAAATAATATTATTACTTAATGTATGTGATTGAAATTGATTCATTAAAATATGGTTTAGACAAGACATCTTGTAAGGTAAAGTCATTTGTGAAGTTTGAAAAGTGCTCAAATGATCTTGACAATATTTTCAGTATTCAAAGGCACGCAAGTGATAGAAATGATCTTAGATACAAAGAAGAACAAAAACATGTAACTCAAGACAAGATAAAGTTTGATGTGAACAAGGATAATCAGGCTTTGAAGATCAATCATCAGTCAATAAATGAAGCTATTGGCAAAATGATTACAAATCAAATGAGACAACCAAATGTTATGAGGTATGTAAATTTCAATGGTCATTGTTACTCTTGAAATCAATTTGGTCATAGGTCAAAAGATTGTAAAAGATCCTCTATGAATGAATTTTTAGAATTATGAGCAAGACAATGGCAATCTTGAATAACATCATCACTCAAGATAGTCAATAGGTTTACAAGGAAAGAATGACATCTTTGCTACAAATGTCAAGGATTTGGTCATATTGTAAATTTTTATAATATATTCATCAAAGGATCAAATGATCAAGTATATAATCATGAAACTTCAAGCTCACAATGTATTTATAATTTAATAAACCTCATTTGTTTGAAATGTCATAAGATAGGTCACATATCAAGGTTTTATAAGAATGATCAGTATTCTACTTCTCCTATCATGAAGAAGAGTCATAGTGAATGGAGGCCTAAGACAGTAAATTAAAAATAGGATCAAAGTGGATTATTAGCCATGATAGAATAGGGAAAAAGTTCAAGTATCAAAGAACAAGCCCTATCTACCCAAATGGATAAGGAAATCAAGCAAGATCCCAAGATAAATGTTGGGAGAAGAAAATAGATAAGTAAAGATACATAGGATATTTTGTGAATATTTTTGTAGTATATATATAATTGTTATCTATATATATTTGGTCTTGTCCTCCAAAAGTTGTAAAAGGATACAATATGAATAGTCATCTCTCTTTGGCACCAATATAAGGGAAGAATATGAATAGTCAAGACACTGTAGCGACTATAAAGTATGTAATGTTTGTATGAAGAAGATGATGAAACTTTTTTGAGATAAATATAGACTTGTTGGTTATGCTTACCTATCATACTTATTATGTTATTAATTTTATGTGCTAACATGTTTAATTTTTGGTTTAATCTTATCTAAAGTAATCTAAATGATTTGCAAACCTTAATAAAACTTTGGTTAATCTTAGTTCCTAGCTTTTGTGTGATAACTCATCTCTATCATACTTTTGTTAAATATGAATTCTCTAAATTATCGTATGCAATATAATAAAACTTAGATACCCTCATCCTTAACATGTTCTATTGCATCAATAAACTCTACTAATAATGGTGTGGTGAGTGTGGAAACACTCTTTTAGGAGGAAGCTATGTTAATATGGTTATCAGGATAGATGAGACATTGAAATATGGTTAGACTAGAAAGTATGACACTTCATTGAAGAAGAATCTAAAAGGACTAGTCTTACCACAACTAAAAAAAATTCAAGATCACATCTACGAAGAAATATATTAAATTTTATGGTGTGAGTTACCCAAAATAATGACTAATCGGTTGACAAGATTGGAATACTAATGCTTCAATCCCAAAATGAAAGAAACTATTACCTACACTGAAGAGAAGATATACTAGTTGTTGAAATTGGAAACTAATTAAAAGAGAGAAATAGAATATTGGGTCACCACTATCATAGATGGATATATCATTCAATTTGTGTTGTAAGGGTATATAGTATTTGAATCTATATAGGACCATTTTGTCAAAGGAATTAGAGGAATTTTTCTGTATCGACTACCTCTCTTATTAAAGATGTTGGTTTTAGATAAGGCCATAGCGCCTACTCCAGCCAATATGGATTAGTATCTTTAGGTGTATGGGGATATGTGCACATGATGGTGAATGATGGATAGATGAGTAATTACAGCTTGAACCTGAATCTAGAATAGAGATGCAAGAAAATAAGAATCAAAAGAAAACTTTAGATTTAAAATGAGAACTATGACAACAAAATAGATGGAATAAATGAAAAATACGACAAGTGGTTGTGATTAAAAGAGTAGTAGTAGAGTAGATGATGAATGAACATGTATATTTGATGATCAAGATGATTAGTGAAGGATGAATAAAGAGGATGATGAATGCTGATAGATAGAACTAGAGGAAGAAGAATAAGATGAGATGTACGAAGAGGAAGATGATAATAGTTTAGGAATAGAATAGATTGAATATAGAAGTAGTGAAAAAATATAGAAATGGGTATTATTTAAAGAATAATAATTACATAAAGAAATAGATCATAGTCATAAGTTAATCATAGGTTCAAGCACAGTAGAAGAAACTACTGGGAAGAACTATTCACCAGATGTATATGCATATCTGTAGCCCAATATTTTATATTCTAGTATAAATTTATAGCTAGGTGAATAGGAGGATAATAGTTGGAGAATACCATTTTCAAAGTACATGAACCATTGGGGTACAAAAATTCATACAAAATCAATTATGAAGGTTTTGAAGACCTTAGATTTAGTTGAAATAGAGAAATAAAATGAAGTGCAGATAAGCAAAGAGTTCATGATAATTTTTTTGGTACATATAATAGTACATAGGTACAATTAATCAAAATGTAGATGCCTCTAATAATAGTTGTGTAGAGATTCCATCTATTTCATGCAATATGATGGCATACCCAAGAGGATTCATAAACTTAGCCATTTATGATGTGTCTATGGATCCTAAATAGTAACTTCTCACTTGTAAAATGAAATGGAAAGCTAATGGTGTAACTGATGAAACTTTTCATAAGTGAAAATTAGTAGGGGACCTAGCTATAAGAGCACTAGAGTTCATATATAAAATATACCTTCAGGCAAGTTTAAAATATGTATAAGATTGGCTCATCATAGAATTTATAATTAAGAAATGTAACAGTCAAACTATATATGACCTAAAGGAGACAAGGCAAAAATATAGAGAGTCAGTTGTTAGAGGTAAAATCCATTGAGAGGGGGTTTGAATCAGTGATGGAAAACAATCCAATTAAATTTCCAAACCCTTTTAAATACATAAGCATTTAACACAAGCATTTATGAAGCATACAAATCATTCATAATAATGAATAATAAACATAATGCAAGATCACATACACAACATAGGATCTACATAGGAAACCCTCTGAGGGAATAAAACCCACTCTCAATCCTAAAAATACATGGACTACTAACCTATAAGATGATCACAAACAAGAGATCGATGAAGTCTTAATCAATAACCTTTAACCAAGTCCTTCTGACGTACAACCTTGATCAAGTCCTACTGATCAAAGGTATTTAGTGAAACCCTATTTCATAAAGAGTGACTTCCCATAAGGAAGATCAATTCCTTTAGACCCTCCTTGGAATGAACACTTCCACCTTAGATCTGATCTCTTAAACACTTGATGATGTGCCTCTTGATTCTCTATCAACTAGATAAACTTTTTTTCCTTCTTACTCAAATAGTGCTCATATGCACACTCATACCTGTTCACATAAATTCACACTACAAAAACACTATACTTTCATTAGAAACATGACCTATAGGTCATACACACAATCAAGCAACTTTTCTACTCATTAAATCCACTAATAGGCACACTACCTATCCTTCACTCTACAAATCACACACATAAGACTCTCACAAATCTCTCTCTAATCTCACTCTTACAAGTCTAGAACCCAACACATTTGGTTCTACTATATATAGAGAAATCATGAATTAATCAAGTCCATAATATTTCCTTATCAGCCACAAAACATGCCTTCACCCTTAATGCATCTCATATGGGTCACACTTAAGCACTATCCCCTTTTAAAATAGATTTAAATCACTTTTAGGTCTTCAAGAGACCCATTCAACTATTTGACACTTATCCAAGAATAATAAGAACATAAGACCACTTACAAACATATAGGTCCACTCTTTATGTCCCCTAAGACATCCTCAAAAGATCACAGACAAATTATCTTACATTTGCATATGCTTAAATAACTCAAATAGAGACCTTATACATAGGAATACCATTAACGAACATATAATCAAATTCTTAAGCAATGTTTATACTCAAGATAGATTAATCACACCTCCAAAACCACACAAAGTAATTTATGGAGTTTACAACACTACCCAATAGCCAATTCACCATGAAACATCTAAACAATAACTACATAAGTTTGAATATCCTTCTCAAGTCACTTGTAGAACACACAAAAACACAATCAACTTTGGAGCTCATTAACCTTCTTATACACACTTTCAAATATTCTAATTCATATAACTAGATTTTCCTTGGAGTCCTCTACCACTTTGCTTTTACTAAAATAAAAAATTTGACTACTATCAAAACCTATGACCCAAAAACCACACATTGGTCTTTCCTTCACAAATTCAAATATTCAAATGGCAACGGTCATAGGTAACCTTAGAACATAATGTTTGAATCTCATGAACTCTCAGCTTCAGATCAAATACACTCCATCGATATGTATCGATCTTTAACACATAGACACCAATGGTTAATTATTAAGCCTCTATCACTTTGACCACATTTTTTGCATCCTTGAAATGTTGACTTAATGCATTTTTTTTATCTCTATAGATCAACTAGGTCATTAACAATCAATGCTCACCATTTGATCATCTGTATGATTGCCTTCTCACCATTGGATCATTATCTTGTACCTTTGCTCAATCATTAAACATTATGCACCTGTATTCATCTTGCTACCTCTTGACTCCTTGGAATCAATGTACACCATTGATATTTCTTAAGCTTTAACACTTTCAAAAATTACAAAGTATGGGGACCCTTTCAATATGCATGAGTAGTCTTTTTTTCACCTCAATAACTTCTTCTACACTTACTCGTAGGATCTCAAATTTGGACCATATGATCTCTCATACGAGAATCCAACCATGGAAAACATTTCTCTTATAACTCTCACATGTGAAAGATATAACACCATTAAAGTGCCTTCTCAAAATATTTTATCATAGAGCCAACCATGTCCAAATCTACCTAAGAGGCCAACTTTGAGCTTCTATAACTTTTGTTGCACTTTAGTGCATGAACTCAAATTTAGAAAAAATGATCTATACTCAAAACTAAACAAACCTATATGATCATATTATCTTGAAACCTTCACATGTGTAAGATATAAAACCATAAAAAAATATTACTTAGCTCTTTCTACCATACTGCAAAACTGGCTAAGTATGTGAAAACATAGTCAACCTGCCTAAGAGCCCAACTTTACATATGCATATATTTTTACATACTACATCACAAGATCTAAGAATTAGTACAAATAAAATACATAAAAAATAAAAAAAATCCATATGATCACCTTCTCTTGAATCATCCACATGTGTGAGTAATGACCTCATCAACATGCTTACTCAGCTCTTTCTGGTCACTTTACAAATTTAGCTAAGTATGGGAAAATAATGAAATCTATTTGAGAAGCCAACTGTGCACCCTCATATATTTAACCATGATTTGATTCATGAATTAAGATTTGGAACAAAATAACTAGGGAATATAGTGATCAAAACCATATTACCAACTCCCCTTGACTCATTCCCATGTGATAATGGTGGTATCATCAAATTGCCTACTTAGATTTTTCGCTACTAGACCCAAAGTGTCTAGATGAGAATAATGAACTACCAAATGAATTCCACTCATGCACACAATCTATAAAAGCATATATAATATCTTAGGTACCTATTTCACATTTTCCAATCACCATACTCAACCCTGAACACCTCTAATCAATCAAATTTTGAAGATCAACTACGCATACTTCAAGCACACCAAGATAACCATATTGCACACTTTATCATTATCACATAGACTATCAAATTAATTCATCCACTCACTAAATAATCTCCATAAAACCACCATGAAATCATCATGACAACTCTACAATAATATCCCCCTTTGTCATTGATGTCAACACCCATCAATATAGTAATATAAAGCTCACCTTCTCTATCTTCAAATCACTCCCACAAATAGGAAATTTTTCCCCAATAGAGACTTTCTCCCTCTTGGACACAATGATAAATTGGACACAATATAATCTTAAGGACTTGAAAATACTATAAATAGGAAAGGACCATCTTAAAAAGATGATACAAACTCGCCTTTACCTTGAGCCAACCTCTTCTTGTCTTGACAACTTCTTCTAGCTCCATACCAACACTCTTCTTTACAAGCACAACAACTAATGCAAAAAGAACACACAAAATACTAAAATCTGATGTAAATTACCAAGAGGCATCTAAAATGGAATCCCCCTAATATTTTTTAGTAATTTCACAACTTGAGAATCTTCATATCTCCACAAACCATGAAGAACCACCACACAGGCTTAATAGCCTTCTTTCTTAAGACACTATCATGTCTATCAACAGAGCATCATACCATTAAAAAAAGTAGGAAACATGTTATAAACCAATTTTATAACTTTCCTTAAATACATTCATGTTTTTTTTCTCTTAGATAAACTAAACAAAATCACTCTTCTTCTCACTAGGTCAATCTAGTCCTCTTGTAGCCCTACCTAGAACTTACATAGCCCAAAACTTTAAGTAAACACACATTCCAGACCTAAAAATTCATATTTGGATCACTCTCATATTCCCCCTTAATCACACCAATTTTAATCACTAGGATCATCCTCTACAACTTACTTCCTTTACACACCTACTAGCTAATTAGCCCTCTATTTTGACATAAACAACAATAACTTGGGAACCACAAACCTTAAAAACTCAATGAAGCTTAATTTGACCACCCATTTGTCCTAGTCAAAAAATTAATAATCT
>JARHVA010006437.1:642500-913556 GCA_037957365.1 Torreya grandis | reverse complement strand
AACTATCATATTATGAAGTGTGTCTATTTTTTATTTTTTTTAAATATTGGATTTATATTCCTAAATAATAAAGGGGTTGAGCAATGTAAATCAGTAGATAAATATGCAAGAATTAACCTACTAATTTGCATAAATAGACAATATTTTTGCCTTTTATAAATATAGTAGGAGGTGAGAGAGATTATAACTTAACTTATTTTAGCTGATCGAGACTGAGACAAGATCTAATATTAGTGGAGAAAGACTGAGAAATAATTAGAAACAAGATTTTAAACTTTGTTTCTTGATTGGATAAGAGCATTGAAAATATGACACCCTATTGTCCAGTGTTTGTAGTCTTATTCCAGTGTTGTTGTCCTAAGGCTAAGAGATTTTTGGGTTCTATTGAAAATGCCTGTGTTACCTTGTCATTGAAATTTTAGGGTATGGGACCTTAAAGAGCTCATTGTATTCCTATTTTAATTTTCAAAACCCTTAGGTGATATTAGTACTTGAACTTAAATTTAAATTTAGGAAAGAGAGAAAAGGGGTTAATGTGTAAAGGATACACTAGATGCATTTCACACCCCATGTGTGGGCACACTCGTTACATACCAATACTCTAAAGAGGGATAAAGCTAATGCAGTCCTACCATTAAAGTTCTTGGTACAATTTGTGTATGATCAATGCAACTAGAATGCAAAATTAGATGTGCCCTAACTAGCTAGGAACTAGTGTAATGAATTGAGTAGGAATTTAATAATATTGGAAGGCTATTTGCAAAGAATAGGGAAGAATTCTTGAGTTTACTTTCTTGTATTCTTGTGTCTCTCTTGAAAATGAGTGCCAACCCTTCTAAATGGACTTTAATTTGCATTCTATAGGGAACTAGATGATTATGGGTTAAATTAATTTGCATTAGGATGACAAGGGAAAATATAAGAAATTAGAAGAATCTAACCATTGGAGGAAAAAACAAACTTGTAAAATAGCAAAAAAAATAGGACACCCTAGGTTCCAATGCTCTTGTACTATTTGGGCACTATTGTCCTAAGGGATTGAGACCTAAGGGGATGGATTTTGGCCTAAAAGGGCTACTTGGTTCTGAATGGGATAAGTTTAGAAAGCTTTGGATGACTAAGAATCAGTGAAAGAAGTAGCCTAAAAGGGTTATGTGAGCCAATAAGAGGACCTATGGATTAGGTGTCTTATCCATACTAAAGTTGTATAATTTTTCATTTTACATGACTATATTTCCCCCGCCCTTGATTATAGTGATGGAAAAAGTGAAATACTAGGATAAAGGAAAGTAAGAATCATACTTGAGCTTACCTATAAGGTTGAAGCTCATGAAGTTGTGTGATGTTGGATGTGCATAGAGAGAACATAGTGTAAATTATGAATTTGTAATGAAAACACAAAGTAGATCAGTTCTTACTAGATATGATATATCTAAAAAAATAATGTAAAAGAGATGATTAAGAGGAAGAGAAAGGAATGAATACACCTCTTTGGGTACATGAACTAATACAAAATCTATTGTGATATTAGAATGTGCTATATGATACTGAGTGTGTGTTGAATCAAAAGTAATATCATGAAGAGAGTTGAGTGTTGAATTACCTAGAATGTGGCTCAAGAATTCAAAGGCTATCCCTTTATCTCCATCATCACCAAATATGTGAATTTAATGAATCATGCATGTGCTAAATGATGTTTCAACTATGTGTCCAACCCCTCTGAATAGGTATCTCAAAAATACAAAGGTTGGCCATTTGGTTCCATCATTTCCCTATGAAGTGAAGCTATGAAGTGATATTGATATAGAGTAGATGTCATATGGGATGGCTCATGGAGCCCCATGGATGTGCTAAAATTCTAACAATGTGACATGGATAGCTTGAATGTGTGTTGTAAACTAGGCCACTCTTGGCCATTTTGAAATAAAGAGGTTATAATTTTATGAAAACTTCTATAAAACTAATATAAAATGCTTATGTGAAAGCCAAATCAGTAACTCAGGTACTTGGAAAGATAAACTTGTATGAAATTTTAACTCAAATTTGATGCCAACCAATTATAGATGGAGTAAGGATTACAACTACTAAGAATGCCTAAAATAAACTGAACTCAAAAGGAAAAGAAGAACAATGTGCCATGTACATTGTCCCTTAATCACTGATGTTTGAAACATGGGTTTTGATTTGGAAGCTATGAAAACTAATATTATAAACTAAAAGTTAGAACTATCATGTCATGCATTATAACCCACTATATCTCTATTCTCTAAGAAAACTATACTGAAACTACTAAATTTGACTGATTTAGAAGTCCAAAAATAGTCCCTAAACTAAACTTTTTGCCTATTTCTATAAACCTTGAGTGCTTTCCTACTTGGAAAAGAGTGCCAAAATGTTGACACCCATATGTTTGGCACTACTATCCATTTTTTGTGATGTTTTTTGGTGTGAAAATTGGCCATTAATCTAAAGTTATCACTATTTTTCTACTTTGTTTTGACTAGTTTGACCTCTAGATTCTATACTAAGTGTTTTGAGTGTTGATTTTTGTCTATTAGAAGGTTTTAAATCTATGAAAAACCCTTGTTTTATGCCCCCTCTTTTAAGGGTATGAATTATGAACCTACCATGACTTCCCTCAAAATAAAAGGAGTCCTACAAGTGTGCTAAGCTATATAGATGTAAGATATAGCATTGAATATTTGACAAGATATTTCAAGACATATCAATATTTGAATTGATATATTTTTAGATCAACAATGGTATGCCTAGATAAATATAACAATGTAAAATCATATGCATGATATTTAACTAGAGTAGTAATGTTAGATATTAGTTGTTAGTTGTTATTTTATTAGTAAGTATGGAGGGATTGAACATGATGTCCATCATGGCATCTAGGAAACAAAATGAATTCATGATTGGAATCATGGCATTGCACATAGTAAGGAGCACACAAGCAAACAAGCATATAAAGAAAGAAGCAAGAAGCATATAAGGGTGGCCAAGAGGCCATGCAAATAAGTTACACGGACACATATCACTCAAACTAGAAGACAAGCATACAAGGCATGTTCAAATACCACATACATATACAAGTGAGCAAGCAAAGTTGGAATGAGGGCCATAAGCACATGAAAGAGCACAAACAAAGGATATTGGTATATTTCCTAAGGAACACAAATTAATAGAATCAAAGAAAATTATAAAATGTCCTAAGGTAGAAATATAAGACAAGAAAGAACTAGAAATGCAATCACATAAGCTACATTAAGCAAGGAATGAAAGCAAGAGTAAGTACTGAAAGATACAAACACATATAAATAATCAAATAAAATGTAAAAGTATGAAAAATATTGGTAGTACAAGACTGGGTATATGCTAAAAAATACATAAGTGTTACGTACTAGTGAAATGTCAATGTAGTGATCTATGTAATCTAATAAGAAATGTGCATCAGTATGATAACTCAGAGTGTGTAGTGTAGGAATGACATAACCTAGATGGTTTAGTCATGTAGAAGATTCCCCTAGTGGGTGGGTATAGTGATGTGTGTCTTGAATTTAGAAGTAGAAATTCCCCCTCGATGGGTAGAGTGAAGCAATCAAAGAGATGGATGTCACTACACACACTCAAAAGAGATCAAGTGAAACATGGTAATGTAGATAAATTGACATTCAATATCATAAAATAGAAAATGTGATTCTTAGCATGTTATTAGTAATGTAAACATGGATGATGCATACAATCAAAAATATTTTTGGTGTTTTTACAATTTTATGAATGTTTTTGTATTTTGAAGTGTTATATCATTTTTTGTATTTTTGACAGTATTTGAAATATGTATAATCAAGTAGGAGATAATATGTATAATCAATGCTAGAAAGAAATTATGAACAAGTATATACATCATAATATAAATTACTAGGTTGGTGGTGGGAAGGGATCCAAAGATGGAGCTTTTTGGGAATGAAAATGGAGGAAAGGATCTCAGCCATCATCAACTACATCAAGATCATCATCATAAGTATCATAATATACTACAAATGTTGTGTTCATGATGTCATAATGTTGAAGTCAAACTGAGGTTTTCTCTAGTGGTGGAGATTTTGATTCTACTCTTGGACATTTAGGCCTAATGGTAAGTGAATTTAGTAGAAGTGGTGGAGCTAGTGTTACTATAATCTGAATAATACCTCAATCCTATAATTTATTCAATCTCTACTATAAGCATATGCATGAGTTTGTATCATGGATTGTAATCCTATGGAAGGTACAAAATGGGTGACCATTTTGATGTGACAATCTACTGATAGATCTATGTGTTTTATTCTTTTTGTGAATTAAGTGTTTAATTCTTAAGTAAATAAAGGTCTGAGTAAATGTAAATTAGTAAATAAATGTGTCTCAATTAGCCTACTAATTTGTGTATATAGATAGGTATTTTACCTTTTCTAAAAATAGTAATAAGTGTAAATAAATTAAACTTTTCTTATTTTGGGTTGAAACAGATGATGTCAGGTCTATAAATGGTTATGTAGGGATGATAGACTATCATAAATAGGACTTATATCTTTGTTTCTAGATTGTATAGGAGCACCAAAATCAAGACACCCTACTACTTGGCACTATAGTCCAATTTTTGGTACTATTGTCTACTTTCAATACTATTGTCCCCTTCTAATGTTGTTGTCTTGGTGGTCTATATTTTTTGGGTTCTATTTAGTATGCCTATGATACCTTGGTAGTGAAATATCAAAACCTAGGTCTGTGCAGAGCTCACTGTATGTCTGATTCAATCTTCAAAACCCTTGAGAGATTTTGGTACTTAAACATGAGTATCAAACTTGGGAAAGAGAGGAGGGGTTAGTGTGTAAAGGATATATTGGATTCACTTCACACCCCATGTGTGGGCACGCTGTCTACATATAAATACTCTGAAGAGGGATCAAGCTAATTTAGTTATCCCATTTGAAGTAATTAGTTAAATTATGTGATATATGTAACTAGATGGGAAATTGGGATGTACTTTGGATGACTAGAGATTGGTATGAATGCTTTAATAGGATTGAATTTGTCTTGGAAGGCTGTATGTAGAGAATAGGGAAGATTAATTGAGTGTACTTGCTTTTATTCTTGCTTCTTTCTTGTGAATGAGTGCCAATCATTCTAAATGGACATTGAATAGGGAAACTGATGATTGTGGGTTATATGATCTTATATTAGGCTAATAGGGGAAAAGATAAATAATTGGGAAAATTTGACCATTTGAGGTTGAAGTGAACTTGGACAACAATGCTAAAAATATGACACCCTAAATTTTGGTATTTCTATCCAAGTTAGGTGTTATTTTCCTAGGAGGATGAGACCTAGGGGGATGAATTTATGTCCAAGAGTGTTACTTGGGTCTCAAAAAACTAAGTTTGAGAAGTTATAGGTGACTAGGAATCAATGAAAATATAGTTGAGAAGGGTTGAGTGAACAGGAAAGAAGATTTATAGGTTGGGTGCTTATAGCCATGCCTAAGTCATATAGTTTCACATTTTATATGATTATGTTTCCCCCCTATTTATTCTAGTGATGAATCAAAATTAAACAATAGGATAAAGGAAAAATAGAAAGCATACATGAGCTTACCTGTAAGGGAAAATCTCATGAAGTTGTGTGATGTTGGATGTGCATAGAGAGATCATGTTGTGATGCGTGAATCTACAAATAAAAACATGAAGTAAATCAATTATTACTATATATGATATATCAAAAATAAGAACATATAAAAGTTGAGTAAATGAAATTCATACACCTAATTAGGTACGCAAACCAATATAAAACCTATTGTGATGCTAGATTGTGTTGAGTATGTGTTGAATCAAGAGTAATATCATGAATGGAATTAAGTGATCAATTCCATAAAATGTGGCTCAAGAATGAAAAGGATGGCCCTTTGGCTCCATCATCACTAACTAAGTAAAGTCAATAAGTCATGTGTATACTAATTGATGTCCATACTATATCTCTAATCCCTTTGAATAGGTGGTTGAAGAATACAAAGGTTGGCCCTTTGGCTCCATCAATTCTCTATGAAGTGAAACTATGAAATGATACCACTATATAATATATTTCATATGAGATGTCTCATGGATTCCATGAATTTGCTATAAATATAACACTATGGCATGGATAATAGAATGTGTGCTAGAAACTAGGCCCCTCTTAGCCATTTAGAAAGATGGAGATTAGTCTTACATGAAATCCACTTCAAAACTAATGTATAGGCTTATATGAAATAAAAATAAAGAACTTGGTTACTCAAAAAGATAAATTTGTATGAAATTTTAACTTGAATGTGATTCCAACCACCTATAGATGGAGTAAGGCATGCAACTACTGAGAATGCCTAGAATAAACTAAACTCAGAAATAAAAGAAGATCAATGTGTTGCACACATTGCCCCCAATCACTAATGTTTAGAACATGGATTTTTATCTAAAATTTTGAAAACTACCTAATATAAAATAAAAGTGAGAACCATCATGCCATGCATGATGAACCTATGTATCTAAGAAATCTATGTTGAAACTAATGCATCTAAAAGATCTGAAAGTACAAAAATTATCCCCAAACTAAACATTTTACCTATTTTTGGAAAACCTAAGTGTTTTTATACCTAAATATGAGTTATAAACTATGTACACCCCTTTTTTTGGTGCTATTATCCATTTATGACACTATTATCCATTTTTGGTATTATTAATTAATGTGAAAATGGACTATTAATCTGAGACTATTCCTATTTTTCTGCTCTGGTTTGATTAGTTTGACCTCTTTATTTTGTACTAAGTGTTATGAATGTTACTCTTTCAACTGTTAATAGGTTTGATCTCTATGACAAACACCTATGTGATTCCTCCTCTTCTGAGGGTAAGAATGATGAGCTTGTAATGACTGCCCTCAATAGAAAAGAGTCATGTAAGTGTGTTAAGTTGTATAGATACAAAATATAACATTGAATATTTAACAATATATTTCAAGATATATCAATATTTAAATTGATAAATTATTATATCAATAGGGGTATTCCTAGATAGATATAAAAATGTAAGATCATGTGTATGATACTGAACTAAACTGGTAATTCTAGATAGTAGTTTTTTAGTTATTATTTTTTAAGTAAGCATGAAGGGATGGAGCATGATGTCCATCATGGAATCCAAGAGAATAAGAAAATACATAATATGGATCATGGAATTATAATAATAAAAAATCAATCAAGCAAAAATAATACAAAATAAAAATCCAAAAGCATACAAGGGTGGCTAAGGGGCCATACAAATAAGGGACATATACACATGTCATGTGAAATAAAATTCAAACATGGAAGGCATATTAAAATTACACATACACATATAAGTGAAACAAGAAAATGCATAACACAGGCCATAGGCACATAGAAGAGGAAAAACAAAGGACATTAAAAAATGTCCTAAAGAACACACATGAATAGAAGCAAAGGACATTGGAAAATGTCTTAAGGCACAAGCAGGAGATAAGCTGTAATTGAAAATTAAATCACATAAGCTATGTTAAGCAAGTAGAGAAAGCATATAAGAACTAGAAATATACAAGAACATCTAAATAATCAAAAAAATGGGAGAATATGAAAAACATGTTTAGTACAAGACTAGGTAAATGTTAATAAATACACAAGTGCTATATACTAGTACAATGTTGATATAGTATTCTATGTGAGCTATGAAGTAATGTACGTTAACATGATAACTTAGAGTGTGTGGTGTATGAATGACATAACCTGGATGGTGTAGTCATGTATAAGATTCCCCCAATGGGTATGTATATCTATGTGTGTCTAAAATGTAGAAGTAGGAATGCCCCCTCAATGGGTAGAGTGAAGCAATCAAAGAGTTGGATGTCACTACACACACTTAAAAAAGATCAACTAAAACATGGTAATGTAGAAAATCAACATAAAATAGCATGAAAGAACAAATTTAAGCTCTTTAATGATAGTAGTAATGTAAACATGGATGATGCATAGAATCAAAAAATGTTTTTGGTGTTTTTACAAATTTTTGAATGTTTTTTTGTATTTTGAAGTGTTATATTATTTTTGTATTTTTGAAAATATTTGAACTATGTACAATCAAGTAGAAGAGTTTATGTACAATAAATTTTGAAAATAAATGATACTACCCAATGAGTCTTAGATGAGACCCCCTATCATGGTGTCTTATATCAAATAATGGAATCATGTGTGATTGTGAAGCATGATTGAATGGCTATGAATATGACTTTCTATATTTGGATTCATCATGGGTATCTTGAAAATCATAATAACCTATATCTTCCACTCATCATTATCATCTTGATTTTGAACCAATGGAATGATAGTGTTGATTATTGTTGTATCTAGATATTTTCCTTTGACAAATTATGTTTGTGAATGATTTGCCTTAGGATATTCAATAAATCCCAAACATCGATGATAAACATTATCATATACTAGAATAGGATTAGTAATGCCTTGAGCATGTTTGCCAAACCCTTGACCTTGATAATCAAACTATTGTTGATATGTTTGACCAAACCCATACTGATTTAAAATTTGAGCCTCATTTTGGAGAGGTAGATTTACATATTTTTCATGCTGGACCTATGATTGTGGTACTATTTTCTCTCTAATTTGACTTGTTGATCCTTTTTTTGTTTTGAGTTCTACTCTAGTAACAATTTTTGTAATGTTTCTGAATTTCACCCTTTATGAATGTGGTCATGTGTTATGGATTGCTTGACTAATTTACCATGTATAAGGTCCTCATTAATAATTATTTATTGTATGTGCTTTTTCAATGCCAAACATGTATCTATGTGATGCCCATACATTCTATGATATGCACAATAATATCTAGATCTTCTCACTAGATGTAGAAGAGGTAGTTTTATCATGTTATATTTAATCATTTCCCCTAGTAGCTCACTTGAAATCTTATTTTATCTTTGAATGTTTTATGAATCACTAGCTGTAGAGTCATTTTGTTGTGATTTTTTTTATATGTAACATTGCTTGCAACCAATTGACTAGGTGAAGGTGCATATAGATGATTGAAACTAGGGTGTCTTTGAAGCTTTTGTATTGTAATCTAATTTTATAATGTTGTGATATTTTCATGTAATAGTTGATTATATATTTGTAAATCTGAAATTATCTTTCTCATACTAGTGATTTTATCATTTAGAGTCTCATAAGTGCAAACCCTAGTTGCTTCTAATTGAGCATGTAAGCACATGTGCTAAAGATGTTTTGAAAAATTTGTTGGTTGAATGTATGCATTAGGATTAATAGTAGAGGCTACCTCACCTTTTGGATGGGTGATATCATGGACCTGGTTAGAGGTAAATTAGTTATCACCCTCTTGAGGGAGAGGAGGAGAAGGGATTTCTTTCCTATACATAAGGTATGACATTGAAACAAGAGTATCTAAAGAGGCATATACATCTAGGTATAAACTATGCATATAGGCTAAAATGCATGTAAGTGGAGTTATAAATTATATATAAATATGATAATAAAGAACAATCCACATGAAAGATAGCAAACAAGGGATAGAAAGAATGTATGCATGCATGTATGCGTAAGAAACTGTGACATGTGTTATGACATTTTTAATGTGTAAAGAATAATAAGCTTGTATATTTTTCCCTATGAAATATAGAGAGGAAAGGGTAGAGATCATGTATTTGTTCAATAATGTATAAATAAATTTGACATGTATTATAACATTTGTAAAATTCTTAGCATGATAAGCTTAAAGTTTTTTCCATATGAGAGATAGAGAATATACAAAAGAAATATTGAAATTGTGTGTAAGTTTAGCAATGAATTTTGTAATATCATAATTTATTATGAAACATAAGCATGAAATGCAAAGGATGAAGATTTTTACTAATATATGATAGACTTCATCATTCATGTACATGATAAGGCCCATTATGGTTTCCTTTTTATTTGCAAGAAATGTAAGAAAAGTTTGTAAATAAATGAGCATCATTTTTGCAATTTGACTATAGATGTAAGGTGATACCTCAAGAAGACAAATAGGAGCTATTATATACAACTAGGGATAAATATTATGAAAAATACTATGAATTTTTGTAATTTAGATTGAATTTCTGAGGTAAGTATACAAGATAAAATTTAGAATTTTATGGGAAAGTGCTTGATTTAATAGGAACTAGTAAATACAACTAGGGTTTGAAAATATTTTTTTTCATAGATTTGTATTATAATTTTAAATTTTTTTATGAAGTTGTAGAATTTAGCTTGAAAACTTTAAGAAAATTTTGAAAACATTTCTAAAATTAGAAATATATTTTTCCTAGTGGTTTGAGAGTGTTTGTATGCAAATAAGATATTGTATGTGAAAACTAGGGTTTGAGTGAATTTATTGAAAATATTTCAATTAATTTGTAGTTTTTCATTTTTAAATTTAGGAAAAATTAAGAAAAAATTGCAAAAAAGAAAAAATAATTAGCCCTAGGGTTTCTAGGGTTTTTGTGCAAAAAACTAATGTAAGTTGGGTTCACCAAATGTTTTATTATTTTTGGGAATTAAGTGTTTAATTATTAATAAAATAAAGGTTTGAGTAAATGTAAATTAGTAAATAAATGTGTCTCAATTAGCCTACTAATTTATGTAAATAAATATCTATTTTACCTTTTCTAAAAATATTAAAAAGTGTAAAGAAATCAAACTTAGCTTATTCTAGGCTAAAATAGATGATGCAAGGTCTAGAAATGGTTGTGTAGGGATGACAGACTATCATAAATAGGACCTAGAACTCTATTTTTGGATTGGATATGAGCACCAAACTCAAGAAACCCTACTACTTGGAGTTTTAGTCTACTTTCTAGCATTATTATTCACTTCTAGTGATATTGTCTACTTTTAGTGCTATTGTCTTGGTGGTTTGGCTTTTCTAGGTTTTATTCAATAGGCTTGTGACACCCTGATAGTGAATTATCAAATCCTAGGTTTGTCCAAAGCTCACTGTATATTTGATTCAATCTTCAAAACCCTTAGGAACTCTAGGTACTTGAACTTGAGTAGAAAACTTTGGAAAGAGAGGAGGGGTTAGTGTGTAAAGGATACACTAGATGCACTTCACACCATGTGTGTGGGCACATTGCCTACATACCAATACTCTAAAGAGGGATCAAGCTAATTTAGTTCTCCCATTTTAAGTGCTTGGTAAAATTGTGTGATGTACATAGTTAGATGCAAAATTGGAATGTACTTTGGATGACTAGAGACTAGTATGAGTTCTTTAATAAGCTTAAATTAGTCTTAGAAGGTTGTATGTAGAGAATAAGGAAGAGTTCTTAGGTGTACTTTCTTATATTCTTTTTTATTTCTTATGAATGAGTGTCAACCCTTCTAAATAGACATGAAATGGCTTTTTATAGTAAAACTAATGATTATGGTTTAGATGAGTTTGTATAAGGCTGACAGGGGAAAAGATAAGGAATCAAGAAAATTTGACCATTTGAGGCTAAATTTAACTTGAACAAAAATGCCAAAAATAAGAGACACTTAAATTTTGGTACTCTTTCCCAAGTTGGGCACTATTTTACTAGGAGGATATGACCTAGGGGGATGGATCTAGGTCTGGGAGTGTTGTCTGGGTCTCAAAAATCTAAGTCTAGAAAGCTACAAGTGACTAGGAATTAGTGAAATTCTATCTAAGAAGGGTTGAGTGAGAAAGAAAGAGGACCTATAGGTTAGATGATATTATTGATGCCTAAGTCATCCAATTTCACATTATATATGATTACACTATGTTTTATTATAGGTAATGTGATAAATCCATGATCAAGTAATATCTATAACATAAACTATGGTTGATTCCATGTGTTTCTTGTCTAAATTTGAATAATTGGATCTATATCCATAGAGGTAACCATGTGAATTGTATGTGCCAAGTGAATTAACTATGGTCATGAATGTGGAGAATGTCTTGAGAGTGTAGTGCAATATTCTAAAAGCACTATAACATGTGGTGTGAGATATCTAGAGTCATCTTGATACTCTCCTAGGCCGATTGGTGTAAATCTCAATCCACACAAATAATCATTTATAAGTGCGGGTGTTGCATCATCATCTAAAGAATCCTATGAATTTGTATCAACATCATGTATATATGGTAACTTAAAATTTACCACTAGTGGTAATGGTGATATAGGAGTCTCATTAGTTATAGTAGTAGAAGATGGTATTGTTGTTATAGTTATAGTAGTAGAAGATGGTATTGTTGCTAAAATATTTATAAATAGTCGAGTAATTATGGAATCAGACATAACTACTGCTGCGACTATCAGTGATGGTGGATTTGTAATTCGTTTCTAAATTGTGACTAATAGAGTAGTTAGAATGGTAAAAGCTACTATAGATAGTGAAAAAGTTGGTACTGATGGTGTAATTATATGTGAAGTAGTGTGGGAAGTTTTTAGTCTATCCAACTTCATATGTATGTATCTAATCAAGATAAAGGCTATGAATTTGTGTCTATACTATGAGATATGGTGTCCCATCTAATAAAATAGTCAAATATGACTCTGTAAGTTGATAATATTTGAATGGTTGGTTGTCTACTAGACATGCGTATAAATATCCCTCATAGAGAAATATTAATACATCGATGGAAAGTAAAAGGAATAGCATCCATGGTATGTATCCAAGGTTATTTGAGTAGAAGATTATATTGGAGAGGACCTGACATGATCTAGAATTGTGTGGAGAGGGTTTTTGGACCCACCATGATATCCAAAGTAATAATACCCAAGTTTTTAATGGTATATCATCGAACCCTCAGATGTTCTTATATGTTTTTTGCATTGATGCCAAATCTATAGCCATGGCCTATAAGAATGTGATATTACAAAAATTTATTCCAGAACCACTATCAACAAGAAAAATCTTAAATGTATTGGTTTTGACTTGTACTTATATGAGTAGTGGAAAATTTTGATCAATAACCATCTGAGAAGGCATGTCCTCACTATCAAAATAAATTGCATCTTGTATAGTTTTTAGAGTATTAACAATTGATTCAAATTAAGAAGGTTTTGAATCAAGAGGCATATAAGTCTAAGTGAGTACCTAATAAAGTATGTCCTTGAATACATTATTTTTTGAAGTGGTTACAACATGGAAATTTTAGTTGGAGTGTTTCTCAACTAATTAACAATGTCATATGATTTGTGTGAATCTACCTGTTCTACTTGGTTGAGTTTATGATAGGTTGGAATAATAAGGTGATGGGGCTCCTAGGTAGGTGGAGGAGGTATAACTTCACATCGAGTAATAGATATAACCACATTATATACTATTAATATAGGAGTTGTAGTTGTTATGGGATGTGAACAAAGATAATCAGCTGGTAGACGAGGGAGAGGAACAAAAGGTGTCAATTGGTTGGGCTCTCTAACGATGGGTAGTGACCTAGGGAAGAGTAAGATGGACCATGTAACATGACTCGGTATGGGGGAAAGGCTCCAAGGGAGGTGATGATAGAGATGGATTAATATTTTTAAGAATAAATTACTTAACATCATCCCATATAATGACAAATAAGCATGAAATGGAGAGAATGAAACTTTATACTAACATATGATAGACTTTACCATTCATTTATATAGTAGGTCCCATTATGGTTTCTTTACTACTTGTAAATAATGTAAGAAGAATTTGGAAATAGATGAGCATTAGTTTTTAAATCTAGCTATAAAAATAAGGTGATACCTCAAGAAGAAGAAAGGAGCTAGTACATGTAACCAAGGATTTTTTTAGAAATACTTATGCAAAATAATACAAATTTTTAATGTTGAAACTATTTTTTTGGGTTTTATATTCAGCTAAATTTTTAGAAAATGATGAGAAAAGTACTAAAAAATAACTAAGAATGTATTTTATGTAACTAGGGTTTTGAATGATTTTTTTCAAAACTAATGCAATAATTTGTTAATTTTCTTATGAATTTGTAGAATTTAGTTTGAAAATTTTAGAAAAATTCTGAAAATATTTCTAAAATTAGTAATATATTTGTCCTAGTTGGTTTGAAAGTGTTTGAATGTAAATAGGACTTGGTATGTGCAAACTAGGGTTTGGGTGAATTTACTAAAAATATAACAATTAATGTGTAGTTTTATGATTTTCAAATTTAGGAAAAATCAAGAAAATATTGTAAAAAATTAGAAATAATTAGCCCTAGGGTTTCTAGGGTATTTATGCAAAAATTTGAAGTAAGTCAAGTAACCAAATGTTTTGTTGTTTTTAGAATATTGGGGTTATATTCTTAAATAATAAAGGGGATGAGCAATGTAAATCAGTAGATAAATATGCAAGAATTAACCTACTGATTTGTGTAAATAGATAGTATTTTTTCCTTTTCTAAATATAGTAGGAAGTGAGAGAGATTAAAACTTAGCTTATTTAGGCTGATCTGGTCTAAGACAAGATTTGATATTGGAGGAGTAGGACTAAGAAATAGTAAAAAATAGGCTTTGAATAATATTGGAAGGCTATTTTCAAAGAATAGGGAAGAATGTTTGAATGTACTTGCTTGTATTCTTACGTCTCTCTTGAAAATGAGTGTCATCCCTTTTAAATGGACTTTGAATGGCCTTTTATAGGGAAACAAATGATGATGGATTAAATGAATTCATGTTAGGGTGACAATGGAAAATATAAGGAACCAGATGAATCTGACCATTGGAGGCAAAAATGAACTTGGACAATAGTGCTGAAAATAGGACACCCTGGGTTCTAGTGCTCCTTTCCTATTTGGGCACTATTATCTGAAGGGGATGAGACTTAGGGGGATGGATCCGAGCCTGAAAGAGTTACCTAGGTCTGAAAGGGCTAAGTCTAGAAATATTTCAATTATTGGGAATTAGTGAAAGAAGTAGCCTAGAAGGGTTTTGTGAGCTAACAGGAGGACCTATAGATTAGGTGTCTTAGCCATATTGAAGTTGTACAATTTTTCATTTTACATGACTACATATATCAAATTCATCTTAAAAACCTTTTCAAAATTAATTTCCAAGTGCTTTGCTATGTGATTTTCACTTTTTTGGGATTTAAAATGGTCTTTGACAAGATTACACATGTTAATGATGCATAGAGAAGGTTTAAAGTGACTTTTTAACCTTATACATAACATAAAACTTATAAAACATCAAAAGACTCTCTAAACATGTTAATAAATCACAAAATCCATCCTTTAATATTAGAAGGATTAAAAAACATATAAATAGATTTACCTTAACTTTTCCAAAAGAACCTTAAATTTTTCTAAACATAAAATGGGGAACCATAATAAATGGATATTTGAAGACCTTGGATGGATTTAAAAAAATATAGAATCATAAGGATCAATGTTTTTAATTAGACTCCTCTATGGTATATAAATTTGGCTAACATCTTTGGTGACCTCCTAGGGTTTCATGCTTGCTATGCACCTTAGACTGGTTACCTTGTTCATCCATTAGGCTATAGAATCACATATCACTCAAATTCAAACTTTATTACACCTTAAACTATATTAAACACATCTCAAATAATAAAGACAACTAAATTCCTCCAAAATACACAATAAGATAAAAGAACACATTACAACAAGGCACACACACATACACACTTATGATACATAGGATTTAGGGAAAACAAAGCACAAGAAAACTAATGAAAACAACTAATCTTAAGAAATTTTCCTCCTAGATCAAATGGAATATTTTTGAAAACTCTTCCTCAATGAGATGAGCAACGATCTAGATAAAGCTAACCTTTGGAAATGATGTTTGGTGGAGTAGTATTATTGTTTTCCCACTCATTTGGCATACTCTCATGAATTATCAGTAGCAAACATGTTTCTAATGAAGACATACTCATCTTGTATCCCAATACTTACCTCATGTTTCTCCTTGATGTTTGAATTTGTCTCAAACATGATCACATATTAGATCAGAGAGGTAGTGTCAACTTTGACTACTAGAGGCTCCATGAAATGGTGTACCTTATGTTGAATAGCTTCTCGGTAACTCCCACATTTTTCTTCAAGGAAGATAACAACTCATAATCATATTCATATTAGTCAACAAGAGATATAGGCCCTTGAAAAACATAAAATTAATTTCAAATGCTCCAATATTTTTACCACATGTCACCTTGAAACTCTTCATTTTGACTTAAGAAGGCATATTGAATATGATTGTCACCTTGAGGCCCTATCTCTATAACCTTTTTAATTGCTATCATGTGATCAGGAGCTTCATGATGGTTACTTATAAGGTCATCAATCATTGATACAACTTTGATTTACTCTTCAAATATGATTGGTGCATTCCCATTATAGGACATTTTAAGCCCACTCAAGTCCTCATATTATTTTATTATGAGATCATATACATAAAGATCAGCTACAACTTCTTTATGGAGAATTTCTATGAAAATATTTCCTTGAGGTTCATCTATTATCAACTCAACGAATTCTTATTTACAACAAGAAGGAAGACCAACATTTTCAATCAAAGGAGAGAGTTCAAAAAAAGGTTTTACCTCTTTTAAGCTACTTAAGGCATATTTTAAAGTATCCAAATGCATCTCAATAGCATCTAGATGCTCCAAATCATTAATAGGTTCTAAGAACTACTATTTTTTATCATCCATGATCTCATTAAGATGGATAGATAGTTAGGTAAATTTTGTAACTATATCAATTGAGTTTTGTTCATCTTTAAGAGTGTTCTCTCCTTCAAATTCTATTTCTACATAATGAAAATCACCTCTCCCTTCATCTCCAAAGACTGATTTGTTCTTTTCTTCACCAAGGCAAGTTCCAATGATGAGTTCTTCCTCATGTTCACTTGAGGTGTCTTCTTCATAGCCTTATTGAGTCTCACTTACAATTATAACTTGTCCTTATTCATTTTCCTCCCATAGAACATGTTCTCATTTAAGGATGGGCTGCCCACACTCATAAATAAGTTTTGGACTTTTGAGATCGATAGGCTTATCATTATTTTCCTTCTATTCACCAATCAATACCTCAAACCTTGATATGCTTTAGTATTAAACTTTATCCATAATAACTTCCTTATTAATTTGAATTCTCTCTTTAATTGACCTCTATGATGGGAAAGTTTTAGGTTATTCAACCTTCTCAACAAGGATCTCTTTCTTATTTTGGATCCCTTCTTGGATTAACCTCCATGATGGGAAAGTTGTAGGATGTCAAGGAAGGATGGGTGAGGATTGAATAGGTTCATGAATTAGCTTGAATATTAGGACCTCTCTCTTGTTTTTTATACCCTCTTGGATAGAATTCCATGATGGGAATGTTTGGGGCTCTTAAGTAGAGGTGGATGGTTCTTGAATAGGCACAAATTCTTATTTAACCTTAAGTTATTAATCTAATAATTCTTCATCTTCTTTCCCCTAAGACTCTACCACTTTCTTCCAACTTTAAAAATTTAATTTAGAGATTCATCTTGATGGTGTGTTACAACTTGTGGAGTGAATGAAGCATTTTGGGATCTTATAAGTTACCTTGGCTTGTCTTTAATTTTTTTAATTTTGGATGAGCACATGAGAAGGTTCACAAGGGAGATAAGGTTGATATTGAGGGGCAACGAATGATTATTTCATAGAATGAAGACCTTTTTAGTGGATTATTGCAAGTTAGATCAAGTTAGGACTACAAGAGGACAAACTTGGGATTGGGGAGGGTAATTGAGGTTGAAGAGGTTGTAATTTTTGATCTTCCCATCTTACTAATTTTTCCTCCATACATTGATTCAAATCTCTTATTTCCATCCTTAAATTAGTTAGGATATGTTGGTTTCCCCTATCAAAGTTTTCCCACTCACTCCTTCTAAACTATAATAAGTCCTTTAGATTTTGAATGAGATGAATAGGGACAACTTAGCCAAGTTATACACATTGATCTAATTTTCCCATTACCATTTCATTCTTCAACATCTTCATGACCAATAGATAATCTTAATATTTCTTATCTCAAATTTTACTAGCTATACACTCTTTATATCTTAACTCCTACTAATTTCAAGCTTGATAGGATTGATATCAGGGTTGACAAGCTTGGTAAGGTTAATGATGAAAGGAGGGAAGATAGTAATCTTGATAAAAAGTCTAATCACATTGATATCTAGGGTCATATGGAGGGTAATTAGGGTCATTATAAGAATGATATAGATCAACACAAGATTGATATCACTCATTATTCTTTCGGTAAGGATCAACATGTTATTAATAAGGATCAAAATAAGTTTGACATGGCTCACCAACTTGAGTAAAATAGAATTCCACATGAAAATAAGCCATGAAACCTCATGAAGAATATAAAATAAAGAGATTACTTACTTGAAATAATACTTTGGCTACTAAAACGAGTTGAATGTGCTCAAACTCACCATTGGTGCTTATGTTTATGCCTCTAAAGTCTAGTACATTGAAGAAAACCAATATCTCTTTAATGGATGATATTTTTTATCCCACTAGGCATTCTAAAAATGTTATCACAAAAAAAATCACCCATTGATGAGGTTGTTCAAGCCTCCTCACTTAAGTGATAGTATGGAGACACATCTACATTGTGGGTGGCCTAATTAGTGAGGTGAATTTCTAGATAGGGGTAGTTCCATTGATTTTATCACCCCAAAAATACTCCTATACCTATGTATTTTAAATTAAAATGGTAAGATAAAATATAAAATAAAAGAGAGGAGACACACCAAATGTTAAGACCACAACCATTGACTTACATGTGAACTAAGACCTATAGGACTGCCATAAAGATACACTTATCCTAAAAGAATCTATCAAATCAATGATTTTTAAAGAGATGAATTAATGTTAAGGTATAAGGGAATATATTTTCCACTTATAATACACATATAACTATTTATTACACTCATCACAACCTCAAATAGATAAGAAAGTTGCAAGAAGGTAAGAAGAACAGGATAACAAGACAAGGTGAGCTAAGTCTAAACTTGCCTACATCTACCATTCAAGGATTTTCACTAGAAAAAAAATATAAGTAGGTTAAAAATCATATTATTTATAAATATTCATAAAAATTAGTATGGATACATCATAATATTGGTGGAAAGATCCTTACAATGCCAAAATAAGGCATATATATAAGAATGTGATAAAAGAGAGAGAAAAGGCATAAGAAAAGCTTATGATAAGTGTCACACCATGAAGAAGCAAGTTAAAAAGATAATTAATGTCAAAAAAATTCATTAAATTCCTCTTCAACATGGTTTCACTTGGTTTGATGAGATTCCTCTCAAGTTATCATAGGAGTTACTTCATTACCTTGGTGACTCATCCATTTGATTTGAGACAGATTCACAAGTCATATTAATTGAGTATAAATTATATATATATATATATATATATGTATGTATATAACGACATAATATAATAATATTTATACATTTTTATGCAATTTATATCATCAATCTCATGTTTTTTCTTTAAGCAGGCATATTCCTTGTAGCCCTATTTTAGTGAAACACTTATTGGTTTGAGAGATATAGGACACTTATAGGAAAAATAATTGTATATTTTGGTACCCATTATCTCCTTACATATTCACCACAAATATAATTATTTTAATCCCAAGGTAGACCTACTTTCTCATCTTCTATTTTTCCCAATTAGGCCTAATTATGCCTAATGCAAACCCTTAGTACTATAGACCATAGAAGGCCATATAATAGCACTCCAAAACCTAAAAAATACTTTGGGTGACATTAAATTATGTATATTTTTCCAATTTTTAATTAATTATATTGTATTGAACTCAAATTATCTAAATTTTCTACTTTTTAGCCCTAGTTTACCAAAAATGCAGGCATGAAGCTAAGGGCTAATAAAAACTCATTTTGAATTAAGGGGAATTTTAATAAAAATAGTGTTTTTTTTGGGTTTTTAATAACATTACGTATCTTCTCCAATAATTATTTTTCCTTGATCAACCTTTTGTACCTCTCAAACAAGCTAAATTCTCATGTTTTGTATGCATTTTTAGGACTATGTCATGGTTGGAGGTGTTTTTGGTCATTTAGATCATTTTAAAAACATTATAAACACATTAAAATTTCTCATAATTACCCAAACATTCCATTTTATCCATCCAAATCATCAACTCTAATGTAAACACTACCTATTCTCATTAATTCTTGAAAAGAAGCTTGGAAAAGAAGCTTTTAGCTGGCTTGTAAGGTACTCTTTGTGTTTGATGTTTGTTGAAGTTTAAGAAGTATTTATTTAATTGATACCTATTTCTATACCTCTCAATAAATTATTAATTTCTCCATCATATATTTTACCTCCCATTTATTCATAAAACTAATCCCTTTTGACAAGTTTATCTTCTCTTATTTGAACATGCTGGCCTACATGTCTCCATTTTCTATCACATCAAGCCTTTTGTGTTGTATTATTTGGTCATTTGAGACATTAAAATATATATATATATATATATATATATATATATATATATATATATATATATATATTATATATATATATATATATATATATATATATATATATATATATATAAACCTATATAGTATTTTTAAATTTCAAATAACTATCTTAATTCCTTCAAACCCTTTCAAACACCTAATTCCTATTGGTGAACACTGAGATGATGTCCTCTAGAATTTGTAGTCTATTAGTTCTCCTCAAGGATAGTTTATGGGTTTTGGTTCCTTAATGTTTAATTATATGAGGGTATTAAATATTTGTATTTAAGTATTCCAAATCAAACTTCACCTATAATACCTTTCAATAGCTCAATGTTGTTGCCCGTAAAATAATCTTCTTGAATTAGATGTCTATAAGTAGTCATACTATTATATTTGGATGGACTCTCCTTCATTGGCTTCACGAAATGTGAATAATTTAATATCCATCACAAGTATTTAATAAAATTTTAAAAATTATTCATAGTATTCTTGTCTTTTTACCACCTTAATTCTTTAACTTTGGATTCAAACATACAAGCCTACAATCTTGCAAGATTAGGCCATTTCTTTGACTTTTAACACCCAATTTATGATTGATACCCATAAACCTAGGTAAAGGAAGATTTAAATATTGTTATTGAATGTATCAACACATTTACACTAATCTCAAATGATAATAATAAAATTTAAGAGACTCATACACTATCTTAGGGATCCCAACATGCTCAAATGCACACAACCAAACCTGTAGCTGTCCTTCTAAGTTAATTTCTTTACTAATTTTACCTCACACATGTTAGATAATGATCCCAATATAAAAATTAGGAAATTTAAATTACATTACCAGTGATTTATATTCCTTTTAGTATAGTTTATGTTGTTGAATAAGATGTTTTATAAATTGCTTTGGTTTTTGGCTTTTTGGCAACTTGTGAGTACCCTAAATTCTTAATTATCATTGATAAATATGAGGGAATTTACCGATCTATCTCCACCATAAAATGAAATTTTACAAGGGTTACTTATGATCCATAGTTTCACTCCCCTCCATGCATACTCTCCATTAAATTTTGAGCTAAAGAAAATGTTGATATAGTCAAAGAGCATTTCTATGAGGCATGCTCTCATCACACTTAGTTTTTTTTGCATTAGAGGACCTTAAATAAATTATATGAAGTGTTGATAAGTTATATGGGATATTTTAGGGCTTGGAATGAGCCTCAAATATGAATTAACCTTTGAAAACACTAAAAACCCTAGTTTTTGCACTAGTATACAATAAATATAAATATTGTTTACCAAAAGAAACTTGACCAGAGATGTTTATCTTACAAATTTGGTTTGGTGGAGATATTATAGACACTCAAAAACATTATCCATCCCTTGTACATCACCCATCAGGCCTCAAACTATCATTTTGATGAAGAAATTTAATCCTTATTATTTGTTAGGGTTTAAGACTAGCCTACATTCTTAGCATTTGTTCATAGAGGATGGCCTCCCAATACTAAAACTCTTATCATAAGTTTGGAGGTAATAAGGGTCCCCATCAATGGCCAAGATTTTAGGTGGTAATTCTCTCTCCTATAGACTAAACATCTAAAAATGACCATTATGAGCTTGTTAAGATATTGATCGAGGAATATAAGTGTTTTTGCTTTCTTTAGACCTATACAAGCTTGATCAAACCTAGTTTGGCCCTAACACACCTAGTATAAATTATAATATACATACAAGTTATTAAAAACATCATTTCACTCTTTTGATAGGCCATTATAGGCTGGTTATAACTACCTCCAAGTAGAATCATTATATTTTCTAACCTAAAACTATCGTATTATGAAGTGTTTCTACCAAATTCATATTAGAAACCTTATCAAAAGTCATTTATCAAAGTTTTTATGTGATTTTCACTTTTTGGGGATTTAAAATGGCCTTGTAATTTTCATTTTTTGAGGATTTAAAATGGTATTTGACAAGTTTACACATGTTCATGATGCATAGAGAAGGTTTAAAGTGACTTATTAACCTCAGACATATCATGAAACTTATAAAACATCAAAATACCCTTGAAACATGTTAAGAACTCTAAAAATACTCCCTTTCTTATTGACATTAATGAATTGAGTAAGGAAGAGACATTAGAAGGCTTAAACAACCTAGAAACAACTTTACCTTAACTCTTACAAAAGAACCTTAAATTTTGCTAAACACAAAAGGGGAGACCATAATAAATGAATATTTGAAGACATTAGATGGCTATCAACAAATTTAGAATAATAAAGAGCAATTTTTTGAATTAGACTCCCCTATGGTAGCCAAATTTGGCTAACATAAGTTTCAAGGGAATATTTTGCATAATGACATTTGGATTAAACACCATTAGGTCATCATATGTCGAAACAATGATTTATCGGTAATTTATTAACATATTTTTCAAATCATAGATTTATTGATCATTACATTTTAGGCCTACAATGATGTTTTGAGACTGATCAAACATCCCCATGTTTATAAATTTTGACCCATAATTAGGGAAAATAATCCTTTTTAATTTAGGTATAGGCCTCTATAAGTTGAATAACCTTAATAATAATATGATTCCATTTATAATTCATTTGCCCTTAAGTTTTAAAACCACATCAACATCACAATGTTCTATATATATATATATATCACTCCTCTCATCCTCATCAACAACCAATACAATAAAATAATTGGAGTTAGAAAGTAAGTTTAGGATGTGTTTATCATCATCAAACAATTGAAAATTATTAATATTATTAGGTACAAATGGACATGAAACTAATTCAATATAAAACTTTTACAAATTCATATTATCCAAAATGTAAGATTAACGATAGAAACAACCAATGAATTTGACATAGTATTATAATTTATAGGTATGGAAATAATTTTAAATGTATCAAATAATTTTATAAAGTCCCAAGAATGGTTCTTATAATTCTTCAAATGAAAAATATTACATTGAATTTTTTTCCTCGATTGATGACTAATTTAGAATCATCATATTCCTATTAGTGTAGGCTTTTACCTACATTTTATTTCACCTACATGGTTATTAGTCAGCTTACTTAGGGTTTCTAAGGTCATTAGGTTAAAGAGACTTTATGTTTTTCTAATTGTGAGTTGAGTTGTTACCTTTATGGTGACCCATATGTCACTATATAATGTACCTCCTTTGTACTTTTTGACTAATGAATCCAACTAATAGACATTTATGAAGCCCACTTTTGTAATTTGCTTGATCTCACATACTCATAGAGTTTTTATACAATATATGACTTTCAAATATCTTAGATTCATTTGACACGGTATCATAGATTTGATCTGGCAGTCACTTTACCATTTATGAAATCCCTAGTGAGATATTTCATGCATGCATTCCTAGTAGGTTTTTTTGTCTTTTTAATTTTCATAGGTTTGGTGGGATTTCATGAAAACCCATGTAAAATATATAGCCAGAGGATCCTATCATAAAACAAATAGTTTAATCAATTTTGGAAGGTGTTAAATCATAGAATTGGTTGTAAACATTACATAGATTCATGATAGCCATTTTTAGAGGGTTTCAAGTCATTTTCCAATGGTTTCATGCATATACATATAATAGGATTCTCAAATCAAGGAATAATTTCTAATTATTTGAGTTATCAAATGATTCTTTTCTAGTTTCTAGAGGAGCCATACCAATTCAATAGATTTTTAGTTTTTCAAATTTGATGGAGTTTCTACCACTTGTAGTAAATTTTGGTGGTTTTTCATGTTTGTCAAACTTTTGACATCAAGTTTACAATACTAGATAGAAAATAACTATTAAATTTTACAAAATAGGTCTTAGCCCATGGTCACATGGGAAATAAGCCCTTGGTCACTTCTAATCCAAAATTTATTAACCTTTTCTCCATGGAGGCATATGTTTTTTTTAAGAAAATTGATTCATAATTTTTTTCAAGCTTTTTCTCCAAGTAACTTCAAGTTTTTTGGGGGGAAGTTAATCAAAAAAAAATCCACCACCTTTTTCCACCAAATTTTCATGTGAGTAGATTTTCAAACACACATGAATTTTTATCAATAGCATGGATTTGAGTAGTCTTCTTCAAAATTAATTTTTTTTTACTCTATGTATTGGAAGTAATTTTGATCTCACTAAATCTCCATTCAAACTAGCTATTGTACACTCTTATGCAAACTATCAACTAATCTCAACATCCCTCTAGTTCTTTTACACTTATGCATAATTTTTTTAAGACATTTTTTTTATTGTGCCTAATGTTTATATGGTGTGATTTAATTTAAAACTTTAATGAAGATCACTATTGATAGTTCTAAGGGGGTATTTTACGGTGTTATGTATTATTTAGTGTCTCTTCTACACATTCTTATTTTATGCATTATGTTTATTCTTTAACCTTTTACTAATTTGAGTGTATTCTCAATTTTGCTTTCTGTCCTCTTCATGAATGTGCATTGTTATTATATCTACGAATCATTGTAGTTATTTTGTGTATTTGTGAACTTATTTTTTTTCTCTCAGTCATGTTGAATTCACTTGAGAGACACTTACAGAGGAAAGCTAATTTTACACCAGTATTTATTCTTAGAAAATTACAGTATGTTTCTTAGCATACTTATATGGAACACTTGATCATGAAAAAGAATTGTAATCCATTCCTATATTGAAATATTCCTTAAACCTATTGATTATGATCAATATATTAAGTGGATAACTCTTGTGAAAAGGTTCATGGTACCTTTTTATTGCACATTTCATGGAATCTACATCACCATATGCAACTCTCCATGTGTCCCAACACTATTTGGATCATTTTTTAGTCTCTTCTCAAAGATCCTATTGAAATTTATATCACTCCTACTCCTCTTCTTATGATCATCTCTTTATAGATTGTTTTACTCTCTCTTCCTACTCATATTTCCTATGACAACACATCCATGGTGGATTGTGATCATTTCTATCAAGACACCACTATAAAATAAGATTCTGCTAGACCTTAGTTATCCCATTTTAGAATCTAATTTTGTCCCTATGCATGATGTGATTCTTCCATAACCTTCATATTTTTGTACTTTAGAGGAATCTACTATTTCTAGTGAGTGTACACCTTGTGAGAGCATCAATGACTCTTTTCTACATATAGATATTTAGTCTAAGGATATGTATGGTTCATCTATAATCCCTTTGTTATATTTGAGGGATATTTATCCTTACTCTTAAATTTAGATGGACATTTCTTTAGTTAATGATCCATGCCATTCTTCTTCATTAGACTCGGCTGTACTTGAAACTTTTGAGTCTAAGCACATATATGATAGTGATGACTATTATAGTACATATGTATATAATATTCATGGGGACACACCTCCACCATCTCTTGTTCCATTGTAGATATTGAGGAGTTATTTATTGATCTGCATACCTCTTGTCCACTTTATAAATTATAGGGTGTAGGTATACTAATCTAGGACACATAAGATATCAACCAATCTACTCCATATTTATAGGGCATTTTATAGCTTGGTTTCATCTCTACTTTTATCATACCATCATTAAATAGAGTAATTTTCCATATTAATATTCATGAGGACCACAATTACTTGGTTTATGCAAATATAAATGCATCATGTATATAAATCAATCCTAGCTCAAAGAAGATATAGCATACCTACACTTATGATTGGGAATACATTTGTTATATAAGAGCATGACGAATATGGGGATCCACTAGACCCAATTAGGTAATCACTTGTCATAATAAACCATGCTAGGAAGGGTTCCAAATTATACATTCTAACATAATCATGCAACAACCCTAAAAGAGTCATAGGTTTGATATTCACTCTATTCTAATAAAAAGAAGGTAAATCTAATCTAGTGCACACCAAAGCTTGTGGAAGAAAGTGGGGGTTAGAAAAAAATAAACTAAACTAAACATGAATAGAAGACATATACTCACATCAATGCATACAAAATTATAATGTATGGAATAGAATCAAAACTACATTATTTATCTACTCTTAAAAATGAGAAAGTTAGGAATACTTACCTTTGAAGATGAACCTATCAAGCCTCAATCTCTCCCTTGGCCAAGGTGTTTTGCAAGAAATTGTTGTGATATGTAAGGATAATAAATAAAAATAATCTCTAGGTTACACAACCTATCGATGCATCCAAAAGACTTATCCATATGACAAGATCCGTATCTCCAAAGAAAGTATGGAACCCAAATATTTATTCCTCAAGTATAATAGTCAATAAGCATATGTTTATTCACACTTATTCTTATTCACTACTTTATTTTAAAAATGTGGGAAATGAACTTGTATATATAGTTAGATCTTACCCTAAATCCTTTCAAATATGTCAATTGTAAGGGGTCAACCCAGTCAACCCTATATGTTATTAGGAGATAAATCACTAGGTCTTGAGCTAGGTCAACTGAAGGGATAACACAAATCTCAAGTAAAAATATCCCAAAATAGTATAGGGTTGACCCAGTCGACCTTATATAGTAATCATAGGATAAAAATTATGCAAAGTCAACCTAGTCAACCTAGTACAATCAATTGGTGAAAGGGGGTCAAGGTAAGAGAAAGGAGGATAAAGATGTGACAAATGATTGTAATGGGTAAAAATGAGAATAATATGCTTAAGTTAAATGGTTTTAAGAGATAAGTGTGTATATCGAAAGTGGAAAAAGGGACAATAATCTTATGAAGCACCAATGGTATACCCACCCCTTTCTCAGTGCACCCTTTAAGGCATGCACTTAGAGAGATTGAGACTCGATGGGTTCCTAAAAGATACAAAGTATAAATAAATGATAAAAGTTTGAAAATATTATGTTTATACATATGACCCACTTGAATTTCATCACGTGTCACATGAGTGCAACAGAGGAGGGTGCTTCGAGAAATAGAAGATGATAACACACAATGATGATGCCAAATAAAGTGTGATAAGAAAAAAATAAGATAAATGAAATAATAGATTTTTTTAAAAAACATACATTTACTTAACTTAGTGCTATAGATAAAGAAATAGACTACAAGACATGTGAAGGTGTCCAATGTGAATAACACTAGATGAACCTATAGAAGTTAGTACAAAAAATAGCCAAAATTTGAAAATTTTAAAGATAAGCATATGATAGTGGAAACTATTCTCTATGTTATCATGAATCCAACACATTTTATGGTTTCAAAAATGGATGAGTAGAAACAAAGATATAATAAAAACAAGGAATCTATTAGAAAATAATTAAAAATTATTGAATTTTGAAAATGTTCTTAAATAGGAGGAAATACAAGTCATTTGGCTATTTTAACTTGTGAAGGAGAGAAAAAGAGACCTGGAGAGATGAAATGAGTTAGGATGGAGAGGATATGATATTATAGATGAGTAGGAGCTCTTGGAGGGACAATAAATGTAAGACATGTATGTAACTATGGATCTCAAACCTATTTTTGAGTAGTTTATTGATTTTAGTGTATTTTTTGTAATTTTGAATTTAAAGCATTTATAGATGTTAGAATGAAATGAAATTAGATTCTATAGGTAGAAAAACCAAGACAAGAAATGGGTTTGAAGGAATTAAGGAGAAAATTTTCAAAAGGCACTTTTTTAGGAAAATGTAAGAGGTTAGGATGAAAAAACAATTGGGTCCACCTAGTTGACCTAATAAGATGAAAATGGGTAAAATCCATACTGTTGAATTAGTAGGTATGTGTTGATGTTATATGCTTTTTAGATTGCCAACCTAGTAAAATTTTACCAACTAATTTGAAAGGTCCAAAATGATAACACAATATTAGGGAGGGGAAAATAAGAGGGTTGACTTAGATTTCTGAATTAACCAGGTCAAAAATAGAGAAATTTTGGTCAAAATAGTTTGACCAAAGAACTAAAATGGTATAAAAAAGTGTGCAAAAGGTAAAAATAAGGATATGATGGCCAAAAATGACTGAATGAGTGTAAAAAGGACTGAGTAGGATAAAAATAGGTAAATATGAATAAACTAAAGTGATTTAGGATTATTTTTTTATTAAATTTGTAAAAGGAATATATTGTGATTATCATGACATGGAGGTTCTAATACATATTTTGTTATTTTCATGGTTATATGGATAATAAAGGTTCTGGTGATTGGTGGATGCATTATGGTTATTAGATTTATTAAATTTATTATGTATAAGAGATAGAGATAGACTAGTATATGTAGAACTAGGAGGGATAACCAATATGTTTAGGATTACCCTAAGCATAGATCTATTGGTAATGTTCTATAGATGCTAGGAATGATTGACCAAAACTTTCAAGTGGTAGGTAGAGGGGGATACCATAGAGGTGGCTATCATGTTGGAGGATGTCCATCCCATACTAGGGCTACTGATAGTGGGAGCACCAGTGAATACAAGGATACTAGACAACATGAAGGAGAGGAGAGCCCTAGATACATGGGATATAGACTTGGATATGATATTAATGGGTAAGAGAATCAACATGTTCAATGTGTATACATCATAAATTCTAGATATCTAGAAGGTTATGATATGACTTGTGACATAACAAGTGCTTTATTATAAGTTAGATGACAGGGTACCACTATTCATGGTAGCCTTGAGTATGATGATCCTAGAGGAGAGAATGCTTTATGATCTTGGTTCTATCATCTGGGTCTATCTCATACATGATATGTATGATGTGATGGTTAAAGGGTAGAATTTGATTAGATTGATCATATTATTTATGGCTTGGATATATGAGAGGTTTCCCATGTATCAATTGGCTAGGTTTCCCCATGAAATTGATGATATGTTGCCTTGGGTGCATATATGGAGAGAGAACTAGGTAGCATGGGCCATGCCCCACATACCAGTGCTACAAATGGTGAGATGTAGAGACATAGTGTGGTAGACATATGAGCACATAGTGACTACATGTCCTAGATGGGACATAGTTACACTAGCTATAGTGAGGTTAGATGTGGTTAAACACTACACCTAGTGGATAAAGACACATTATATGCCATAGGTGCTAGGATAGATGGGCCTACCTTATCTATAAACATTAATATTGATGCTTGAGTAGGGGGATTGACATGTGAGAGAGCTATGGGGGAAGAGAGGACTAGAGCCACTAGTGGTGAGGCTGATGCTCAAACCATGTTGGGAGTAACCATGGACTAGACATACATGATAGGGAATAGAGTAGGAGGAGAGGGGTGTGGAGGTAGTGGTACCAAAGATACCACCATCAGTTCTACAATGAGATGGGCAATGAATAACAAGGACATAACATAGATAGAGATAGGAAGAACATGAGATAATGAAGACTATCACCATCCCTAATGACCCACAAGTGAACCAACGGAGGGTTGGATGATAGATAGGCCACTCAGGCATAGGTTAAGGTAGATGCAAGTCATGATAGTTAGATTTGTATTAAGGAGGTGACCTATAGATGAGGTGCTTGAGGTTGTGTGAATGAAGAAATTATGCTAGGTGATCATGTGGATGGTGAGATCATAATGGTTGAGACATAGATAGGTAGTAAATATGATTAAATTATTACTTAAGTTTTTATTTTGAAATAAAAACTAGAGATAGATAGATATTTTGAGATATAATAGTGATCTAATATCTATTTGATGTGATTTTATAGGCATAACTAAGATTGAGGAGGAGAGATGGGGTCCTTAATGAGGGAGCACTCAATGATGTCTTGGATGAGACTTTATAGTTGTATGACCCTACTGCATTATATGACCCTAGTGTACCATCTACCCCAACTCAGGTAAGCTTATTTAGACTAGCTAGAGAAGTGGTGAGGAAGATAAGATTATAGAGAGAGAGAGGATGTATCCACTAATAGATATGGGTGAAAGTGAGCTATGGGCATGGTAGGCCTTGGTAGAGGAGAGAGATACACATCTGGCTATAGTGATGTAGATGACATAGGCACATATAATAATCCTAACATAGTTAGTATAGGCACAATCATAGGCAACACACCTATAGAGATAGGTTGAGTTATTGAGATCTCAAATGACCTCTTTATAGTGTATTATGTGAAGGATTCAAACCAAGGGATTGGTAGGTATCATGGATAGGCCACAAGTGAGATAAGATGGAGCCCAACCATAGAGTTGAAACATTATATATGATTGTACTTAGTGTATGAAAATTCATTAGATATATATGATGTATAATTTTGGCATATTGATGTTGTTTATGTATGTTTTCATCATTATAATTGTGTTTGTGGATGATTTGGATATATTTATTTCTAGCACATATAGTTAGATGTTATTGTATATTATATATGAAATATATGAGATGTGGCTTCTTTTATAGCATTATGTATAACACATGCAAGGTTAAAAAAATAGGTAAAAAAGGACTTGGTAACATATAATCAATAAAAAATGCACTACACACTATTTCAAGTTGGGAAATTTTTTATATTAAGAAATGACTAAGTAAAAAGAAATAAGGGATGGTAAAACAAGATGGTAAAAAGGAATTTGTTTTTAAACCAAAGTGAAAGAGTTTTGCACCAAATTGAAATAAGTAAAATCACACTAAATCACATTGGGAAGTATGAAAACAATGTAATAAAATAGAAGGTATGTAAAAAGGAATAAATGATATAAAAGTAAATCAATTAAGTCAATTAATTATACTAAATCACACTGGAAAGTAAAAAAGAAAAAAAAATTGGAAAAAAGTTTGGTCTTATATTTATCACACTAATTCAAGTTGGGAAGTATGAAAAATTCAATAAATGGTTGTATTCTTACATGCACTCAAAAAATTAGAAGATAAAAAGTGAAAGAGAAATGAATTAAGCATAAAACATAATAAATCAAGTTGTGAAGCATGTCAATGATGTGTAACTTTATAATCAATTGAATCTTATCTCAAATTTGACACATGTAATTTTGATGGTGACTTGGATATTGGAAAATTTTGTGAGGAATGTTGGGTCCTATCTATGGTCTTAAGAATCAAATCACAAAGAGAACACCATTTGGGTGGAATAAACAAGAAAAATTAGGTAAGAAAATTTTTGGGTAATAAGAAGGAAAAGATGGTAATTTGTGAGGAGCATCGGGTCCCATCCATGGTCTTACAAAGCAACTCACAAATGAAATCCCAATGGGAGTGATTAGTAGACAAAACAATATTTTTCAAAAGGAAATATAAGAGATACAAGTAATGAAAAATGGGATGTAAAATTCAAGACATAGGCATCTTATGAGAATACCTTAGGAGGAAAGAGGCATACTAAGGACATGAGAAGACACTAAGTGACTATTAACCATCAATGTATAAAAGAAACCTATTCTCTTTAGACACAAAAATTTGTAGGAAAATAAGCATGCTACTAAGATCACCTCATGAAGGTAATTTGGTATGAGAAAAATTAAAATGAACCTAACTTCCCATGATGTGTTCCCTACTCTTCAAGACCCCTTACAAAGATGTTAGTTTACTGTGAAGATTAGGTACTTACATGAGAAAGTAGGTAGTACTAAAAAAACATTATTCTTATCTTCTAATTTACTAGCCTACCAAACTCTAATGGACCTCAACTCTATTTTGAGGCTAACCATGGAGTTTGAGATTTGACTAGAAGAAGATGTACTTTAAATCATGTCTTTTAGTGTGATTTTACTTTTAAAATTATTGAATATTTTTAACTTTTGATAGCATTGCCTTTTGTTTAAATGATTTCGAATTTAAATGTTTTTAAGGCTTTTTAAAGAATATTCCTCCATACAAACTTAAATTGACAAATCATGAGATATGTAGTGATACACATAAATGACATATAGGCTAAGGTTAAAGGAAGCTAAGTGACCAAAGACAAATATTGACTAAAACATTTAGGCTTAATAATGAACTAGTGTGTGATATCAAGCCTCAAACATGTATATGATTAGTCTTTGGAAGGAAAAAAGGAGACCCAAAAGTGTACCATTTTAAGTAAATTATAATGGCATAAACTATTGGCTAATTGATCACATGGTAATAGGAGATAATAACCAAAGGGAATAGGGTGTGTACTACCAAGTCCCAATGATAAATTATCTATGAAATATGGAGATAAGAAATCAAACAATCATAAATATAAAATAAGAGATTTTTGATTAAAAAAATAAAGAGAAAAAGGACAAAGCAATGATAAATAAATACAATCATATGAAAATATAAATTACAATCTAAGCAAGATATAGTACAAAAAGTAAAATCACTATGTAAGATATATAGGAATTTGACATAGTGTCAAATGATATAATAGAAAGATTAAAGAAAGGATCACACATCTAATCTAAATGTAAATGAGAAATCACCATGAATATGATCATAAATATTGATAAATTTACCCATACACATTATCCAAGACATTAGATAGATCTCTATGAAGCTAGATAAAAATTGATACTAATGTCTCATCAATATTCAATGAAAATTGGGGAAATACTTATTTTCTAATCTCTTCCATAGAAAAAGTAGGAATACTCTATGGATCATGATGAGGAGAGAGAGTAGATAAGGGATGCTTAAGATAATGTAATGGAGTGGGCTCTATAAGAGATATACGAATCATCAGTGGAGAAATATCCATGGATGAGGGAATGTCCACAAGTGAAAAAATCATAGGTAGAAGCATATAAGGTGATGAAAGGACCATAGGAGGGGATGGAACCATAGGAGGTACAACCATTGGAGAAGAAGTAGAAGCCTTATTTTAGGGATGACCTATGGGAGGAATAAAATAAGGTTTGAGAATAGCTATAAGGTGACCCTTAAAGTTTTGTTGGAGGATGTAACAATGATCGATGTGATGGGTGCCACATAAATGCCATAGACAATATACCTCACCATACGTAATCATATATTCAATGAGTACCTTTGAGGGAGGTATGGATTTTTCTAAGTATGGGGAATAAGGATTTAAAGTATCAATATATTATCATAGCTTATGACAATGGGTATAAGGATGATTATCTATCTCATGGAAGTAACAAATATGTTTGTGAATGGTTTTAGTAGAAGAACTCATAGAAAGAGGTGTAACAGGAGTGAAAGAAGCTAGAAAAGAGTTTACATCCCATTTGGTGGGTAAAAGATCCATATTAGTCAAAGGAAATAAACCATAACCAAGGGAGGGTGGTGGTGGGGAAGGAAACAAACTAGGATCAATGGAAGGAGCAATGGGATTAGAAGTAAGGGTAGGCTCAACAATAGTAGGAGAAAAAATAGACTCAACTATAGTAACAACTAGAAGAGGATCAACCATATTAGGATTAATAATAAGATATTATGAGGGATCTATTGAGGGATTATTGGGATTTATGTAAGTTATAATAAGGGTCACATTAATCTTAGGAGTAAACCAACTACGGTGATCAAGGAACCTAGTAAAATAGTAAGGCCTAGTCATAACACGATCCATGAAAATACTCCTATGAGGCTTCTTATAAATTAAAGGTTCTGGTGACATATCTACCCTATGATAAAGATTAAATATACTAAAATTAGGAACTATAAATAAAGGAAGATGAGAAGATGTATGAAAAGACTCAAGTAAAGAAGAATGATAATGGATAATCTCAGCATCATGGAATTAGATAAGACCACCTAAAAAGGGATCATCCAAGGAATAACCATCATCTTAATTTTGGGTGTGAAGACCAATAACATAATTAGGGATGACCTTGTCATTCAAGGAAGTATGATGAATATAATGTTGATTCTTAGTTAAGACTACATAAATGTTATCACAAGGAGGTTTACGAGAAAAAGGCAGTAAGGAAGTATGAATTTGTGAGATGAGGTGAGGTGAGAGATAAAAAGTTTTAAATTTTATGTTAATATCATTGGTCTCATTATCATCTATATTTAAGAGGTTAGGATTGATGTTCCCAATGAGCTTAGGATTCCCATTATAACCTTAGGTTGAATTAATAAGAAAGTTAAGATGTCGAGACTCATATAATGGAATGATGGGTAAAGGTTCAAGAGTAATAATATTTAAGACACCACGGTCTTATAATTATTCAAAATTAAAATGGTTAGTGTCACCCTAAATCCTATAAATGGCTCCATCATGAGGGAATTTAATGCATTAGTATGAATAAGAAGCAATGGATGTCATATGGTGAGTCCATGGCCTACCAAGAAAGATGTTTTAAGAAATGGGAATGTTAAATATCATTACCTTCATATGAATGGTGATAGGTGGGATAGTAACGGGAATCCATACACAACATAAAGGATTAATTTGACTTCTATCATATCCTTAACATGTGTTATGTGTAGAATTGAGTTTACAGTTTGAATATCCAAGTGTCTTAATGAAATTGAGAGAGGAAACATAGGTGCTGGAACCCTTGTCAATCAATGCACACTTGACTTAGATATCACCTATCTAGATTCTAATGAATAAGGGAGGATCATCTTTATGAATCAAAATCTCATTAGAAATCATAGAGGTTATAAGAAACATTAAAGAAAGATAAGTTTCAATTATTTCATCAACATTGATAGACATCTCTTTGGATATAGATAAAGCTACCTCCCATCCTACTAAGGGAGGATGAGGGGAATTCATCTCAAATAATAGCTGCATAGGATGATTTTTATGATGTGGAGAAGTCCTCATAAGCTCAAGGAATAGAATTTGGGATTGGAGATTAGTGAGATCCATAATGGGATCCCACTCATTAAATCCCATAAAAATGTTATTATAAATAGGTGCATAATGATTAAGTAGGTCCTTAGAAGGAAGAGCCAAAGTTCATTTAAATTTTTGTTGATAATAATTATATTTGGAACAAGGTTGTAAACCATGTTGCGATGATGAAGTAGTTATTTTAAGGTGATTTTGAGACTTGGTAGAAGAAGTTGTATTTGTCCTTTTCCCATCATACTAATCATATTCATCACATATTCATGTCCCATTCCATCTTGAGAAAAATTTTCTAAGGTCTTGAGCTAATCTTATCATCCACATCATCCCAACCCACTATCATTCATCATTTTGTCAGATCTCATACCCTATCACTATCCTACTAGCATCTTATCACTTTGTGAATCTCAATATAGAAAACCCATAAATCATAAATCTAATCATATCTATTCAAATCATCATTCCTATTCATAACTATCACCCATCACATTATCCTTTTACTAGTTTTAATATAGGCACCCATCACAATCCTCAATCTTTTTGTTATCTTGATAACTAGGAATCATTGATAGGTCGTTATCACCTATTATAATATTAGTTTTAAATGTGATCAATCTTTAATCCATAAACTCTATCCCATCCTAATCATCATCCATCTTGATATCTTGATCCTTCAACCTTACTTTGTTTAAACAAAACCTAGTCTATTTTCACATCGTCATCCATCTTTCCCATGGATTTGGATGCATTTATTATATACCAATACCTCCTACCCAATAAGGATGATTTCCTTTCATGATCCCTAAAAATGGTGCTCACCCACCCTCTAACCTCAATCTCATTTTCCCTAAACCAACATCTTGCATCCTTCTTCATATGCGACATCCTAACCTATCAAAGTCCATCTCAACATTTTTTGATGTGGCCACCCTAATTAATCAATATATAATAAATAATAAATATGAATTCAATTTATGGTTATGTAATATGGGTGCTTATTTTCTTGATGATTTTGATCCCATGAGCCTTAAATCACTTCCTAAACAAGTCCAACATCAACCCTTATCCCATCCCCCTTCACCATCCACTAGCCCTATTCAAAATCCCTTGGCACTAATTTGTACCCATCCATAGTCAAACCCTCCATCTACTAATCACCATCCATCACCTTTATCATCCACCACCATGAAATTTGACCCCACTTTCATAGACCAATGCATAGTTTCCAACAAGGATGAGATATTCTTGTAGTTCATTATAATGTGTGTTCCACTTCCTGACGGTGTTGAACCCCTTCAACATATTTCACATCCAACACAAACCCCTTTGTGTAATTCTCCTTTCAATCCCCCATCCACTAGTCATAGCCAATCATCTACCCCTTCCCCCACTATTAAATCAAATTCAATCTTGGTCACCTCCTCTACTTCTAGTTCATCCACCTAGACACTTCAACAACCATATGATCATAAGTCCAATGTTTTGACATCTAAGTCACAATGTGAAATGGGTCCTTATATTCCCCTTCCCATGTTCTTGGAATCCCTTTTCAAACAAATTGTCACCACTGATATGATGGTGTATCCACCCATACTACATCTTGATCCCACCAAGCCTAAGCCCTTTTGGTATAAAGAAAATTGATATTGTTTATATCATCAAATTTGGGGGAATTCCTTCAAATAATGTCAAAACTTATGAGACTATGTCCAAGACCTCATCAATAGTGGTGACATAGTAATCAAGGATGAATAAGATGAATTTAAATCCCTAGGTGAACAACAATAGCAATGCCAAGATTACATTCCCTATCACAATAAAACCCTTCCCCTTCTAATCCAAGGCCAAGACATCATATTCATACCCCATGATCCCTCCATCTCCAACCACCCATCTATTCAAAACAAGTCTACTCCCCATAAACCTAGTCCTTCTATATCCCATAATTGCTTTCATGGACCTATCTTTGCTTCATCCATTATTCATCCATCATCTCCCTCTCATCCATTATATCAAGTACCCCCATTTAGAGGATAATCATATACAATCACTCATTTACTCAAAACATTACATCATGTACATTAAAGTTAGCATTGGAATCAAAACAAGTTTTATCTGCATTTGGATCATGTTTCACACCATCATCTGAATTAGGTTCCTCATTAAAATCATCATCCTTTATCAATATCACAATATATGGTGATAATGCATAATATTTTTAAGATCCCACTTAGGATGATGAAATCATAATTGAAATATTGAATGCCTTATCTATTGCATATTTTTAGACTAGATCTGATCCTACATAGGATATATGTCTTAATGATCCTTTTGAGATTATTGAGGACACTTTTTTCTGACATTAAGGCTAGGGATCCTAGTTACCTTTATAAGGACCATTTTACTCATTATCCCCTTAGTCCATCCCATTGCATTAATCCTCCACATTTTATCCATCATCCCTCTATCTCACTCCATGAAGGGGATAACTAGGAACATGCATCATTAGATTCTACTTTGAATTTAACATCATGTGCCATAAATAAAAAATTCCAAGACCATATTCAAAAAATTAGAAATCATAATCAAATAATATTGGATACCATCAATCCAAATCAAGTAAAATAAAATCATTATCTTAATCAATTAATGTCTCCCCCTAGTGAAGCCCAATATCAGGCACTAAGGGCATATCAAAGTTAAAATAATCATATATCAAGTCAAAAATCACTCATCTAATGAAGCCTAAAAATAGGAAACAAGGGGTAATAAAGTCAAAAATAATATGGCCAACCATTCTCTTAATGTTGGATAAAATAATCAGTAAGTCATAAGGTCTTGGATCTTATAGACTCATCACACCAATTTCAAAAATCCACTCCACGATATCTAATGGTGTATGTAACTATTGAACCCCATTTCCATTCCTCTCATCATGTCATCCATAATGATCACTTCCCTCCTTCACATCCTATATCCCCTCATCACATTAAATCATAACCCCATCTACACCATGCCTCAAATCTTTATGTAGTAGTATCCCTCATAAGGGTCATGAAGATACATGGTTAAAATGTCAAGAGGACATTAAATCAAGATTTAATAAAGGTCACCATCACATGGTCCTAGAGTTATATTTTTCCAAAATAAGTGTTGGATAAATAATACATTCAATGTTTGTACCTTCTATCTCACCCGTAATCTAATAAATCAAGATTCCCAATAAAGTCAAAAAATTCAAAAGTAAAAAAAAAATCATTCATCCAATGGTTAAAATAAATCTTTTGGTGATTTTTGAAAGTACCATGGTGAAAAATGGTTTTTGATGTCTTGGTAGAATAATATAATATCCTCATTATTCCTCAACGCTTAAGGGCAAATCCATCCATTTCATATCCTCATCCATTCATCCCACTTGTCACATCCCTTGTCCACCTTATCTATATCACCCACCATGTCATCTCTTGGTCTATTGTCCCTATCCCTTCATCCACATCATGTCCTCCATATTATTTATTGACCTTCATAAGGAGTGGAAGGTGTCTTGAGAAATTTTCCCAAACCATCTTGTCATATCTTCCAATGGACACTCAAGAAAATAACCATATGGTTCTTTCATGATGTGGTCATTAGCTATTGTTAGTCCATTTATCCTTGGTCCCCATCATCATCATCATCTTTTGTCATCCCATAAATAATACCTTCATCATTATCCTAGTTTTTATGCTTGGTATTCCTTTTTCTAGTAACCCTAGTTATACAATGTATATACATATCCCAAAAATCCTTAAAAATTAAAAAATGTCAAAAATGTAGGTTATGGAGCTAAAATCTTCAACTATTGCAAACATGGAGGAGGTTGTTGAGTTCCAGGGAGACCGGCGTCGGTAGAGTGTAGTGAAAAATGAAACTGACATCGGCAGGTGTGAGCTAAAGACAACTGGCATCGGTAGGAGGTCGGTCGACATCGGTCACCTCTAGGCAGACAGGGACCAACATCGGTCACCTGTGGCAGTTCTAGAACTATTCATTGCACGGATAGTTAGTTTGTTGAACTAAGAGTTTACATGTAAAGGCTAATTATAGTCTTGAGTTGCATGTCTAATTATTGTAATTAAGAAAGTCTAATTATTGTATGCATGAGATCTATATAATAGACTCATGGGCTGTATTGTAAAAGTGTGATAGAAAGCCATTGAGCTTGAAGTGAGAGCTAGAGTAGCTCCTCCTAGTTCCAAAGGGGTACTGAGTGTGTACGATCAGGGAGAGTTGCAGGTTGTGCAAGTTCTACTAGGAGATCCACCGGGGTACTGGTTAAAGAATCATAAGGACTTGGTGAGGCAAGGACAAGGGTTCTTCAAGGTGTAGAGATATCTACAGGGTAAGTAAGGTCTGTTGATTTGTAGATGGCAGCAAGGAAAGGGAGATCTACTTGGAGTATGGTTGTGTACTTGGTGTACTGGCAGCGTTGTTACTGACTGGTGGAGGTGAAAAACAACTCTATATTGGAGTTGTGTGTTGGGACCGTGAGAGAGAGGGAAGAAGTCCTTGAGGTGTGGCAAGCCTTTAAGGTGGAAGAAGAAGTGGCATCTTCTTTATTGTATTTTCTTCTAAGTGATTATTAATACAATTGTGTATTGTCTCTCATATCCTATGTTGTTTCATATTTCTAGTTACTTATCATTCTGGTTGAATTCTATGTTTAGTTGCTTATACAAGAGGTAATCACATTGTGCTCTAATTGAGGAGCAAGATCCTGCCAGTTGGTATCAGAGCTTTAGGTTGGGTTGACTAACATGTGGTTCAGATCTGGTTAGTGTTTGTTGATTACAAGTCACTCTCAGGGGTTTCAAATTGAGTGGGAGTATAGAAATGGTAGAAGAAAGTAAGCTACAAATGGAGAAACTAAATAGCATGAATGGTCTGATTGATGGAAAGAAAGAGCAGGGAAAAGAAGATTGTTGGTCGGTAGAAGATCAGTGTGTAGAAGCAGATGTTGCAGGGGTTATTGCACAGGTTGCTCTAGATAAAGTAGAATCTTGGTTTATAGATTCTTTTGCCTCTTTCCATGCAGCCCAAAATAGAGCATCTTTTCATGGGTATGTCTTTAGAGACTTTGGAGATATTTATTTTGGGGTTGGTGAGCCTTGTCAAATGATTGGCAAAGGGGAATTGAAGCTGAAATTGTAGACGGATAACACACGGGTGTTGAAGGAGGTCATGCAGGGCCTAGTCTTGGAGATGAGTCTAATTTCTTCAAGAAAGTTGGGTGATGGGAGATGCACAATAACTCTCACAGTGGATGTACTTGAATTAGATAGTGGTAAGAAAGTAGGTATCCTTTATCTATCTAGATATATTATTGATTCACCTTCTATTGTAGAGATGTGGCTTTGTAGGCTTGGTCACATATGTAAGAGGGGAATGCATGTTCTTAAGTGAAAGACAAATACCTTTGACAAACTTAAGAATTGGAAAGCCTTAGTGTTCATGGAGGAGATGATAGACAGAGATCAGCTGAGGGGACTAAATTATTATGAGTAGGGTTGTGTTAATTTAAACAAGGTTTTGACCCAAAAGGAGCTCACAGGTAAAAAGTCATCACTCATAGGCAAACACAAGTACCAGCATCAGTTAGGAGGAACTGTCATCAAATAAATAGGCATCGATGTCAGTCATGTGCAGATCAGCAGAGTCAGTGGTGTCAGGTAGAAGGAACCGACGTCGGTCATATAGCAACTAATGTTGGTAGTAGGTACACCAGCATCGGTTAGGAAACTGACGTCAATAGATATGGTCAATCACAGGGAACTGACGTCAGTCGATTATAGATTGGGAGATGGCTAAGATCGATCACTAGAACAGATGTTGGGTAGACAGCAAGTTGTCAAGGAGTCTCAAACACCCATATGGAGGTCAGAAAGGGTAAGTGAACCTCATATTCATTGTTCACCTTCTTTATTTGTTGCTTACTGATGGTTGAGAACTAGGAAGATGTGAAGAGGCAATGCAGGTAGAATCTAGAAACAGTGGGAGCTTGGCATGGATGAGGAGTGTGAGTCCTTGGAGAAGAACCAAACAGGAGTTTATTGGTGGAGTTGTCAGCTAGAAGAAAGCACTAAAAGATGGATGGATTCCCAATTTAAAGAAGAGAGTGGATGGATACATGAGATAGAAGGCTAGGGTACAAGGTCTTGAGGAAGCTGTAGGATAGTGGTACAGGTTTGACAGGTGGATGACAAAGCAGGGCTTCAGTCAATGTCAGTGTAACCATTGTGTTTGTCTTACCAGGTGGATGATGAGTCATGACATTATCTAGTTATTATATGTGGATGGTATGCTTGTAGGAAGTTTGTACATGCAGGGATTTGCTAAGCTAAGGGTAAGGTTAGTTCAGAGGTATGTCAGGAAGAATTTGGGAGTAGTGAAATTCTTTGGCATAAGAGACATGGAGATTTTGTCTCCAGTGGGAGCTGATGTGAAGACGGTGTTGGTGGGGTTTAATATGTAGGATATAGAATCAGAAATCACACCAAGGGATAGATAGTTCAAGTTGAGCTTAGAACAGGGTTTGAAATCACATAAGGTCTGGTATAGACCTGAGTTTTCCCAAGCAGTGGGAGTTGTCAGAGAGTTTGGAGCCAATTCGGGGAAGGTGAATTCTTAAGTATTTGAGAGGGACTAGCAACAGGTTAACATGTTATGTAGGGTTAAGGACTTCACTACATGGACATGTAGGTTTGGATGTGGTAGGTTACTAGGATGATAGGAAAGGCATCACAGGGTGTGTGGTGGGTGGTCTTCAAGATGGAGCTTGAAGAGGGATACAAGCCAAGAAATGAATTAGATGGTGTATAGGTATAGGTATAGTTGCATCTATTTATCTCCAAGTGGGAGATTGTTAGGTTGTGGAGCTAAAAGCTTCAACTGTTGCAAACATGGAGGAGGTTGCTGAGTTCTAGGGAGATTGGTGTCAGTAGAGTGCAGTGCAGAATGAAACCGATATCAACAGGTGTGAGTTGAAGACAACCGGCATCGATAGGAGGTCAGCTAATGTCGATCACCTCCAGGTAGATAGGCACCAACGTCGGTTGCCTGTGGCGGTTCCAGAACTATTTGTTGCATGGATAGTTAGTTCATTGAACTGAGAGTTTACATGTAAAGGCTAATTATAGTCTTGAGTTGCATGTCTAATTAATGTAATTAAGAAATTCTAATTATTGTATGCATGAGATCTATATAATAGACTCATGGGCTGTATTGTAAAAGTATGCTAGAAAGCCATTGAGCTTGAAGTGAGAGCTAGAGTAGCTCCTCCTAGTTCTAAAGGGGTGCCGAGTGTGTATGATTAGGGAGAGTTGCAGGTTGTGCAAGTTCTACTAGGAGATCCACCGGGGTACTGGTTGAAGAATCATAAGGACTTGGTGAGGCAAGGACAAGGGTTCTTCAGGGTGTAGAGATATCTACAGGGTAAGTAAGGTCTGTTGATTTGCAGGTGGCAACAAGGAAAGGGAGATCTACTTAGAGTACGGTTGTGTACTTAGTGTACTAGCAGCGTTGTTACTGACTGGTGGAGGTGAACAACAACTCTATATTGGAGTTGTGTGTTAGGACCATGAGAGAGAGGGAAGAAGTCCTTGAGGTGTGGCAAGCCTTTGAGGTGGAAGAAGAAGTGGCATCTTCTTTATTGTATTTTCTTATGAGTGATTATTAATACAATTGTGTATTGTCTCTCATATCCTGTGTTGTTTCATATTTCTAGTTACTTATCATTCTAGTTAAATTCCATGTTTAGTTGCCTATACAAGAGTTAATCACATTGTGCTCTGATTGAGGAGTAAGATCCAAACAAAAAAACCCTAAAAATCATAAAATTTTAAAAGTGATGTCTTGTATTATGCCTAATCCCCTAGTCACATCCATCTCCATCCATCTCATATTGTCCCATATTTTAGTTATCACATTTCTTCTTGAAAATAAATTAGAGTGGTCACACATCCCTTCATGTCTTCTATCTTGAATTCTATTGGCCAGGTCTTATCAATATACATCACCTTGTTAAAGATTTTAATCTAGCAACCATCCCTTCCTATCAAGGAATTTTCATACCTAGTTCTTATCCAATTACCATTTATGATTATGGAAGGTATTGATCCCATAATTATCTTATCATTTCCTTTTTATACCTAGCACCCATCTAATTACTTTTTTCTAGTGTGAAACGTATTTGATCCTATCATCTCCTAGTCTCCTTTCTATATTGGATCCTTATACGGCCTTATATATTGGTAATCATTGGTCATCACTTATCTAATCACCTTATTTGACCACTTTTCAATTTGATTTTGAGTTAAATCAATATTCAAATACCTTATCACACCCCATCATGGCATCCATACTTCCATCTTAAACTAGGGACAACACCTCATTTTAATCCTAATCCTTGTCATTTATCCAATATGAATCCAATTTTATCCTACATCGATAATCACATCATGATCATCATATTCCACCATCACCTAATACTCATCTCATTATTAGATAAGACATTAGGATACTGCATGTGGATACTCATGTGTGTTACGTGTTTATTCTACTTGTCTTGCTTGTATGCCTTTTATCATGTATATATCTTATTTGTCTTATGTTTTCATCATGTATTTTTGTCAATTAGGTAATGAACAAGGATGATATGAGGACACCAAAAGTGCCCTCAAGGATGTAGAGTTCACTATTTCCCATGCACTTTGGCACAATGTCCTCTTCGTCACATCTATATCACGGAGTATATTCTCAAGTGCTATATCTATTATATTACTTAGACTATGATGAGTTTTATGGAATTTTTGATGGTTTTATTATCTAATCCATAATTTATCCTTATTTCCATCTGATTAACATTCAATATTTTTATCCTCATCTCATCATTTGAGTCATATCCTTCAATAATTAATAATTCTAATCATCATCATCACTTTATAATCAATAATAATAATAATAATAATAATAATAATAATAATAATAATCATCATCATCATCATCTCCTAGTCAGAACTACATCGACCTGAGGTCTATTAAAACTATGCAGGCAACACTTGGCCATGTTTCAAAATCCAAGGATAGCTTATCCAATATCTCTATCATCAATACTTATCCCCTAATCTTTTGGTCACTCAATCACATAATTTACTCTCTATTATCCTCTTTATCATATTCAGAAACTTTAGCTTTGAGCTTCACCCATCATTAATCTTATAAATTAATCATCTAATCATTGGCCTATATTTCTCCCTTACATACATCCTTAGTTGGGTTACATCTAAATATTATGGCCTTATATATTATCATCATTCTATTATGGTTTATTCCCCTTAATATGTGTCGATAACCATGACATCCATCACCTCTACTCCCTATGTATGTGTCTTTGCCAGGGGCATCATCATCAACTTGTAGCTCATTGATCAATTTTGATCTCATTTTCATCTTCTATTATCTCCCATATAGAATCACATCCAACCCCTAATTTATTATTTTTAGTGTCTATCTATCTCATTACTCCATGCATGTCCCCTCGATGGAGCATCATATCCCCTAACATCATCTACTAACATTCATCCATGACATTGTTTTTCTTTGAAAGACCATTACTCCTTTCACTTTGTGCCACTCATAATTCCATTTAAAATAGGGGGAAAATGTATACACATAAAATTTATCACCTCTATTAATGTCATTAATATTACTATTATTTAACACTAATTCAACTCATCCTATTTATTCTAATTCATCCCATTCTAATATCCCCCTTTATCCTACTAATTTATCCTAATCCTAGAAATTTATCTAATATTCCCCATCTTTATTCTCTTTCATATATTAACCTTATTCATCCCATCCATTTATTAATTTTATCCTAATCCCTATTATCCTAATCTAATCCTAGTTATCCATTGTATGACAATTTGAAACTCCCATAACCCCACCGAACCACCTACTCACATACTCCCTAGGTATTCCTACATACCTAGGAATCCTAATCCTCACTAAATCCCATCTAATCCTTCATTATCCCTAAAATAATGGAGAATCCTCTAGAAATAATAAATCTCCTTCAAGACTCTATAAGTCTATAAACTAGAGGCTTTTAAATAATTTTAAAATCCCTTAAAATTCCCTCTACTTGCCTATTTAAACAAGCTCTCCCTCCATCCTCAAACCAACTTGAATCCCCATATAAAATCCATGTCTATTTCACTATAAATCTAATAATTCCCATAACATTTTCATGCCAAATTCAAAACTTGAATCCTCATAGAAAATACATATCCATTTAACTATCAATCTAGAATTCTCACACCATCTCCATGTCCGTTTAACAAACCAAAAAAATATTAGAGCCTTCATGTCAAATTATCCTATGATTAAACATCCATGATAAATCAATAAATCATCCCATCATCATTTCAAATCTAAGTCTAAATGTAATCACAAATCTATTTAAAAGTCCTAAAAGGAGGTTATATGAAGCAAGGAATTTGGTAAGGTTGATATCATTCTAATTTATTTCATGAATCCTTCCTAATAGGTAGTTTTTGTTTTGAGTTTGAATTATATTATTTAATTCATAGTGTTCTCAAAATCCCACTACATAAGTGTTAGTATAAATTTGATTCTCATTAGTGTTAGAAGGTGATAGAAGAGTGTTAAAAATAGAATGAGAAGTGTTAACCAAGGGAAAATCAGAAATTAAATCATAAAAACCTATAAGATCATCTTTCCCTAACTAGTTTAAATGAGTTAAAAAAAATCTTGGACAACATGATATTTTTGAGATGACAGAGGGGTGTAGATAGGTTGAGAATCAATAAAATAATCCGCCCTTCGCATATTACTCATCTTAACCACATTATCCTTGGGAGTTAGTTTAACAAGACTTTATACATTTTTAGTGGAAGGGGAGGATTTGTCTTGGTTGTCTTGAATAGGTTGATGATTAGGTAGAGGGTATTTGTAGATATCCAAATGATAATTAGCTTGATTCAAGGCTTGAGTTTTATCATGTGTTTTATAGTCCTTAAAATCAATATCATAGGCTTGTTGATGCTTAGATTATAAAATTATGATAAAAATTAGGACTAAGAAGGAAATCCATAGCTAAATTATGATGTTTTCTATAGGTCTCATAATAATTACCCCAAATAGTGTAAAACCAACAAAACTTGTTAAGATCATACTAAGATTTCATAGGATGGCTGGGTCAAGTTCTTGTAAAAGAAGCCTATGCAGATGATTAAATAATTCAACTAAAGATAGAGGTTTATGAATATTAATGTTATTTGTTGAAGCTAAGTGAGGATTGGTATATTTTTGAGAAGAGGGAGATGGTTCTGAACAAGGGGTAGGAATGACAACTTGAATATTGTGAATGGTATCATAAGAATCCATGAAACCATCATTGGTAACATTATTATTTTTATTTTTAAGAGATGATGAACCATATAAGGTTCGGATGGCTCAAATTTATGAATTAATAAATATTTTCATTTAGCTTGGTCAATAGTCTCCTCCAAAGTATGTGGAGAAAGTGTGTAGACTCGATATTGTAATTGAGGAAAGATAGAATTTGTAAAGAGATGAAAAAGATTGTCATCCACCATGTTATGTTCACATTTGTTTGACAAAGTTTTCCATCTTTTAAAAAAGGATTGAGTAGTTTCATTTTCAATTTGTTTTCAATTTATGAAGTGGGTCAAAGTGTTTTCAGGAAGATCACTAGTTTGGATTTCTTGCACTAAAGCATTCACTAAATCCACCAAACTAGTAATGGAATGAGTTTTAAGTTGATTTTACCAATCCAAGGCATAACCTATAAGGGATTTGGATGGGATATTTTTAGTGTAAAATGTGTTTAATTTGACTCAATCCTTATAAATATTTCCAAATCTTTTAAGATGAAAGGTAGGATTAGTTGATCCATTATAAGAGATTGTAGGTGTGCTACTTCCTATATCAATGTTATCAATTTGAATGGTAAGAGGTTTACTTTGGATATGATTAATGATTTTGTTGACTAAATGAGGTTAAGTAATGAGATTGACTTGATAATATCAAAGAAGAGGAGGGGGATCATTCTAGTTATGTGTGCCCCAAGCCATTGGCTGAGGATGAGATTGAAGATGGAGAAGGTGGTTTTGCATTCTCATCATTTGGTTTGTGCTTTGAGCTTGAAATGTATTTATTTTATTGAGACTTTTTAATAATACTAATGTGTTTTATTATGATTATTAAATCATTAGGTTTGTTATTGGTGTTAGTACTAGTGGTTTGGGTACCACTATTGGTGTTGGTACGAGCTTGAGATGAACTATGTGAGTGTGAATCACTAGTGGTAAAATTTGTTTGTGTAGAAAATGATGAAATAGTGAATGGATGAGAGGAAGAAGCCCTAAAATAATGATTAATTTGGGTATAAAATGATGCACTAGTAGAAGGATTAAGGATAATGGATCTTATGAGAGGCCCACTAGACATAGAACCTACCATGTTAGTAGATATACTAGTCATGGTGGTAGAAGAAGTTGAAGAAGAATAGGTCATGGTATGAGAAGGGATCATAATCGAAGGAAGAGACTAATAAATAAAGAAAGTGGTACCCCCAAATCTAGTTTATAATGTAGGAGTAGGTGAAGGAGGATCTTTATATTGACCACTAATCATAAGATTATAAATGGTAAAAGGATCCTTTCCTCAATGTTGAGTAAATTCGGAGATAAAGAAAATCATTTTAAGAGTATAATCTAATTTGGATTGGTTTTATAATAATAAGAGAGGATGATGATATGAAAAGGAATTAGGAGGGGTCCCATAGTTCATTATATGAGTGGCAATGTGAACATTACTAGCATCCAAGAGAGGAGCCCTACTCTACCTACAAGAGACCTTATGAGGATTGGTAAAATTGATCATGTTTGTTGACTTCAAATCAGTGTTGTATTCAATCAAAAATTCCATGATGAAGGGAAATAAATAGAGATGATAAATCAAGAAAATAGAAAGTAACAAAAATAGTAAAAGGTTGAGTAGGTTGACTTAGCACATAAATAGGTCTATAAATAGTATAAGGTCAATTGGGTCAATCTAGTAGAGTGAACAGAGGCTAGAAAAAGAGAAAAGAGGGTTTACAAATAGTACAAAGTCAATTGGGTTAATCCAATATAGTGAATAAAGGATGGAAAAAGGTATAGGGTTGACTGAGTTAACTTAATACAACAAATAAGGAAGATTAAGAAGCTCATAACAGATTATGAATTGAAATAAGATAAATTTTTCAAATAATTTAAATATAAAAAACTAAAGGGAAACAAATAGTCAATTAGATCAATGCTAGACAATCCAATTAAACTACATGACACAAAATGTTTCACCAACACTAACTAATGCAAGTTTTTTTAATACAAAAAAAAATTGAGAAAAGAGAAAACAATCCACTCAAAAAGTAAATAACTAGCTAAATGATCAACCTAAATATTTATAAAATTATTAGAATATGATTTTAAATGTTATGGGAAGTTGGATGTAATCAAGGAACTAGAAAATAATATAAGGATGGTTTTAGGAAGTTTGGGCTAAAATGGATATGTAGTGGTAATGATACATGCTTGGTATCAGGGCCTACCCCCTCACTTCACACACCACATCAATAATGGTAATATGTGCTTAACCATAATATACCACTAACTATGCTTTATACTTGACTAGAACATCAAGTTGGATTCCCCGTTGGTGATGAAATCCAAGTAGGTTGGCTTTGGGTAGTTAAATTTTTAAAATGCTTGTTTATATTTTGTGATTTGGTTATGTATGCATAGAAATATAAAATAGTGAAACTAAACAATTAATTTAAAACCCCTAATTAAACTATGTGATTTATTCTAATCATGTAATCAATAAGAAGTGAAAGTGTGATCTAATTACTAGCATATAAGGATAATTCTAGATTTTAAATAAGGTAAAATGTTGATATAGTCAATAATGTATGCACATAATATAGAATAGGGTCAATCTTGTTGATCTTTTATTGTGAAATTAAGTTCTAAAAAAGAACAAGATTGGTAGAGTCAACCTAGTTACTTAGTACATAGAACTGGGTATATCAAGTCGATATAGTTGATTATGCAATGGAAGTTTTGAAGACTAAAAATTATAAAAAGAAAGACTATAAATAAAGATATGGAGAGATAGAAAGGAACCATGGTCGATTATAGATGTAAACAATGAAGATTATTGTTCAAGAACCTTGATATATGTTTGGAAATTTTGGTAATTGGGTCGACTAGGTAGATCAAGCTTTGTAAAGACCTGTTGTTGAGTACATTGAATGTATAGGGTCAAATAGTTCAACTTATTAGTTTTAACTAGAATTCAAAAAATGTACAAGGTCAACTAGGTTGACCTAGTAGTTTGGATTGGATGTATGAAAAATTGAAAACCTACACTAGTTATTTTGAGTCAATCCATTATCCTATACCTAAAAACCTACACACAAAGGTTAGAATTGGGTTGATAGAGTCAATCCATTATGAAAAATATATGATAAAAAGAGATAAAATAAAGTGAATAAATCTTTTAAGGGTTGGTTCATGTTGGGTTCACTAGAATGTATGCAATAAAAAATTCATCATGTCTATAAATCAATCTTAGATCAGAGAAGATAGAGCATACCTACACTTCTAATTGGGAATACATTTATTAAGTTGGATCATGACCAATATGAGGATCCACTAGACCTGATTAGGGGATTACTTGTCACAAAATACCATGCTAAGAAGGGTTCCAAAGCCTACAATCTAACACAATCATACAACAACCCTAAAAGATTCTTAGGTTTGATATTCACTCCATTCTAAACAAAAGAAAGTAAATATAATATAGTGTACACCAAATACTGAGGCAAAGTGGGGGTTATAAAAATAAAAAATAAACTAAACATGCATAAAATACATATACTCACATCAATGTATATGAAATTCTAATATATGAAAGAGAAGCACAATTACATTATCTATCTACTCTTACAAAGGAGAAATAAAGTCAGGAATACTTACCTTTGAATATGAACCCTCTGAGCCTTAATCTCTCCCTTGGCCAAGTTACTTTGTAAGATATTTTTGTGGTATGTAAGGATAAAAAATAAAAATCAGCTCTAAGATAAACATCCTATCGATGCATCTGAAATACTTCTCCATAAGACACGATCCATTTCTCCAAAGAAAGTATGGAACCCTAAGCTTTAGTCCTCAACTAGAATGGTCAATAAGTATATGTTCATTCACACTTATTATTATTTTCTTATATATTTTCAAATGGTGGGAAATTAACTTGTATATATAGGTCGATCTTACCCTAAATCCTTCCAAATATGTCAGTTGTATGGGTTCAACATAGTCGACCCTATATGTTTTTAAGAGATAAATCACTAGGTCCCTGGCTAGGTTGACAAAAGGTCAAACACAAATCTCAAGTAGAAATATCCAAAAATAGTATAGTCTCAACCTAGTCAACCCTATACAATAATTGGTTGCTAAAAACTATAAAGGGTTGACCCAGTCGACCTAGTATAGTCAACTGGAAAAAGGAGGTCAAGGCAAGAGAAAGGAGGATAAAGATGTGACAAATGATTGGAATGGGTAAAACTAAGAGTAATATGATTAAGGTAAATGATTTTAGGATAAAATTCTTTAGATGACAAGTGGAAAAGGGACAAAAATATTATGAAGCACCAATGGTCTACCCACCCCTTTTTTGATGCACCCCTTAAGTCATGCACTTAGAGAGATTGAGACTCGGTGGGTTCCTGTAAGATATAAAGTGTTAGTAAATGATAAAATTTTAAAAATATTATGTATATACACTTGGTTTTATATCCATCAGGTAGTTGGTAGACCCATTCACTATTCTAAGGTGATACACTCTCTATTGCACCTTATTATGATAGGTTCACTTAGTGGCATTACATTGAGTTCTTGTGCATGATCTTGATAGACCTGTCACACTTCTATTTTGGACCCTACTTAGATTTTTTCATATTATTTCCTCCTTCATCATCCATTATGGAATTCGAAGACTTTTTTTATAAAATTAGTGTTCTTCCTTTGGAAAAATTAAGAAACATTCTTTAATGTAGATGGATCCTCTTCAGTCTTCAGGTAGAGGATCTCATCAATGACATTAATTATTATGTGATCTCTACTATATGAATATTTAAAATTTTCTATGAGGAATTCTTATTTCTCTTGTCTATGTGCTTTGTTGCTCTCACTTGGGAATGAATTTTTATTGCACCTCACATCTTTAGAATATGCACTTTCTCTCACTTTGATATCTTTTGGAGAAGATTTTTATACTATGGGTTTTCTCCTATCCTCCACTTTATAGGAGTTACATTATTCTTAGGTACCTCATCATGCCTCATTATTGTGACTAAATTATCTTACCCACTTAAGGTATGTTTAAGGGGTGTTAGTATAGGTTTTTTCCCACTTTTGGTTTTAACTACATGGTTTTTAGTTAGCTTACTTAGGGTTGTCAAGGTCATTAATGAAAATACACTTTATATATTTTTTAACTGAGTTGATTTTTTACCTTTTTTTGACCTAATATATCACTATATAATGTACCTCATTTGTACTTTTTGACTAATAAAATCAACTAATAGAGATTTACAAATCCCACTTTTACACTTTTCTTGATCTCAACCACTCTTAGGTTTTTCATGAAATATATGATGTTTAGATATATTGGATTCATATAAAAATACCTTTAATTGATGGATATTGTACCTAGCTAAAAACTATAATCCCAATATTAGAACCTTATATTATGATGTGTTGTTAGTAGATTAGAATTGTGAATTGTGTGTAATTACATGTTTTTTACCACAAGGATCAATAAGTACAATACCTACTCACAATCCTTGATTAGTTCGTATTCCATAAAATTTTAAAGACCACATACTTGAATCCTGGTCTAGGTTGGGTTATTTTTTCCTGTCAGTTTGGTGGTTAGGGTATATATACCTAAATTTATGTAGGTAAAATTGACTCACTCATTGATTAAATTATATTCTATAATCATTAGTTGCATGTGTTGATATCTATCGATCCTTATATAATTTTCCACTACTCTCCATTACATATACATATGGAATAAGTTGGTGTTAATATAGCCATTATAATATTTGGACCAATCTCTACTCAACAACATGCCATATGCCTCTAATATTTCAACCACTTGTATATCTATGAAATGTTGCATATTTGGTTCATCTTATAATTGAATATGAACATTGAATAATTACCACACAACCTTGAATTTAGACTTATCTAACTAAACCACTATCTTGTCTCATTTTATAGGGACTAGTCCTAGTTTCTTATAAATTCTTACAAGTATGACATTGGCTAAGGTGCATAAATCAACCAATAATTATGTAAATTATTGCTCAAGATTCAAAATATAAGTAAGAAGGATGGGACTTTAGTCTCAAATTTGTATATCAAAACATTTGATTTGGCCATAGTCTTATTTTTATTTTGAATACCCTTTGGGATTGGTGGTGGCAATGGGTTCTCATGATGGAATTAGAAGACCTCAATAGTATCTTGATGTTCATTAAGATCATTGAGTTATGTGGAAATATAAATCTAAGGTCCCTCAGTCTCAAATATAATAAAAAGGTAGAGTTCTTGGTCAATTATAGGTTTAAGTAAATGAGGGAGATTGAGTTGGATGAGTCATGGGAAAAGGTGTACTCTATTGGGTTGATTATTCCTAGTTCATCTCATACATTAAATGATAATGATATAAGATGAGTCTAAACCTAAGGAGGACAAATAGGTGTGTAAGTTATAAATTTTTTCAAGAGAAAAAAATAATAGTGCTTTTAACTCTTCAAAATAACTAAGATTAGTAATCTACTACTCTTTTATATGTGTTTATGGTTGTCTACGTTTCTATGTTTGCCTAGGTGATTTTATAAAATATAAAAGACTTATTCAAATATTGAATAAAATAAAAATATATTGGATGTAAATGACTTGGAGACTTTCTAAGATTCTTTTTAGGATGATTGGTGAATTGTATTGCTAATTTGAAAGGAAACTAATCTACTAAAATGTAAGCACAAATCAAAACTAGCTATGTTTTTGTAGCAAAGACAAATGAAAAGGAACTCATCTATTTCACTATCATATTTGCTTCTATTTTTGAATATAAAAATCTAATATAACACAATAATAACCTACACTAAAATCTAATCTAATTAAGATAATAAATACTATAAATTAAAATAACTCCAACCTAATTCTATGATAAATCAACTGAAGTGCATGTAGTGTGTTGATAGGATTATCCTCAGTATGCTAGCTCCATATTCTATTATATATATACATATATATATATGTATGTATATATATATATATATGTATATATATATATATATGTATATATGTATATATATATGTATATATATAGACACACACACACACACATACATATATATATATATGTGTGTGTGTGTGTGTGTGTGTGTGTCTATATATATATATATATATATATATATATATATATATATATATATATATATATATATATAAAACTCTCCAGATATAAGATGGAAAAAATATAAAATGAGATGGTAAAGGTGGGGGGTAGACATAATCCACAAATGCAGAGCAGTTGAGCTAAGATTGGCTAATATCTTGGCTTTCAAAGTATAAGTTGATTTCACTAAGAACTCTTATTCATTTTAAAGTATGTGGTCAACTAAAAAATAATAGAGGTTGAATTTACTATTAATTACAACATGGTTGTGGATGTTGTGGTTACAAAATATTCTAAAAAATAACTTCTAATAGCAATTTTTGGATTTAAAATTATGCTAAAATTGAACTTCTAAAAAGAGATGGGAGCTTCCATGCAGGAGTTAAACTAAGTATGAATATGAGTTCAGCTTGAGAAGAAATGAATAAGATTAAAATGAAAGAGTGAGTGATTTATGTTTAATTAGAGGTAAACACAAGGTGATAAAAATAAGAAATGTAAAGCTAGTTATGTAAAACACATGAAAATTGGAGTTATGGGAGCTAATTTTGGAAGGCATTTCCATTGTGATGGAACCTCCACTTTATGTAGGGTTAGTTTCAGAACTACCCCTTAAGGTGGCACAAACATCACAACTAATTTCAAAACCACCCCTATTTTAATTTAAAACCACTCTTTGTGTCAAAACTACCTAATAAATTATACAATAAACTTAATGGTTGTGTAAAGTAAAGGGTTGTTTCAAAACATACAAGGGTGGTTCCATTACCTAGGGTGATGGCTATTGAATTAGTTTAACACAAGAATAAATCCAAAATAATATGTTATGTTTATTCAACACAAATATAGCCTAATACATAAGTAAATAATAAACACATCCAAATAATGAGGTAGGTGTAATAAGGAGTTGATGGGAGTAAGAAAATAGAAAACATGTGTAACGCAATAACAATATTGGTTATAAAATTATAACCAAATACATATTAAGATAATATGATTAATTATTCTAGTTCCTCCCTAAATGAAATGTTTTAGTCATTATTGAAATAATATAATTAAGTTCATACATGAACTTAACCTAAGTATATTTTTATTTCCACTACAACAATGTATCCAAATGTCCCTATTATCACCAATCCATATTACCAAAGTACATGAGTAATGAGCTGTTTCAACCTCCAAGTAGAGTAGGAAATGGTACTGAATATTAGGTTCACTAGATTTTGTTATTATTTGAATTATTGTCATGTCTTATATGTGTCATGATTTAGCTATTTGTTAGAGTGATCAAATATTACAAAAAAGTTTAGAATATACATCAATAATAAATAAAATAGTATATCTCTTAAGAGATATGTTTGTGTTGGATTTTTGAAAACCCAACACCTACTACTTTCCACTATTGATATTTTTAAGGAATTTACTATTCACAACATCACTTTGATTCTTTTATATTCCCCTTTCTCTTTCACCAACCTTCATGGAAAGATTCGATTTTGTTTTGACTTTGGTATTTGAACTTGTGATTGGTTTTGATATATATGAAATAGTAATAAGTGAAAAATTTATCTAATCTTTACCTTGCACTTCTTATTTTCTTGAACTTGTAGATTGCCCTTCCAAAAATTAAGGTAATTCATCTTTTATTACATCTTTCATTGTGGTATGGTACCACTTAGGCATTTTATTTTGGTTTTGTTGATCTGAATGTGAAGAGTGAGAAAACTCTTGTCACCACTATAACTTGACACTTTTGGTACTTTTAGTTTTTAACTTTGTTCAAATTTAGTACTATAACTTGTTCTAAAAACATCCTCAACATGTAGCAACACATTACTATTAGTAGATTTACCATTATTAGAAAATAATGGTACCTTATCATATACATCAACATATTTAACAACCACAATTACTTATGTAGATACATCTTGTAATCTTTATGAATCTCTTTTCTTAAAATAACAAACAAACATGAATACTTTTCCTAATATAAAATTAGTAAATCCATAAACATGAAGATTAATTACTTTTGGTGTTTTTCCTAATGATGTTTCTTTTGGTGTTACAGTTTTCAAGGATTGTGTGGTACTTCTATTGAGATTGTACACTATTATATTCAATACTAATATAGTGCCTTATGGATATCCACCATACATTATGCCATCTCCATCACTATCTACTTTTTCCTTGTCATGATGTCATTATGATGTGTGTAATATTTCTTAGTTATACGTTCTTTCTTATAGAATTCCATGAATTTTTTAGAGATAAATTCATCTCCATTAATTGATTAAGATATTTAACATATTTCATTCCTTGTTTTTCTACCACAACTTTATAAGCAATAAAGTTAGAGAAGCATTCTAAATTTCTATGATGAAAATAAACACACATTTTCCTAGAAAAGTCACCTATTAACAAGTAATACAAAGCTCATAATATTGAATATGTCTACATTGGACCATGAAAACCCACATGTATCAAATTCAATTCATGCTTATCTCTCTATTCCTTACCAATTTCAAATGAAGTTGGAATTGGTTTATCTATTTGACATCCTGAACATACATTATGATTGTTTTGAATAAAAGACATACATTATGATTGTTTTGAATAAAAGACATTCCATTCACCATGTTAGTCTAGTTTAATGTATGGAAATTATCATAATTGAAGTGACCATACCTCTTATGACATAACTCATTAGTGATTTCAATTGTTATTAATATATTCCTTTTTTCTATTTTGGGATCAACCAACTTATATAATCCCTTGTTACCAATACCAATAGCAATGACTTTATTTGCATGAAGATTACTAACCATGCATCTATATATTTTAAACTCCACACAAAGGTTAGGATTCATATTTATTTCACTTGTCGAAATGTTTTATAAAATGGAAAAACAAGTTGTCTTTTTTTTCTTAGTTTATTACAAATAGGTACAAGCATGAGATATTCCCTTTATGCTCAACATTTAAACATTCAGTTATGATAGCATTAATCGACATAAGGTAAAAACCTTATGCACTCGCTCAAAGAATAAATGAGAAGGAATTGGGGCGCACATTGTTGTAGTTGTGATATGGCACAAGATATCACTTATGGGACTTGATAAATTAAAAGAAAGATCAAATTAAATTCATAGGTGTAAGCCTTTCATAGACTAAGCCTAATGGCATATAGAAAAAACCTTTTGATAGACTAATCCTAGAGTCATATGGGTGATTTAATAGTAAAAAGGTTACATTCGCTCAGCTTACTCATGAGAGACTCACACTCCTAAAAAGGATGGAATCATTTGGCACATGATCTATACTTACTCTCTCTAGAGATTTATGATGACATCACCATCTATTATAAGGACTTAATTAATGATGCAAACCAAAATCATTTCATGAACACTACTTAACAAAATTTTATTTAAAATATGACATTACATCAATTACACATTTCATTATCAATATAAAATATGCATAGACCAAATGCATTATGTGTTAACGCATCAATCATCATCATTAATCAAGTCTAAAATAGAGTATACATTTCATAATAGAGTATATGTTGAATTTTTAAAACTTAATGGACTAGAGGCTCATAGAAGAGCTTGGGAACTTAAAAATGAAGCCTTCATGGCATTAATACTACTAATAAGTCTAATGGTTTATAAAGCTATGTCTACTGAGGATTTAATTTGCTAGAGATCCACTACAATTCTTTTTGTTTGTTGACTCCAGCTAGTTTGAGCTCCTTAAATAGATTTTAAAAGCATCTTCACTAGGGTGAAAGGTGCATGTTGAGTGTCGAGATAGAGTTTGGTCATCATTCCTAATAGATTCATAACCTTGTGAACTCTACACTATATCTTTCATGTATCACTAATCCTAGAACATGACCTAAAGATCTGAGAGCCAATTAGTTGCCTACCAACTGATTGAAGATATTTGTTGCATCCTCCAACTAGTGAAAAAATGCTAATCATTATGTAAAATTATTCCTTCATGCCAATGAAGATGTTATGTTGGAATGAATCTAATACTTAATGAAATAAGGGGCCTAATATTACCCTATACAAGAAATAAAGTCCGTCCTTATACTAGGTTGTCAAGCTCTTTAGATTATAGAATTTAGGTGCACTTTCCTTAAAATCAATGTTGAAGTCTTCAAAACCCTTAATGGAGAGATTAATTTATTTAGTATCAATATTAATTTTAAAGGATACAATAACGATCACAAGCACATATATCTTTCTTAGTCCCTAATATAATTCTTCAAGGTTTGCTTTTGCCTTTTCCACATTCCCATCTAGGATTGTTACTTGCTCACAGGCCTTAGTCTATAGAGAATGGAAGAGTGATTCCAATTTTTGATATTTTTCCTTTATTTAGTTTATGAGCATGTTGATAATCCCCATGATCTATGCCCACTCTAACCTGATCATTGAGTATACCTATGCCATTAAATTCACCTTCTCCTCTTTTTCCTACTTTAGGTGCCCATATATACTTATTTCTTAGTTTGATAAGATTAATAAGATGGTGTATACTAAATTCATTCCCTCCTATAATTTATAAAATATGTCTTCTACATATTTGAGCTTCTTAGATACATCTTTCTATACTATGACGTAGGGATCTTCTTCTTCTTCTTATGCTAGCTCAGGGTTTAACATTATGAGCATCTACTCTACTAGCACATATATTTTTTTGAACTCTAAGAGGTCTAAAGTATTGAATTTGACTATAATATATAGTTTAAACACCTTTATGCACTCACATATCTATTTCATCTTGAATTTGGTAGCATGTGTTTCATCTTTGGCTTCTTTGTGGAGATTTTTCCATTTTCTTACCCTATTATTATTGATGATGTTTAAATGCATAACTTAAGTGGCCTTTATAATTAGTGCACTCCTAGATTAGATTGGGTTAATGGTGTGACGGTTTATAATGAGGTAATCCTACCCCTAATCAAGCTCTTCCAAGCTCAAATTAGCCACTCTAACTGCCTTAAAATGATGCTCATCCATATAGTGACCAAATGCAAATGAGAGTTATTTATGTGTCTTAGTTGTGGTAGTTTGGGGGACATAGTGTCATACATGTAAATTTATTCATCCACCCATAATTTCTATGCCTTTTCCATTATTCCCATCTCTTTTTCATTCTTCTTGATGATTTCCATCTCTATTTATTCTTCATTTTCTTCACTGGTGCCACTAATCTCTTCGGTGCTCTCCTTAGAGGACTCACCTATTTGATCCTTAGGGGTTTCTTCCTTGAAATTTTCCCCTTCATCTAATTATTCCTCATAGGGTTTCTCAATACTCATCTCTAAGGAAATTACTTTAGCACTAGGGTTGCCTTATTTCTATTGGGGTTCCTTTGCTATCTCTATTTATAGTTCTAAGGCTTTAGTATGGAATTGTTTTTATTTAGGTACCCCTTCACTATTTGGGCATGCCTCCTGTATAGCTTATTTTGCCTTTATTTCTTTCTTTCTTTTTTTTTTTTTCGGGGGGGGGGGGGGGGTGGGGGTGGGGGTACTTGGTGCTTTCTTGACCATTTCAGCTATTGGGCATGTGCTTGTGGGAACCTTGATGGTATTTTTCTCTACCTTGGCCAGTTCTTTCTCCCTAACAAGTATCCACTTATATTTAAGCACTAACACCTTATTAATGTCCTCCTCACTCCATCCCATTTTATTTTAAACTCTTCTCTTCTCTTATAATATTTTTATAGGTGGTATGGAGGGTTCTTTGTTAGATGAGGGGCTTACTATCTCCTTTGTTTCCTTTACATTCTTGGTTCTTGGATCCTCTTCCCCTTCTTCTATTTAGAAGATATATGTCCCTAATCCATTTTATTTAGTCTCCTCCTCTATTATAGGCATGAGGGTCACCTCTTTATCCATCTCCACCATATTTATAACATGAAATTCAATGTGTCCCTTAGTCTTTTTATTATTCTTCTTACTAGGAATCACTCTTTGGCATGAAGTTCATGTGCTTCTTACGAGCTAGGTCATAATTTTATCCTCAAAGGAAGTTTTTAATTAGATGCACTCTTTGATCCCTTCAAGTTTCTATCCTCATTTAATTTAGAGGGTCTTTTCCTACATCTTTGTCACAACTATCCCTTCATTTCTAACTAAGAGGAGGTAGTTATCATCCTTTCTAGGATTTATGCCCTTCTTGCATGGCTTCATTCCATAGTAGAGTTTGAATATTTTCCTATTTATTATCTCTCTCTAGAGGGGATGAAGGTTTGTCCTATTAGATTCATCCTCCTTGTCTTTCGTGGCCTTAATTCTAGGGTGCACAAATTATCATATCAACCTGATCTTGTCTTCATCCATGAAATTGACCTAAATCTCCAATCATTGTGCATTAGGAATTTTTCTTAGAACTACCATGAAATACTTGGTGGAAAATATGTAAGGAAAATTGAGCCATCCAGTTAGGTTCCCATATGTGAGCACTAAGCATACTACACAAAAATGTTGTATTATGGCAAAGGTTATCATTCCCACCAAATATTGGGGAAGATATTAAGGGATGTGCCATTCAATCCCAAAGTCTTTGATGTACCTATTATACCACCCTTAAATCCTTGTCTTGTAATTTTTTGACAAGATGGATGGGTAAATTAAGTCTTGATACTTAATCTTAGGGGACTCGTGATTGTGTGGGAACACCCATAGGTTGTCATCATCTCCATCTAACACACCTATCTCTTCCATCACAATTAGAATCAACATATATCCCCACTTGAATGTTTCACACACTCAATGTCACTCTTTCAAATTCTTAATGATATCCTTAGAAATGAATTTGGATATGTTTAATTTTATCCCTTACACCATATAGTGGGTGATGCCCAAAGTCTTGATAATGTCAAACCACCATTCACCATGGCATAGTTTGAATCTAACCATGTACATTGTTACCCTCATATTGGGGTCCTAGATATATTTGATTAGGAACATGATTCATGATTTCTATTATCCCAAAGGTTTTATGACCCTATCAACCTCCACTTCATCCTCCATCATGTCATAGATGTCTGCCCCTACATCAGGTAGTCCTGTGATCCTACTGATGAGGCATGTTGATATGTTCATGTATCACCCTAAAAAATAGAAATGGTTACCATATACATATAAGAGGAATATATATACCAATTATTTTAGCTTTCCAAAGTTTGATAGCTTGAATAGTTGGGTTATATTGGTGGTTCTAATTTGTCTTGGATGGAGAAGTCGAAGAGTGTGTCACCCACCTTTATCTTCTTCCATATGTTAACCATCCAGTCTTGGTTTAGTTCTTGTGTATTATTCCCCATTCAGTGGTTATAATCCTTCAATTTAAACATGTGTGCAAAGGAAAACCACCTCTCACCTACCATGACCATAGGGGTAATTTTTATCTCTGCATAATAAATATTGTTTTTCCTTTTGGGTATTTTACCATGATGCTTACACCTTCTACAAACTATGCCTCTCATTTCATTGTGTCTACTTCTTTTACTACCCATGATATATTTTCATACTTATATTACTATGATAAAATTATACTTATTCTCTTTTTTCCCATCATAAACTAAATGATATTAAAATGTGACTGGTTTATCCTTTTTGATCTTGAAATTGTGATTTACACTTCTTCATAGTTGTGGGAATTGTGACTATGTCTTTAGCTCTCAATCTTTGTGTACTATTAATGATGGCCTCATCATTATGAATAAATATTGATACCCTATTTATCTATCAAATTTTATCCCCTTGATTCCTTTCTAATTCAAATTAGAATGTAATCTTGTCATTTGTCTTTGCCTCTCACTTTGAAGGGTTATGGATGACTAGTTCTCTATGGTAGTATTTTCTAGTTTTTGATGGTTTTGACTTTGTTTAAATCTATGTTCTAGTTTTAATTATTTAAATTTTTATAACTTATTACAATTTATCATTCAACCCTTTATACTCTATTTACAACTACCTCATTAATGGTTGGGATTAATGGCTTGGTGATGCATGGATTTATTGAAATTTGCTAAACCTGTGAAATATAATAAAATCCACCCCCAAGTGTGAATTTATTATGGATATTTATGATTATATAATCACAATAATAAGTTATATAATGATTTATTTAGTGAAATAATAGGTGATTCAAACTATCACTTTGTACCAACCATTGGGTGGGTGTCACCTATATCAACATTCTTTCCTTACTCTTTATTCAACTTAGCATGGCATTCACCCTTCTTATGGAAAAATGGGTGTATTACTTCACATGTGCATGATTTATTCTCCTTAGTTCCATCTCTTATTATTTATATGAATTATTTCAAGTGTACCTCTCATTCTTGGTCAATTTTTCTACACTTTCATGTCTCTTAATTTGACCTTCCCTAGCCCACACAAATCCTTGTGCTAGTCCTCCAGTACTTCATTATCTCTTCTCAATTTCTTATGTGTGAGCATATTATGTGCATCCCTTTCTCAAATAATTCTCACATATTTATAAATATATAAAATTTTATGTGCCTATAAACATAGGTGGCTGGCCTCAGGTGCTTAGTGTTGTAATAAAAAATGTATCATGTCCATAAATCAATCCTAAATCAAATAGGATAGATCACACCTACACTTCTAATTTGGGTTCATACAATTATTAATTAGGATCATGACCGATGTGAGGATCTATGAGACCTGATTAGGGGATCACTTATCACAACACACCATGTGAGATAGGGTTCTAAAGCTTATAGTCTAACATAATCACATAACAACCATAATAGAATCTTATGATTTAATATTTCACTAATATAATAACAAGGAAAGTAAATCTAATCTAGTGTGCACCAAATATTTGATAACTCCTTGAAAAAATAATTTGAACCTTGTCCCCACTTAGTGTTAGTGCATAAGTATTTTATTAATTTTCAAACAAACAAGTACATAAGGGTGACTTTACTCTGTTAACCCTTTTACATTGTAAACATAGATTATATAGATTTTACCCATGACTGGTAAAACCAACTAATCCTATAACCAACTATTTATGGGAAAATAACCTATAAGGTAGTTATAATTAATAAACATAGAACATGAAAAATACCTAAAACTAAAACTAACTTTATTTTATGGGGGTGTCTTTAATAAAAAGATGCATACCCCATTAACAATTATTATTTATTAACCTACCAAAAATCTAACCTAATGTTAAGACTTTGGAACAAGTCCTAACAAACCCCCCTATGATTTAAATTCATGTCTTTAGACACATACCAAGAATTTTTCTAAATTTTTCAAATTTGATTATGTTAAGGGGTGTTGTGAGGATGTCAGCTGTCTGATCGGCAGTTGGGAAATATATTGGATCAAGAGCTTTCTTTGCCACCAACATTCATAGATAATGGTATTTGAAATATATATGTTTTGTTTTGGCATGAAACACATGATTCTTGGACATCTTGATTGCACTTTGATTATCAATTTATAACTATGTAGGAGGAAATTGAAAAACCTAAAGATCTTATAAAATACAACATAGGTAAACAATTTATCTAAAATCATCCCATGCTATAATATAATTTAATTCTACTGATGAATTTTACATTGTATCCTACTTCTTACAACACCAAGCAATGGTAGTTGAGCTCATATGCATAGTGTATCGTGTGGTTGACACTCTGTCATCCACACATCTGCTAAAATTTGCATCACAATATCCAACAAGTTTTAAGTTCTTGTTATGGTGGTATTCAAGGCCATATGTTTTCATTCCTTGAATGTAATGAAGTACTCATTTTGTTTCATTCCAATGAATTTCTCTAGGCTCATGCATAAACCTAGATAAAATTCCAACTAAAAATGAAATATCAGGCATGGTAGTCATCAAGTATATCAATCCTCCCACCAATAGTCTATATGTGGTGCCATCAAAGAAGGCACTACTATCATCCTTAGAGAATTTCAAGTTACTTTCCATGGGAGTGAGCATAGGTTTGTAATCACTCATGTCAAACCTATCTAATAACTCAAAAATATACTTAGTTTGTGAAATGAAAATACTATGCTCTTTTTGAGTTACCTCTATGCCTAGATAGTAGTGAATAAGTCCAAGATCTATCATCTCAAACCCATCTTTTAATTCCTTCTTCATAGACTTGTTATGGTTTTCATCATTACCTATGATAAACAAGTCATCAACATAGAGAACAAGTATCACCATTTTCTTACCCTACACTCAAAAATAGAGAGTATCATCAGATTCATTGTGATGAAAACCAATGGATTTCAAGTATGAATCCATTTTCTCATACCAAGCCCTAGGTGCCTATTTGAGCCCATAAAAAACTTTTATCAATTTACATACTTTGTGTCCGGCACCCACTTGTTTAAAACCTTGAGGTTGTTTCATATATACTTCTTCTTATAAATAACCATTTAAAAAAGATATTTTAACATCTAATTGATTTAATTTCCAACCATTTTTTACTACTAAGTCAAGTACCATATGAATAGTGTGCCATTTGGTAGTTGGTGTAAATGTTTCCTCATAGTAAATACCTTCTTGTTGTGCATATCCTTTGGCAACAAGTCATGCCTTATGTTTATCAATGGAGCCATCTAATTTATACTTAGTCTTACAAACCCATTTACATTTGATGGGTTTAACATGTGGAAGAGGATTAACTAAAACCCATGTATTATTTCTAAGTATGGAATTATACTCACATTTCATTGCCTATTGCCAAACATGTTCAATAGATGCCTCCTCAAAAGTGGATGGATCAGAGGAAGAAGTAGTAATAACCGTAGCATAATTTACCTATTTTTGAGAATTATTGGGCCCTATTAAACCAACTTCATCTTCTTTCAAGTCAGAAAAAGTACTTTGAGCCCATTTTGGATACTTAGTTAAATTATTCAAATCAGGGACTCCATAATTCTCATTATGTGTATCATTCAAAAGGGGACTTAGAGAATTTTCAACAATTTCTAAGTCATCAACCTGTGAAATTGTAGATGAAGGAGAGGAAAGTGAAGGAATTTGAGTCTCATACCATAACTTTGAATATTTATCCCCATTATTTTAACCCTTATCTCTTTTTGTATTTTTCCTCTCTAATCTATCAAGTTGAAAATCAATCTCTGCAGTGTTCATAATTCCAAACTCATCAAATATTAAATCTCAACTCACTATGAATTTTCCTATATCCTATGCAAGTAAACAAAACCCCTTTTTATCTTCAGAATAGCCAAGAAAGATGCATTTTTGACTTTGTGGTTCCAACTTAGTTCTATGTTTAATAGGAACCAAAGCAAAACAAATAAATCCAAACACTTTCAAGTGTTTAAATTTTAGTTTAAACCCATACCATTCCTCATATGGAGTTTGTCCCAAAAGTGCAACTATGGGGGACTTGTTTCTCAAATACACTTTAGTACCAATGTCTTGTACCCAAAATTTATCATCAAGTTGTTTATAATGTAACATGGCATATGATGTGCCCTCTAAAGTTTTATTCATCCACTTAGATACTCCACTTTTCTATTGAGTATAAGCATTACTATATTTTTTATGAATGCCATGTTTTTGAAAATAATCTAAAAATTCATTTGAGGTATACTCACCTCCATTATCTAAACTAATAGTGGCCAAATGTGAACCTATTTCTTTTTTGACTAAGTGTAACCAATCAACAAACTTAGCAAAAACTTCAAATTTATTTTTCATAAAAAATACCCAAGTCATCTAATAAAAGTCATCAATAAACAAGAGAAAGTATCTACACCCATTAATGGATGACTTTTTCATGTCATATACATCACTATAAACTAACTACAAACACCTGTTAGCTCTCCAAGATGATTTTTTAGGAAAATTTTCCCAATTTTGTTTGCCTAAAACTCATGACTCACAAATGATACTATCTTTGTGAAAAGTGGGAAACCCATTCACCATACCATATCTCTATAAATCCACTAAATATTGGATATTCAAATGTCTATAGCAGAGATCCCATAAACGTTGTGTAGACATAGTACATATACCTATGTCAACAACTATAACAAGTTCTATAGTGGGAGGAAGCACTTTACAATGCAATATAACCAAGTTTCCATCTTCATATCCTATATACATTGTTTTATAATCATCTTTCACTGAATTGATGTAAATGAGCCCATTTTCTAGCACAATTTGATAACCTTTATTTTAAATAGTTATCAAAGAAAGTAAGTGTTTCTTTAATGTGGGAACATACCAAACATCTTCCAAGTATTTTATTGACCCATTAGGAAGAAGAATCTAAATAGATCCAAGTCCTAGTGGTGTATGCATAGACTTATCTGCTAATACAACTGGAGAGAGAGAAGATTCTTTGAAAAACCAAAAGAAATCTCTCATAAATGTCATGTGTTTGGTTGATCCTATGTCTAAAACCCATACATCTGTGAGCTCATCTCTAGCCTCATATTCAATATAATCAATGTGCCCCAAAGTAGTGAATTTAGATTCATGGGTAAAAATACTGGACTAATCATAGTCATGATCGACATACTGAGTAGAGTTAGACTTAGTCACTTTTTGTGGCCTCTAAATTTTATCAAAAGGAATCCTACATTATGAGGTAATGTGACCAAATTTTCCACATCTATGACACTAAATGTCTGATCTACCTTGACCTCTTCCCCTATATGAGTTATGACCACATCCTTGATCACTTGTTTCATGTGATTGGTTAGATTTTTTATTGTTTGAATAACCCCTACCTTTGTTTTGATAGCTACCTCCTCTATAAGCTTGACCCCCTCTATAACTATTTCCTCTATTGTTTTGATGCCCAGATGAAGATGAACTAGGATTTGACTCTAAAACATGGGCTTCTTTGATTTTCTTGGATTTATTGGGTAGAAAGAGGTCATGTTGGATGAGAAACTTAGCTAATTTATCAAAGGTGATTCTTGTGATCTTGTCAGAGACATGCAACATTTCAACAAAATTCCTATACGACCCAGGTAGTCCTTTCAAAGTAGTAGTGACTATGAGGTCATCATCTAGTTTTCCAAACCTAGCCTTAGTGTAATCAATAGTGATATTTTTAAAATTAGACATATATTCTTCCATATCCCCATCTTCATCTAATGACAAAGTAAATAAATCCATATAAATATCTATCTTTTTATGCTTAGGTTTCTTATCATACAAATCTGACAATGTTTTCCATGCAGTGTAACTATGAGGAGAATTTTAAATATGAACATAAGTATCACCAGTACAAAAAAATTTAATGAGATATAAGGCCTTAGAGTCACACAAATTAAATACATCTAATTTAGCCTATTCTATTGGCAATGTGGGATTTTTATTCTTGACAATATCCCATAACTCATTAAAAACTAGTAAAGCCTCCATCAATTATTTCCAATAAAAATAATTGGAAATTTTCAATCTATCACCATCTGAAAACAAGTTTTTAATCTTTGGCATCTTGAAATAAAATCAAGTGCAGTAGAGAAAAGTGAAACAAAATGCAAAAGATATGAAACAAATATCACACTCACTACATAAGACACTGCTTCTACGGGGTTTTTCACTTAATCTTCGTGTAGATCAAAAAAGGAAAAACAAGAAATTTTGATGGGTTTTTCACTTAACCTCACCAAAAATCAATTGAATACACTCTTATTTCACAAAATTACATCCTTATTCCACCAATTACACCCTTATTTCACCACAATAATGTATAAGAAATAGAATTTAATTCCCTTTTTTTATTTTTAAAATAACACAATACAATAAGTATGCATTTCACAACTTTCAACGCATACAAAAAGGAATTTAAAAGGGAATATTCCTTTTAAAAAAAAGTATATTCTAATAAAACTTCTAAAAATAAGGGATTTGAACCCTTGACCTCCTCCTTTGCAAGCTTCTTACAAAATAACTTTAACCAATTGCTCTAAGAGCACTTTCAGAATACAATACTCAGAAACTTGTACTTATGTTGGCTTTTGTCTATGAGGGAAAAAAATACATATATGTAAATAAATCCATTTTTTCCCCTTTTTAATATTCTCTTCCAAGCTTTCTCAACATGGGACCCATCCAATGCAATTTTTTTGATATCAAACTTTAGAAACATGAAAAAATTTATTTTCCTAAGTTTAAACATGTGCCATGTTTGCCTGGGATGCCATGGTAGCTCTTGGACTATTTTCTGTACCTGTTCTCTCTCCTAGAGGCTGTACAAATCCATACAGGCAAGATAAAAAATATTTTGGTTGAGTTTTTGCAAATTTTTGAGGTATTTATTGCTCGAAATAGCTTCAAAATGTAGTCAAGGCATTGGAAGGCCATACCATAGGATGTACAAATCCAAAAAAAATCTAGATTTTCCTTTGAGGATGTAAAATAGGGGTTTTAATAATATTAACAAGTGGTTTTGGATTTAAGAGGGCTGAGAATGAATTAAATCAATAATGGCAGCCATGGATGAAAAATACAGAGTTTTTTTTTACAATGCAAATAGGCCATATAAGTTCATTTTTGTAAAAAAATAATGAATTTAATAAAATTTAAATGCTAACAATTCATTTTTTATGCTAGACGAGGAGTTTGAACACAATAAAATGGAGTATGAATGGCCAAAATGACCAGATGGTGGTATATGGGAAATACACAGGTTTAAATGTAAATAATAATAAAAAATTTAAAAAAATTTAATAATTTTTCAAATTTTTGACATTACATTTAAACCAATAAAATATTTTCATGAAATGGCATACCTCATTTCATGCCTTTTGATTTCACATGAATTCAACTTTTCACCTTGCCTTCCTTTCAAATTCACCAATGCTCCTAATGTTCACCATGCTAGATAAAACCATGCTTTGATACCACTGATAACTCCTTGAACAAATAGTTTGAACCTTGTCCCTGCTTAGTGCGAGTGCACAAGTATTTTATTAATTTTCAAACAAACAAGTACATAAGGGTGCCTTTACTCCTTTAACCTTTTTACATTACAAACATAGATTATATATATATTACCCATGACTGGTAAAACCAACTAATCCTATAACAAACTATTTATAGGAAAACAACTCATAAAGGAGTTCTAATTAATAAATACAAAACATGAAAACTACCTAAAACTAGAACTAAGTAACTTTATTTTATGGGGGTGTCTTTAATAAAAATATGCATGCCCCATTAACAATTATTATTTATTAACCTACCAAAAATCTAACCTAATGTTAAGACTTTGGAACAAGTCCTAACAAGCTTATATAAAAAAGTAGGGGGTTATAAAAAGACAAATGAAAAACTAAAGTAAACATGTATAAAAGACATATATGCACATAAATGTATATGAAATCCTAATACATGGAAGAGAAGAATACATATGCTCTATTTATCTACTCTTACAAAGGAGGAATAAATTTAGGGATACTTACCTTTGAAGATGAACTTGGCGAGCCTCAAACTCCCCCTTGGCCAAGGTTCTTTGCAAGCGATTGTCATGGTATGTAATGATAACTAGGATAAATCAGCTCTAGGATACATAACCTATCTAAGAATCTAAAATATTTATCCATAAGATGAGATCAGAGTTATAAATAAAGTATTAAACCCTAAAGCTTTATTCCCTAAGTATAATGGTCAATACGTAAGTGTTTGTTTGTACTTTTTCACTTGATTCTTTGTTCTTATTATATGGTGGTAAATGACCTTTTATATATAGTAATAACTTGCCCTAAAAACATTCAAGAATGTCAGTTGTGATAGGTCAACCCGATTCAGCTATCATGTTTTTGGGGCTAACTCTCTAGGTATTTTCTAGGTTGGCCTAGAGGCCAACAAACCAAAAGAGAGAAAAAATCCCTAAACTATGTTAGGTTGACCTAAAACAACTGATAGGTCAAAAGGTTGATAAGGCAATAAATGAAGGATAAAATACATCAAATGATAAAAATAGGTATAACTAAGAAGAATAAGATAGGGTTCAATGGTTTTAGGAGGATAAAGTGTGGATGACAAAAGGAAAAGGGAATGACAATCTTATAAATCACCGATGGTTAGCCCACCTCTTTCCTAATGCACCCTTTAAGGCATGCACTTAGAGAGATTGAGACTCGATAGGTTCATACAAGATACAAAGTGTCAGTAATAAATAAAAGTTAAATATATTATGTGTATACATATGCCCTAGCCTAAACTCATCATGTGTCATATAATTCCAACATAGGATGGTGCTTCGAAGATAGAACATGATAACACAATGTTGATGCTAAGTATGGTGAAATAAGTAGAAAATAAGATAAATGAAATAAATACATTGAAAAATACATACCTTTAACTTACCTTAGTGCTATAGATAAATTATACTATAAGAAATGAAGGTGTCCAATGTAGAGTACCCTAGGTGAACCTATAGAAGTTAGGGCAAAAAATAGCCAAAAATTGAAATTTTTTAAAGATAGACATATTATAGTGTAAAATAATCTCTAAGTCATCATGATTCTAATGCATTTTATAGTTTCAAAAATGGATGAGAAAAAACAAAAATAGAGTCAAAATAAGAATTTTGCCTAAAAATGAATGAAATAATTGAATTGATGAAAAGTGGTTCTTAAATAGGGAAAAAGAGAATTAATTTTGCATTTTGAATTGTGAAAGAGAGAAAAGAGAGCTATGAGACCAAATAAGGTTATGATGGTGAGGGAATGATAAGCTAGATGAGGAGGACACCCAGAGGTGGCAAAAGGTGCACTACAGGTATGTAATTATGGATCTCAAATGAATTTTTAAAATTTATATTGAATTAAGTGTTTTTTTTAAAAAAAAATGTTTTTAAGAATTTATATATGTCAAAATTGAACAAACTTAGATTCTAAGGATAGCAAATAGGAAGACATAAAATGGGTTTGAAGGGTTTAGGAAGAAAGTGAGCAAAATGTACATTCTGGGTAAAATGTAATTGGTTGACATAATGAATGCACTAGGTTGACCTAGTAGGATGAAATAGGGCAAAATCCATATGGTCGACCTAGTAGGTATGGGTCGACCTAGTGTAATTTAAAGGCTAAAAATCTAGAATGCAGTGAGAAACTAGTCTATAAGGGCCATAATGAAAACTGAGTACTACAGAGGGAAAAATAAGAGGGTTGATTTGGAATTTGAAGTCAACTATGACAAAAATAATGAATTTTTGGTCAAACTAGGTTGACCAAGGAACTAGAATAAGCATGGAAAAATGTACAAAAAGCCTAAAGATGGCTAGAATGGCCTAAAATGACCAAAGGAGGGAAAGAGGGACAAAGAAATCTATAAATAGGATAAAATGAATAAGGTAAAAGTAATTAATCTTATTTTTAATTAAAATTATAAAAATGATGTATTAAGAATATATTGGGATTATACATGACATGGAGGAACTAATACATCCTTTGTTGTTTCTAGGTTGTAGATATGAATAAGATTCTAGAGGTTGGTAGATGTTTCTTGTTTAGCATATTTTTAAGATAGATTGATAAATGGAGATCAAGCTAGACTGGTAGCCACAAGTCTAGGAGGTATATATGAGATGTGCATGATCCCCCTTAATGATAACCTATTAATCATGTTCTTGAGATGTTGGGAATGGTTGACTAAAACCTTCAAATGGGAAGTGGATGGGGATGTGATAGAGGTGGGTATAACATTAGAGGATGTCCATGACATCCTTAGGCTACCCATAATAGAAGCATTAGTGACCACAGGGACACTAGATAGCTTAGAGAAGAGGAGAGACTTAGACATATGGGCTATAGGATCTCAGATGATATTAAGAGGATGAAGAGTTAATATGGATGATGTATATATATCATAGATTCTAGACTTAAAGAAGGCAATGATAGGTCCTATGACATAATAAGTGCTCTATCACAAATTAGATGGCAAGGTACCACTATTCATGGTAGCCTTGAGTAGGATGATGTTGGAGGAGGGAGTATTGTATGATCTAGGTTTTTTCATCTAGGTCTAGCTAATATATGATCTAATCAATATGTTGGTCAAAGGGTAAAAGACTATGGGACTGACCATACTACTAATAAGATGGATATATGTGAGATTCCTCATTTATCAATTGGTTAGGTTGCCCCATGCAGTTGATGATAGGTTATCTCAAGTGTAGAGATGGTGGGAGTATTAGGTAGTGTGGGTCATACCCCACATGCTGGTTCTATAGTCAATGAGATGTGTAAACATCATGTGGTAGGCATATGGGTACATAATAGCTATATGGATGAGCTGACACATAGTTGCACCGACATTAATTAGGAAAGAGGTAATTGAACACTATATGTGGTGAAGAGAGCCACATATGGTGGCATGGGTGCCAGAATAGATGGTCCTACCTCATTTGATGACACTGATACTGATTCCTGACCAGTGGGTTTGGCATGTGAGGGATCCATGAGGGAAGAGGGGACCTAGACCACTAATAGTGAGGCTAACACTAAGGCCATGTCAAGTGTGACCATGGAATAGTTGGGCATGATGATTGGTAAAGGAGGAGGCAGAGATACTAGATGTAGGACTACCAACCCCACAATAAGATGAGTAGTGACCATCAAGGACATGGCAATGATAGAGATAGGAGAGAGTAGAGACTATAGACATCCTAAATGACCCCATAGATAAGCCTAAGGATATTATAGAGAGACCACTTATATGGAAGTTGAGATATACATGAGCCATGATATCTAAGTTTAAACTAAAGAGGTGACCTATCAAGGAGGTACTAAGAGGCCACACATATAGGGACATTATGCTAGGTGATCATGCAGATGATGATATCATGGGAGCAAAGAAAGAGATAGTTATGAGATTGTTTAATTTATTTCTTAAGTTTTTATTTGTTAATAGAGAGATATAGATAGATATTATGAGATATGGTAATGATCTAATATCCATCTAGTGTGATTTCATAAGCATACCTAAGGATGAAGAAGAGAGATGGGGGTCCCAGGTGATGGGAACACTCCATGACACCCTAGACAATATTTTATATCCATATGACCCCCCATGACATTGGAGGATCTAAGTCTACCATTTGCTCTAGCTCAGGTGAGCTAGTTCAAATTAGTTGGCAAGGTAGTGAGGCAGATACAAGTGTAGAAATTGAGGGTGTTTCCACTATTAGAGATGGGTACAGGTAAGAGATACGCCTGGTATGCCTTGGTAGATGAGAGATATGTGTATCTAGAGATATTGACATAGATGATGCAGGTCTATATAGTGATGTAGACTGAGCTAACACAAACACATGTAGTGACATAGGTTGAGTTGGTAAAGGCACATGTGTAGATATCACACCTACAAAGATAGGTAGAAGGATTTAAATCTTAAACTACCTCATTATAATATATTATTTGGAGGATTTAGACTGACGCATCAATAGGTAACATGGCTAGACCATGAGATAGATAGGGTGGAGCTCAACCCTAGTATCAAGGCTTTGTATATGGTTGTATATGTTGTATCAGACTCATTGTTTATGTGTGTGTGTGTGTGTGCGCACGCGCGCGCGCGCGCGTGTGTGTGTGTGTGTGTGTGTGTGTGTGTGTGTGTGTGCATGTGTGTGTGTGTGTGTGTGTGTGTGTGTGTGTGTGTGTGTGTGTGTGTGTGTGTGTGTGTGTGTGTGTGTGTGTGTGTGTGTGCATGTGTGTGTGTGTGTGTGTGTGTGTGTGTGTGTGTGTGTGTGTGTGTGTGTGTGTGTGTGTGTGTGTGTGTGTGTGTGTGTGTGTGTGTGTGTGTGCGCGCCCGCGCATGTGCGTGTGCGTGTGCGTGTGCATGTGTGTGTGTGTGTGTGTGTGTGTGTGTGTGTGTGTGTGTGTGTGTGTGTGTGTGTGTGTGTGTGTGTGTGTGTGTGTGTGTGTGTGTGTGTGTGTGTGTGTGTGTGTGTGTGTGTGTGTGTGTGTGTGTGTGTGTGTGTGCGCGTGTGTGTGTGTGTGTATCATTTTGGCTTATTGGTGTTAGTTGTGTATGTTGTCTTTATGATGGTTATGTTTGTTCATTATGGTTGAGGATGTGGATGCTTTGGATATATTTCTTTCTAACACATGTATTTAGCTTTTTGTATATGTTATAATAAATATATATGGTGTGGTTTATTTTATCGCATTATGGAATACACATGCGTGGTTAAAAATAAATAGGTGGAAGAGGACTTGGTAAAATATAATCCATTAAAAAAATACACTACACACTAGTTCAAGTTGGAAAATGTGTAATAACAAAAAATGACTAAGTATAAAGATCTAAGAAAATGAAAAAACAAGATGGTAAAAGGGGATTTGTTTTTAAACTAATGTAAAAGATGTTTATACAATTTTAAAAGATGTTTATACAATTTTAAAACAAGTAAAATCATACTAAATATCACGTTGGGAAGTATGATAAACAATATAATAAAATGGAAGATATGTAAAAGGTAAAATATGGTAATAGAAACAAATCAAATTTAAGTCAATCAATTATACTATTTCACGCTGGGAAGTATAAAATAAAAAAAATTGCAATAATTTGGGCTTAAATTTATCATACTAATTTAAGCTAAGAAGTATGAGAAATGTAATAAATGGTTGTAATTTTACATACACTTGGAAAATAAGAAAATAAAAGGTGAAATAAAAATGAAGTAAGCATAAAACATACTAAGTATCAAGCTAGGAAGTATGTCAATGATGTGTAACCTCATAACCAATCAAATGTTATCTCAAATTTTACACATGTAAGTTTTTATGGTGACTGATTTATTGGAAAATTATGTGAGGAGGGTTAGGTCTTATCCATGTTCTTACACTGCAACTCACAAAATAAAAACTCAAGGGGTACCAAATCAAGATTGGTAAGTAGAAGGATAAGTAATGGTAAATCAATGATGTGGGTAATAAGATGGAAAATATGGTAATATATGAGTATGGTTAGGTCCTATCCATGGTCTTACAAAGTAATTTACAAATTATATCCCATGGGGAGTGATCAGTAAGAAAAAAAATATTTCCCTAGATGAAATATGAAGGAATTAGAATGAGAAATGGAGTGTAAACATCAATACTTTGGCATCTTATGAAAATACCTTAGGAGGAAAGAGGAATAATAAGGATATGAAAAGACACTAAGTAACTAATGGTCATCTATGTACAAAGGAAAACCACTTGATATAAACACAAAGAGTTATAGGAAAATATGTGTGATACTAAGTTCAACTCATGATGGTAGATTGGTATAAGCAAAATTAAAATGAACCTACCTTCCCATGATATGTTCTTCATTCCTTAGGATCCCTTATAGAGTTGTCAATCTACTATGAAGATTGGGTACTTGTGTGAGAAATTAGATAGCACTAAAAGATTAAATTATTCTCCTCTTCTAATCTACTAGCCTACCATACCCCAAAGGACCTCATCTCTATTATGAGGCCAACTATGGAGTTTGAGCTTTGACTAGAAGAAAGAGATGTGATTTGAATCATGTCTTTTAGTGTGATTAGACTTTTAAGAATATTCAATATTTTTTCCTTTTCATATCATTGCCTTTTGTTTAAATGATTTGGCTTTTAAATTTCTTTTGAAGGCATTTTAAGATTCCTCCTCCATATAGATTTATAATGACCAATCATGAGAGAGATAATGATACACACAAATGGGTTGTAGGTTAAGGCTAAATAAAGATAAGTATCCCAAGACAAAATATTGATCATAATGCTTAGGCTTGACAATGAACTGATTATGTGATCTCAAGTCTCAACAATGTCTATGCTTAGTTTGTGTAAAAAGGAAGAAGGGAAAAAAGAGATCCAAAGGAGGATCGGTAAAAAGGAATAGTAATTATAAATATTGCTTATGAACTAATCACATGGTAATAAAAGATAGTAACCAAAGGGGAGAGGGTAAATATAACCAAGTCACCATGGAAATTATCTATGAAAAATAAAGATAAGAAATCAAACAATCATGAAGATACTAGGGAAGAGTTTTGAGAAAAACTCTAAAGGAAAAGAAATCAATGATAAGAAAAGGATAGCAATGATAAGGAAAAGATAGGAGTGATAAGGAAAAGAGAAGTATATGTGAAATGTAAAATGATAACATACACTAACTATAGTACAACAAGAAGGAGAAACATGATATAAGATAAGAAAGAATTTGACATAGTATCAAATGATATAATCAAAATATAAATGAGATTGGAGCACATGTCCAATCCAAATAGAAATGATAAAACAACATGCATGTGCTCATAGATATTGGTAAATTTATCCACACACATTATCTAATACATTAAATAAGTATATATGAAGCTAAATGTTTACTACAGATAATGTCTCATCAACCTTCAGTGTGATCTCCTCAACTAAGAAAGTAGAAATTCTAAAATGACCATGTTGGGAAGGAAAGTTAGGTATAGGCTAGATAGAATAATGCATGGAAATATGATCTATAGGAGAAGGAATCATAGGTGGGGAAGTATCCATGGGTGAGGGAAGGTCCACAAGTGAAGGAATCATAGGTGGAGGCATATAAGGTGGAGAAGAGACCATATGAGGAGATGGAACCACTAGAGATTGAGCTATGGGAGAAGAAAAAGGAGCCTTCTTGCAAGAATGACCTATGGGACTAAAGGTAGAAGGTATAGGTATGGCTACAAGGTGATCCTAAAGATGTTTTTGGATAATGTGGAAATAATTGATGTGATGCATGCCACATAGGTCTCATAAATAATATACCTCGCCATACTTAGGTAGATATTCAAGAAGTACCTTCAGGGGAGGTATGGCTTTATTTGATGATGGGGAAGAAGGATACAAGGTATCAAGGTATTGTCACAACTTATGATAATGGGTATAAGAGTGATGATATATCTCATGGAATTAATAGATATTCTTATGATTGGTTTTAAGAACACTCATAGAAAGAGGTGAAATATGAGTGGAAGAATCTAAAGAGGACTCACCGACCCATTTGGTGGGAAAATAAGCCATCTTAGGCAATGGAAGTAAACCATCATCAATTAAGGGTGATGATGAGGAAGGAATATAACTAGGCTTAGTAGGGGGAGTACTAGGATGAGAAGTAGGAAGAGGCTCAACAATAGTAGGAGAGGAAACATGCTCAACTAGAGTGGAAAAAAGAATAGAGTTAACCATAGATGGCCCTACTAAAGGAGGGGTAGGATTTGTAGAATTTGTAAGGTGACTACCCTTGGTGTGGAAAAATTATAAGTTCTAATCATAGCATGATCCAAGAGCATGGTCCTAAATGGATCCTTAGAAACTAGAGGTATCGATGCTATATCTACCTTGTGATAAAAAGAAAAAATGTAAGAATTAGGTACTAAAAATGAAAGATAATGATGAGATATACAAAAATACTCAAGTAAAGAAGAGAGGTAATAAAAAATACTAGCATCATGTGCATAGACAAGGATTCCTAAAAACATATCATCTAAATAATAGCCATCATCATAATCTAGAGTATCAAGATTGATGACATAGGTCAAGATGAGCTTGTCATCAGAGGAAGCTTGGTGAATAGAGTGCTTAGTCTTGGTTAAGACTATGGGAATGTCATCATAATGAAGCTTGAAATAATGAGGCTAAAAAGAAACAATAAGTTACAAGATGAGATGAGGTGAGAGAGAGGAAGTTTTATCTTTAAGTTAATCTCATCAAGCTCATTGTCATCAGAATCTAAAAGGTTGGGAGGAATGTTATCAATGAGCTTAGGATGCCCATTATAAATTTTGGTTGAGTTAATAGGAAAGTTGAGATGTTGCAACTCAAATAATGGAACACTAGGCAAATGATCAAGAGTAGGAATCTTGAAGATAACATGATCTTGGAATTATTTAAAATTATATAGGTTAGTGTCTCTTTGAATCCTATAAATGGATCTATTGTGAGGAAATTTAACACATTGGAAAGTATAAGATGCGACAACTCACATATGACGAGTCCACGACCTACCAAGAAAGATGTTATATAAAAGTGGAAAGTTAAAGATCATCACCTTTACATTAATGGTGATAGGTGGGATGGTAATGGGAAGCCACATACACCCTAATGGAGTCATTTTCCTTCTATCATATCCTTTTCATGTGGTATATGTGTACTTGAGATTACATTTAGAATACCCAAGAGTCTTAATGAAATCAAGGGAGGTGACATAGGTATCAAAACCCTCATTAATCAAGGATTCCTTGACTTGGATATCATTGATTTTGACGCTAATAAATAATGGAGGATCATCTATGTGAAGTAGAATCTCATCTAAAATCATAGATGTAATAGGAAATTTTAAATAAAGAGAAGTGTCTATAGTTTTATCAATGTTAATGGACATCTCCTTACAATATTGTAAGATAATATCCTCAGATCTAGATAAAGTAGCCTCCCATCCTGCTACAGGAGGGTGAGGGATATTCATCTCAAGTAAGAGTTGTATGAGGTGGTTTATATGATGTGGAGATGTCCTCATGAGTTCAAGGAAAGGTATTTGAGATGGAATATTAGTAAATTCCACAATGAGATCCCACTCATCATAACCCATAAGGAGATTGTTAGATATAGGTTTGTAATGATTAGTAAGGTCTTTAAAAGGTGGATATGAAGAGAATTGAAACTTATGTTGATAAGAATGAGAAGGTTGAGAAGAAGGTTGTAAATCATTTAGTGATGAAGAATTAGTTGGTTTAGATTGATCTTGAAATTTTGAAGAAGTGTTAGTAGAAATTAGATTGTTGTTAGTATTACAAGATGATGGGAGAGAAGTACAAATAGTATGACATGTGTCATCCAAGGGAGAATCATAAATTGTATCATCAAAATACACAAGATATTCTTTCCCTAACTCATTTAAATGAGTTGTAGAAGAATCTTGGATAATATGATATGTCTTATGGGAAGGAGTGTAGATAGGTTATGAATCAATGAAAGCCACCATTCTTCACATGTTAGTCATGCTAACCACATTCTCTTCATAATTTGGTTTAACATGACTTTCTATGTTATTTGTGGAAGAAGTGGGCTTATCTTGAATTTATTAGATTGGTTGATGATTAGGCAAGGGGTCTTTATAGATAGCTAAACGAACATTTTATTGATTTAAGGATTGATTTTTATCATGTAATTTATAGGCTTTAAAATCAATCTCATAGGCTTTTTGATACTTAAAAATAATAGAATCATGATTGAAATTTGGGAGAAGAAGAAAATCCATGGCTAAATTATGGAGCTATCTACAAGTCTCATGAGAGTGACTCCAACTAGCATGAAACTAACAAAACTTATTAGCGTTATACCTTGATTTCATAGGTTGAGTAGGGTCAAGATCTCATGGGAGAGGCTTGGGTAGACGTTTAATCAATTCAATTGAGGATAAAGGTTTATAAATAGTAGTGTTGTTTGTTAAGAAACGAGGATTAGTGTATTGTTGAGGAGTTAGTTCTAAAGAAGAGGAGTTATGAATGATAGCTTACACATTATGAATGGTATCATATGAATTGGTAACACCATCATTGGTAATACAATGGTTTTTATTTTTTACTAATAAGTGAGGGCCTATAGAAGGTTGGATCAACTCAAATTGATGCATGAGGAAATCTTGTCTTTTAGCTTGATCGATGGCTTCCTCCAAGGTATGTGGAGATAGGATATGGATTCAATATTATAATTTAAGAAATAAAGAATTTGTAAAGATATGAAATAGATTATCATCCTCCATGTTATGTTCATATTTATTTGAAAAAGTCTTCCATTAATTAACAAAGGATTGGGTAATTTCATTTTTGTTTTGTTTGAAATTGATGAAATGGGCCAAAGTGTTTTCTGGAAGATTACTAGTTTGAAATTATTAAACTAAAGTATTTACTAAGTCTTCCAAACTAGTGATAGAGTGTTTTATAAGTTGATTGTACCAATAAAAATCATCATCCACAAGGGTTTTGTCTAATATTTTGGTAGTGGTAAAGGCATTTAACTTGATCTAGTCCTTGTAAAGATATCTAAATGTCAAGAGATGAAGAGTAAGATTACTTGATCCATTTTAAGAAATTATAGGTGTTATACCTCCAATGTCAATGTTAGCAATTTGGGTGGTAAGAAGTTCAATTTGTAAATGCTTGATGAATTTGTTGACTAATCGTGGTTGAGAAATGAGATTACCATAAGAATCTTGAAGAGGAGGAGGAACACTTTGGTTATGTGTGCCCCAAGTCAATAGTTGAGGATTGGATTGAAGATTAAGAAGGTGGTTTTGTATTTGCATCATTTGATTCATATTTTGATCTTGAAATGTGTTCATTTTATTGAGATTTTATAAAAATAGTTGATGATTTTGATTAGTATGAGAAGAAGTAGTATTGGTGTTTGTGTTGGTGTTAGTGGCTTGGGTACCACTATTAGCATTGATATGAGCCTGAGAAGAGCTATGAAAATTTGAGACACTAGTGGAAAAATTTGCTTGTGAAGAAAAAGATGGACTAGTAAATGGTGAGAAGAAGAAGTAACATAATCATGAGTGCCTTGGGTAGCAAAAAATGAACTAGTGGATGGATTAATGATAGTGGACCTTATGAGAGGCGCACTATATGTAGAACCTACCATGTTATTTGAGATACTGGTGTCCCTAAAATTTCATAGTTCAAATTTTGAATTACCCCTATGTAAAATTTCATATTTTTTCTTATGTGAGTCAGTTGTCTTTGTTAAGCTAGTCCTCTAAATTAAACCTTAGTTTTTAGTACTTATTATGTCTAATTTCTTGCTTTCCATAATTGCTCCTAGTTTCCCTAAAAGGTTAAAAATAATTTCCTAAAGTCATCACTAAAATCCATTTACTTATCGCCTCTAGTGGATCAAATAAGATAAAGTGTCTTGGCTCATTTATAATTTAGATCAAGTTCTCCAAACTGTTTTACTTATTTGAAATAAAGTAAAGTTGTCCCATAAACCTACATTACTTTGCCTAGTTCAAATCAAAGTTATTGAGTAGATTTACTTCATTGCTAAAGATAATTAAAGTAGTACCATAAACCCACCAAGAATTATCCAAAGTAATTTAGGTTTTTGGCATTGATTTAATTGCATAAGTTCACCATTAAAAGTAATATAGGTTACTGAACTTGAGCTACTCGATAATCTAGACTTACCCAGGTTTACAAAGGTGCTTTACTTCAAAGGTACAAATAAAGTAAAGTAGTTAGAAAATCCCAATTAACAAGGCTAAGGGATTACGTGGCCCTCTCATACTTGTCATTAATGTGTTGGAATTTGTATATATATTATGGAAAATCCACCTCATTTCCACCTAGTAGCCAAGTTATTTGACCAAGAAACCACACCTGCAAACCTTGAGCCACGTGATTTGAGCCTCTAGAGCATCTTTGAGCATTTTCTCTTTGACCCATTTGTGTCTGAGTTGAATCAATTAACCAAAATTAAAGAGCACACATAGAATTATTCTAAATTTAGTCAGAGCCAATTTTTAGATCAGAGATGTTAGGAAGATTAGAAGATGTAGATAAATTAGAAATGTAAACAACAAAGATTGAAGAACTCCTTGAGTTAGTACTTGAGGAGTTTCTAGAGATAAAAAAGAAAGTAAAAGAAAAATCTAATAAAAATAAGTCGTAAGAGCCAAAAATAAAGTATGAGTATAAGGGTTACCCAATTGAATCAAGCATAGTTTCTAAGCTAACTAAGATAAGTAACACAGACATGGGACATGTGTTTGTGACTAAATTACTATAGAGATCTAAGGCCATAGCTAAGACTCCACTCATGCATGTCATGACTAATAGTGGAATTATGTAAGATGTATATTTCCCAAGCTTAGTTCAATTTCCTGAATGTGTGTTGACATGTGCCAAGTACTATGATTGCCTTACTAGGGTTGTGAGAGATGCTGCTAGAAATTTAGTTATGAGATTATATGTTCAATAGCTCAAATACTATCTAAATATCCCAACATCACCAAAATTAATTAATATGACAATGGAGAAATTTAACAAGCAATGATATACTAATATATCATAATGTATTAAGACAATGAATACATATTACTTGGAGAAAGTGAAGCAAGCCTTAAGATTCCCAAAGCAAATAGTAAGATCAGATTTTATTCAAGAAGTAGATGACATCATTAACTTACTATGAAAAATTAATGGAGATAATAATGCCAAGTGTTTCTCACCTTGGATGTATGCTTATATCAAAACCATTGATGTCACTAGGAGCTCAACTAGGATCAACTGGGAAAGAAAGATAAGTGATAATATTGATCAATAGTTGAGGAATGTATTACAAACTTTTGATTTCAAAATGAATTCTTATCTAGTGTATGTGGTAACTTTAAGTGGAGCCTTTTCAAGGCTAAGGATAAAATTCACATTATCATCTATGTCAATATATGAGTTTTATCCTCAACTAGTTCTTTCAAAGTACTACAAACATTAAATTATAGTAAATGATGGGTTATTTTATGAACTTATTTACAAATTGAATATAGCTCTAAACATAGAAGAGTATTAGGTGAAGCATGGGATATCATTTCACAATATGGTTTCACTTTCATTTAATTCCTTAACTTTACATGCATTAGAGTGGGAGGTTTCTCAAGAACACCTATCAAATTATGCAGATTCACAAGTGACAAATGGATTGTCATGGAAATGTGTAGATAGCCTATTGAACTACATGAATCACAATCAAAATTTCATCATGTAGCCATCAACTTTCCCATTTTCATTAGTCATTACTATCATCTCCAAATATTTCACCCTAGAAGAGATTATTCAATCCTCTTCCAAATTTGGGCAACATTGAAAAATTTCTAGGCATGTGGGTATACCTATAGAGGAAATGAACCTCTAGATTTAAAGGGACTAGCTCCTTGAATGTATCTATGCAAAACAACCTCTATCTAAACTAGTTTGATTGAAGATATTAGATTTAGAAATTTTAGAAAGAAAACCTATTCTAATAATGGTGATGCACTAAGATTATCTTCCACATGAATATCATACCCTATTGCATGATATAACAAGATACATAGAGTATTTCCAAGCTCTAAAGATTCTAACACAAGTATTTCATTATAGAGGTGAGATGTATGAAATAACACAAGGTAAATGAATTGAAAGATAACTTGTATATTCCAATAAAATTTGTACACATGCAAAAATTTAACACTCTTAGATGCACTCTATATGACCTATTAGACGTAGAACACTTGCTCAGGCATGAAGCACAAAGGACATAAGGATGAAAAACATCACTTGTTATCACTATATGTCACTTACACACTTAGGGAACTTCTTAGAACATCAAATAGAAAAGACTTTTACTAATGCTTAAAGGTAGGATATCATTCGATTAGGTCTTCACCATAATCTATGTGGTCTCCTTTTACCCTAGCTTAAAGGCTATATTTATAATATAGACGAAGAGAGAGGAGGAGGCCATTGGTACCAAGAGAAGGAATCAATCTATAAAAAGTGTCCATCTTCATCTTCAACTACCTTTGCAAAGGATGCTCATTTGGGCCATTCCATTGATCCATGTCATTTCAAGTAGTTATGCATCTAGTTTTCTCTCCCAAAGATGATTTCCCAATGGTTGCACTAGTAGAAATAGATATTTTTGGTCTAGGTAATGGCATTAATCAATTATGAAAATGAGATTCCACTTGTAGATTTTTCCTGATGCCTAACAACTTCCCACTAGCTCGATGAGGTATGAAATGGCATGGAGAAGAGTCACTTTCATTTTATTTGGCCTTGGAGATGTATTGCTTGAATTTTACATGTATGCCTCTATAAAATTTGTTAGAATCCTTTGAAACTCATTCTATATTGACCAAGTCTTTTTCTTCTTTTGATTGGCCATCATAAATGATGCTAATCATGGTCTGATTAATGATGAGATGAACCCTTTGATGGGATTTGGTAGATGAAGAATGTGAGCCATTGGATCTTTGAGCATTTGAACAAGGACCATTGATTTGGCTGGGACCCAATATTTTGAATTCCAACAGTTAGTCCATGACCCTAAAGTTGATAGCCATACAATTGTCACTCTATTGAGACTATTCCCTTAGACTTTTTCCCATAGACCCTTATCTTTTATTCCTTTGAAACCATCCTTTTACAAACTTTCTAAACTACAAATTTTTTGAAGACATATTTCTACAAACTTTTTGGATTTCTCAAACATGCCCTTTTTATAGACTCTGTAGGTGTCACTTTTCTTCAAAAGCATCATCTCTCTATGGACTCTACAAGTGTCCTCCCTTTATACTACTCAAACATGCCCTTCAATAATCGTTTTATGAACTCTACACAAGTGTCTATACCCTTCAAACTTTTTTTCAATGACACTTTTGTCAAGAATGCTCCTATGGGACTTTAGTTTTAGGGCACTTTGTCTAAAAGGTGAACCTTCAAATATTTTGAAAAGGCCCTTGAAACTTCTCCCAAGTGTCCCTTTAGATCTTTTAAAAATGCCATTTGGAATTTTCCCAAGTGTCCATTTGGAGCTTTTAGAAAGGCCATTCAGACTTTTTCCAAGTGTCCCTTTGGACTTTTTCTCAGTGTCCCTTCAGATTTTTTCCAAGTGTCCCTTTATACTTTTTCCAAAGGACACTTTTTCAATAAAAAGACCCTTCAAACTTTTGGAAGTACACCAATTTCTAAGAAAGACCCTTTAGAAATCTTGTAAGTGTCCCTTTAGACATTAGAAAAGTGTCCCTTTACTTGAGAAATGGTCCTTCAGATTTTTTGCAAGTGACCCTTTGGAAATATTATTTTGGAAAAAAAAAATTAAAATAATTCTTTTAAAAAAGTTACAAAGGACTTTTTGAAATGGACCAATTCCTTTGGGCTTTTGAAAGTGACCAATTTTTTTAGATTTTTTAAAGGATCAATTTTGTCTAAAACAAAAATTTCAAAATAAATAAAAACCCTTCAAAAATGTTGTTTCAGATAAAAAGTCTGAAATAAATCCCTCAAAAATCCTTTTGAAGCCCTTCATAAACTTTAAATGTGCCCTTCAAAAAAGTTGAACACATCCCCTTGTAAGAGAAAAAAACCCTTTAGCAGAATGAAAATGTCCCTTTAGAAAATTTGAAAGTGTCCCTTCATTTTAGAAATGATCCTTTGACATTCCTAAAATGTACCCTTTAGGAAACTAGTTTAGGACCAATTCTTTTAGACATTTTTGTTTTGGATAAAAAGTCCAGAACAATTCCTTTGAGACTTGGAAAAATAGACCAAACAAAGGCTTCCAAAGGAAATAACACTTGGTCTGTCTTTTTTGTGGGGATGAATGAATAAATATTCTACACTTAGCTAAAAAAAAATACAAAACGTAGGAGTGAAAATGGATAACATTCTCAGTGATTCCAAGGGGAGGCATGCCTACTATGCCTCAAACCAGTTGCCTAAATCTTTCCATTGGGCATGGAATCACATATATAGGCACCCAAAAATGACTTGAAAAGACCCTTAGCTTAAAATAGAAGTTGGTTGATCATATACACAAATGTAAAGACACACACCAAACAAAATGACGAAAACACACCTATGCTACACAGCACTTAGGGAACACAACAACAAACCAAAAAATAAAACTAGACTAAACAAACACACCTAAGCTATTATTTACAAAACATGACCTATAAAGACTAATATCAGAACTTTAGATGTATCCCATTCATAGGGATAGGTAATTATTCTCCATTCATTTTAGTCAGCTGAAAGGAGTTACTCTGCATGCACTTGCTAAGGATGTAAGGGCCACTTCAAAAAGTGTAGAACTTTGTATGTCTACCTAGTTTTTCTCTATCCTCATCCCATTTCATAACTAAGTCACCTTATTTGAACACTCTTACACTTATTATTTTTTCAAAGGACCTATTCTAAGTACTTGGTGGTGTTCCATGGTCTTGTGTGTATTGCATCTTGCTTCTTACAGCTATATTAGTTCTATCAATCTAACTTCCATTGGAGTATTTTCAAGTAGTTCCAGCTATTGTGCAAGTTTTAGAGTAGGGAGTTCCTAAGATATGGACAACCTAGCCTCTCCCCCATAAATAATCATAAAGGGATAATTACCAAATAATCTCTTAAGAGTAATCTTTTCATCCCATAAGGTTATCTTAAACTTGTTGTGCCATGCTCTTTGATTGTTCTCTAATGTCCTCTTGATGATTTTGATGAGATTTTTGTTAGTAGACTTATCCAATATATTACCTTGAGGGTAATAATTGGATGAGTTACTCAATTAAAATCCATTCATATTTTCCCAATCAAATGTTTTAACACTTATTAAATCAAGTGCATTATCAAAAATGATAACATGGGGAACCCCAAATATTATTATAATACTCTCATAAAACTCCAAGATTACATTTTCACCTGCCTCTTTCAATGCAACAACCTATACCCACCTTGTAAAGTAATTATTTGTATTCAATATCCATTTGTGTTTAGAACTTGATGGAAGTTTGGTCATACCAATGAAATCAAGGCCCAATTGCATGAAAGTCTAGTCTACTTGGATAGGACATAATAGAAGGGATACAAGCTTATGTTTGCCTATAAAGAATGCACATTGAGGACACTTTTTATCCCAATGGTAATAGTCCTTAAAAATACTAGGCCAATAGTAACTAGCCCTCATTATCTTTAAAGTTGTTGTCTTAGGAGAGAAATAACCTCCATCTATATCACTATGAAAGTTTTCCAATAGCATATCAAATTGATCACTATTAACACACCTCAAAAATACATCATTTAAGTCTTTCCTAGAAATAAAACCATCTAAAAGATAGTAGGGAATGGTCTAAAATATAAAATATCTCCTTTGAGACTTGTTCAACCCATTGGGATACCCACCATTTTGAAAAAAACTAATGATGTCTTGTTTCCAACTTTGAACCTACATGTGATCAGCTGGCTGGTGTTGAACAAGGTTTATCAAGACTTCTTACTTTGGATCTTTGAAATTTTAAGCTAAATTATTACATAATAATTTTCCTCTTATCATGTTTGAAACTTTATCCACATCATACTCTATCACCTTTGTAATTCACCCATCTCTCTTTTCATTGAGGTATTTGCTTAGGAGAAACTCCTTGGTACTAGGCTGAGAAACCATGACATGTATCTTATTGTTTGAAACCATGTGTCTAAATTTATTTAATCCTCTTATCATTTTTAGATCTTTCTTCTCAACAAATGTATACCTGACCTTGTAATCTTCCAATCCTTGTTTGAAGAATGCAATTAGTTATTCTACCTCTTCATAATTATTTTGAATAAGCATAACTAATATTGTATCAAGGTTAGAAAAGGTATAGAGTATGAAATCTTTGGAAAATTTTTGGTTCAAGAGAGTAGGAGATTATACAATTACTCACCTGATTACCTCAAAACTACTCTTACCTTCTTTTGTCTAAAAAATCCTTAGTTCTTCTTTAGAATGGCTATGATAGGCTTTACCATAGTTATAAAGCCTATAATAAACCTTCTTACAAATTTTATTTTCCCTAATAATATTTGCATCCCTTTCTTATGTTGAGTCAAAGACAAGCCTAGAATGTCCGCAATCCTCTCAAGGTCAATAGACAAGCCTAATTTCAAGATAATATGACCCAATAGCTTACATTCATGGATAATAAAGATGTACTTTTATGGATTAAGGTATATTCCATACTCCCTACACTTCTCAAACACCTACCTTAGATGTTTCATATGATTAGTGACATCCTTCAAAAAATTGTTATATCATAAAGATACACAAGCAAAAACTTATTGATCAAACCTTTAAATGCCATGTCCATTGCCCTTTTAAATGTAGCTCCAGCATAAGATAAACCAAATGGCTTCTTATTATAGGAAAAGGTACCCTAGTTTTTAGTGAAGGCTATCTTGAACTAATCCTCTTCATTCACTAGTATTTGATTGTGACCTGAATAACCATCAAGAAGTGAGAAGCATTAAAAACCTAAAACAAATTTCAAAATTTACTCCATGGAAGGTAGTGGATAATGATCCTTGAGAGACACTTTATTAAGATCTCAAAAATCCACACAAAGTTTGATCTCTCCATTATTATTTTAGATAGGTACAAGATTAGCCACCCAAGTTGAGTGTTTGATATGAAAGCTAATCCTAGCCTCAATCAACTTGGTCAAATCTTTCTTCATGAGTTCTTCTATCTTGGGATTGATAGGCCTTTACTTTTACATAATGGGTTTAGCTCTAGTTTCTAAATAAATAGTGTGATGAGCTAGACATGGATCAAACCCTTTCAAATATTTGTATTCCCAAGAAAAGATGTCATGGAATTTTTTGCATAATTTAATAAAGGCTTACTTCTTAGATGGAGAACATACCTTACCAATTTTTAGGAGTTTGTCCTTGTAAACCATGACTCTCTCATTGTTCTCCTCTTTTATTGACATGCTGACTCTTTCTCTCTTATTTTGATCACCTTCATTGAAAAAAATATCCAAGGTAATTATCCACTTAGGTATCTTATTTGTCTTTAGTTGAATAACTTGTTCTTCATATTGATCATGCAGTCTCTTTTTTTTTCCTTGAGGAGAATCCTACCTCATTTTGTAAGAAGTGTGCAATGTGTTCATTACTCTAAAACACATACCATGACACTTCATTATCTAGAAGAGAAGGCCTCATAATGACCTTGATATGATACTGATCTTTCTCCTTTTATACATTAGCAACTACATCAAGCTATGCTCTTATGGTAGCCAATCTATCAACATGTTTATTTGAATCCCTTGGTATGGGCTATTTATTGAAGGCATCAAAGTATTCAAGTAGGTCCCATACACTATGATTTTAGTAATTAAGCAAGGGATTCTTAGATAAATCTTTATTTATCACTTGATGGATGACCAATCCACTATCCCCATAAACTTTCAAATTCTTGATAACTCTATTCTTTGCCCATCAGAGGCCATGAACTAGGCCTTCATATTTTACCACATTGTAGGTGTAGTTGAAGTGGAATATATATGAGGATTAGTATTGATTTTTTGATGGATAAACTAAAATAACACTAGCTCCTACACCTACTTTTCTTCTTGAGCCATCAAAAAACATTTCCTTTATCCCATCAAGTTCATGGTCTTCATTACTGAGTGAAGGGATTGAATCATCTTTTTCATGTATAAACTAAAAACTAAATCAACATCTTCTATGAAAGTATATGGATCAATTCCATGCATTTTAGTGTTTTGCTTATCAAGGAAAATATCAAAAATACCTTCAAGGGGGGAGGATGCTTCACCATAAATGACACCTTCTTCTTCTTTGCTACTTAGACAATTCTGATTTGAGTTTGTCTCTATGTATGGCTCAATATGAAACCTTTATAAGGGATGAGTCCTTATAGTCACCTTGGTTCCATATATTATTTTAAAAGATATAAAATACCAATCATAAAAAATCTATCCTCCTATCTTAGTCATGAATTCCCTTGACAAGCAGGTAATAAAATGGGTTGGAAGGTCTATCACCATATGTCTTGTAAAATGGGGAAACTTGGGAAATCATGGAGGAAAACTTTTAGACCACTAACCAATCCCACTATATTTTTTGGAGTCATATCAAGTTGCAACATACATTTACTATGTGGTTCATACTTCAATCTAAATTTATTAGCCACCACCTTAAGCATGATAGTGGTACTAACTCCACTATCTATAATACAATTGTGAACCAATTTATCTCCCACAATGAGTGTGAGGTAGAAGGGTGGAGGATTTTAAAATTTGGTGGAGGGATCTAAGACATGACTTGGAGAATTGGTAAGGGCCACACTATTGTGTTTTGATGTTTATGGGGCTACATGAATTTTTGCTAGTTGTTCTTATAATAACTCCTTTTGACCAAGCATATGCAAGACTTCCCAAAGAGATATGATTGTCTTGGTATTATTAAAAGAATAAAAAAAAATTATAGGGAAAGTATTCACCTTTTATTACATTGTTAAAGGTATTGAGGGATTCTAAACCTACTATATTGTAGGCTTGATAACCCTACTTGCATTCTAACTTTGTTGATGGGCATGACAAGTAGTAGGTATTGCACTAGGATTCACACTTTGTGGCCTTAGAGAGGCATTACTTGGAGTCACATGCACTTTTATAAAATCTCATAGAGCTCTTTTTTTGGTTCTTGTGTTGGCTATGATTGATTTTATTTGATTTAACACATAATCATCCTTTACTTGAAATTTCATCATACCTATACTCTAGCTTCTACCTTCTCCATGAATATCCCTTTGGTTGGGATTCACTTCTTCTGATGTCATGTAAGGATTAGCTTCTTCTTGTGCCACTAATTCTTTGATATCTTCTACACCATCATGTGTAAATTAACCTTGAGGTTGTCCCCATTTATCCAAATGATCATCCCCATTGACCAGGTTAGCATGTAATGGAGCAACAACCTTCATGGAAAGAGTGGGATTAGGATTATAGGCATTGGGATACTTATGGAAATCTTGTTAACCCTATCTTCTTCCTTGGTAGTTGTATTGGGGTTGGGCTCTATAGCCTTGTTGAGGATAGTATTGATGGTTAGGTGGAATACTTGTCTAGAATTGAGCTTGCTTGAGCTGAGCTCATAATGACTAAATATCTTCATCTTTATCCACAACATTATCTATCTTCTTGGGAAAGGTTCTTATCTTGACATTGGCATTAGGAACTTATGCTATGCTTAGAGCTTAAATTGAACTATAAGACAATAAAGGCATGGAAACTCTTAAAGGTAGCTTTCTAACATGTATTAAGCTATTATAAGGTTTAATAGCTATCTCATATGCATCTATTAGAGTGAATCCTCCCATTAACTATAACATCATCAACACATTAGTACCAATACCCTTGAGATAAGTGGGGAACACAAAGCTCAGAGGTCTCATGACAGGTGATAACCTCTACCAGGTCCTTTACAATCTTTTATTAAAATATCCCATGTATTCATTAGGACCTCTATTTCTCATGTTCATCTAATGGATCAGTGAGGTATGGTCACTCTTATTTTCAAACATAGTTACCAATAATTCCTCAAATCCATCCCAACTTTTAATGCAGCCACATTCCAAAGTCCTATACCAATCAAGTGTCTTGCCTTTTAGGGACATAACAAGAAATCTAATGGCTATGTTGGCTTGGGTGATAGTATGGAAGTTATATAAATTTTAAATTTATCTAATATGATCAAATGGGGTAACATGACCCTCTCCATTAAGACTAGGGAAACTCTTGGTAGCATTGGGAGGAATAGGGTCGTATGTAGGAAGGTCAATTGGCTTTTGGGTATTTAAGGATGGAAAAGGTTGTTGCTTATCCATTTATATTATTTGCTCTTGATCTCTTATTTCTCCAAATTCCTCAACTTCTTCTTCTTCTTCTCCAAAACCTCCTTGCCAAGGATCTCTAAGCACTAGGAATGGTTCAGATCATTGCTCTTCAAGAAAAGCTTCAACTAGAGGGGCTTGATCAAAATTCCTAGATGACTTAGTGAGGACCGTGAAGTATAATGTGGAAAAATTGATCTAAAACCTTATATTCTCACATTTTGGATTCTCAAAATGTTGGATTAAGGATATTTCTATAATGCTAGGCTTTTCAATACCAACATTCACCTTGACATGTAAATAATTCATCCCACCAGGCATGCCAAAACTGTTGTCTCCAAATATTTCACCCTAGAAGAGAGTGTTAAATCTTCTTTCAAATTTGGGAAACATTAGAACAATTATAGGCATGTGGGTATACCTATAAAGGAAATGAACCTATGGATTTAAAGGGGATAGCTCTCTAAATGGATCTATGCAAAATAACCTCTATCTAAACTAGTTTTATTAAAGAGAAAAGAGTTAGAAATTACATAAAGAAGACCTTTTCTAAGAAGCACCAAGATTATATTCCACATGAATATCATACCCTATTTCATGATACAGTAATATACATAGACTATTTCAAAGCGATAAAGATTCTAACATAAGTATTTCAATATAGAGGTGAGATGTATGAAATGACATAAGGTAAATGAAATGAAAGACAACTTGTACATTCCAAAAATAGCTATACACATGTAAAAATTCAACACACTTGGACACACTCTATATGAATTATTAGACCTAGAACCCTTGCTTAGGCATGAAGGACAAAGGATAGAATTATGAAAATCATCACTTATTATCGCTATACATCACTTATACACTTAGGAAATTACTTAGAGCTTCAAATAAAAAAGACTTGTAATAATACTTAAAGGTAGGATATCATTCCATCAGGGATTTTCCATACTCTGTGTGGTCTCCTTTTACCATATCTAAAGGGATGCATTTATAGCAAAAAGGAAGAGAGAGGAAGAGGCCTTTGGCACCAAGAAAAGGAATCAATCTATTAAAAGTCTCCATCTTCAACTAAAAACATATTTTAAAAGGATGCTCATTTGGTCCATTCCATTGATCCATGTCATTTCAAGTGGTTATGTAGCTAGCTATCTCTCCCAAAGATGTTTTCCCAATGGTTACACTAGCAAAAAAAGTTGTTTTTGAACTAGGTAATGGCATCAATCATTTATGCAAATGAGAGTCCACTTATTGTAAATTTGTCCTGATGCTTAACAACTTTACACTAGCTCACTAAGGTGTGTAATGTTGTGGAGAAGAGTCACTTTCATTATATTTGGCCTTAAAGATGTGTCACCTAAAGTCTATGTGTATGCCTCCATAGCATTTGTCAAAATCCTTTTAAACTCATTCTAACTCAACTAAGTCTTTTGCTCCTTTCGATTGGCCATCAAAAATGATTTAGATCATGCTCTGATTAATGATGAGATGAACCCTCTAATGGGCTTTGGCAAATGAAGAATGTGAGCCCTTGGATCTTTGATTATTTGAATAAGGACCATCAATTTTCTTGGGACCCATTGTTTTGAATGCCAACAACTAGTCCATGACCCTAAAGTTGATGGCCATGCAACTATCACTCTATTAGGATTATTCCCTCAAACTTTTTACCATGGACCCTTCTATTTTCTCCCTTCAAAACCATCCTTCTAAAAACTTTTTGAACTACAAAATTTCCAAAACCATATTTTTATTAACTTTATATATTTCTCAAACATGCCCTTTCTATGGACTTTGTATGTGTCCCTTTTCATCAAAACCATCATCTTTATATGGACTCTGTAGGTTTCCTCTCTTTAGACTACTCAAACATGCCCTTCGACAATCCTTCTACAAAATTTATATAATTATCTATACCCTTCAGACTTTTTTTGAAAGACAGTTTTGTCAAGAATGCTCCTTTAAGACCTTAGTTTTAGGGTACTTTGTCTAAAATGTGACCCTTTAGATCTTTTGAAAAGTCCCTTCAAACTTTTCCCACGTGTCCCTTTAGAGCTTTTGAAAATTCCCTTTGAACTTTTCCCAAGTGTCCCTTCAGAGCTTTTGAAAAGGCCCTTTGAACCTTTCCCAAGTGTCCCTTCAGAGTTTTTCTAAGTGTCCCTTCAAAAAATTTCCAAGTGTCCCTTCAAACTTTTTTTGAAGGATAGTTTTACAACAAAAAGACCCTTTAGACTTTTGGAAGTGGACCAATTTCCATGAAAGACCATTCAAAAATCTTGGAAGTGTCCCTTCAGACTTTTAGAAAGTGTCCCTTAGCTTGAGAAATGGTCCTTCGGATTTTTTGCAAGTGACCCTTCGAAAAGATTGTTTTGGATAAAAATTTTGAAACAATTCTTTTAGAAAAATTACAAAGGACATTTTGAAATGGACCAATTTCTTCAGGCTTTTGAGATTGACAAAATTTTTTGGATTTTTTAAAGGATCAATTCTTTCAAACTTTTTATTTGAAACAAAAATTTTGAAAGAAAGAACAAACCCTTTGAAAATGTTATTCTAGATAAAAAGTTTGAAACAAATCCCTCATAAATCAATTTAATTCCCTTATAAAAATCAAAATGTGGCCTTCAAAAAAGTCAAACACATCCCTTCACAAGAGGAAAGACCCTTTGGAAGAATGGAAATGTCCCTTTGAAAAAGTGTGAAGTGTCCCTTTGCTTTAGAAATGATCCTTCAGCATCCCTAAAATGTACCCTTTAGAAAACCTATTTAGGACCAATTCCTTTGAAATTTTTTGTTTCAGACAAAAAATCAAAAATAATTCCTTTGAGACTTGGAAAAAATACCAAATAAAGGCTTCCAAAGAAAATAACACTTGGTCTTTCTTTGCTATAGGGATGAACCAATAAAGATTCTGCACTTAGCCAAAAGAAAGATGCAAAACTTGGGAGTGAAAATGGCTAATAATTACGATTGCCTTAACATTTACAAGGCCAAAAATGTATAGAAAGAGATGTATCATCATACACCCAAACCCATTTTGAGTCCAATATCATCTTGATTGTAGAGAGGTGGCATAAAATATAGTTTCTCTAGAATACATGCATATCTCAGCACCTGAGGATTTTTAGACTAACTACAAAGTTGAATTTGATGTGAGAAAAAGAGATAACAGTATATTGAATATGGATCACATTTGAGCTTTTGACTTGGCTTCTATCTTTGAGGATATGGAAAATGATGGGATGGTTACCAATGATGCTTTTCATGTATTAAGGGGGAATAATTTCCCACTTCTAGTAATCATTTTTGGCAAAGATCATGATAGGACTATTTATGATAGAACTTCAATTGTTTTGCTAATGACTTCTACTTCAATCCTCAACAAATACTACTACATGAAAGAATAAATGAAATAACCCACCCATTTAGATTAGAAAAGAAAATAAATAGTACAAGGAGAAAACAACTAAGGACATATAAAGAAGTTGAAGTTGAAGAAAAAAGTAGATGATCCATATTATAGAGTAAAACAAAAATAACTAATTCAACCAGTGTTTTCTATTCCTCCCTTGATATATTCTACTAATACTTTAGTTCTTCATATTTACACAATTCCTTCCATTCCAACTTCCACTACACCTATCATTGAGCCATCAGTTCTAATGCCTCATCCTAAGTCTCATGTCACAAAAGCTCATAAAAAATCCATTAAAAAAAGAAATTACTCCTTATCCTCCATCATCTCCATCTATTTCACCACCACCACCTCCTTCAGTAGAACAACCCACCATTGAGAAAGAGCCTAAAAATGTAAATTTTGAGGAAGATACCCCATCTCAAGAATAACAACAAGAAAATTTGGAAAAATAGTTAAGCTTGAGAAATAAGTTAGGGAGGAAGTGGTAGAGAAAAGAAAAGAATCTAAACCTGAAAAAGTAGTTGAGGCAATAAAAGAAAGAGAAGCTGAGAAAGAAAAAGAGATCGAGGTAGTGACAAGAGAAATTCCTGAGAAACTTAAGGAGAAGGAAGTAGTTTTTGAGAAAGAGATAATCATTAAGAAGGAACAATTGAAAATCAAGTTTAAAAGCAAACATAGAGAGAAATTCAAAAAGAAACTAAGACACAGGAAGTTTCTTCTTAGGAACTAGTGATTAGAAATAATCAACAACAAATGGTAGTTCACGAAGATGTTTCCACTTATATATACTTCTCATATTGGTTAGAAAGGTAAGATAAATCTTGGAGAGATGGACTTACAACTACTGAGAAGTCTTGATTGGAAAGGTAAGATGCCCACACCAGCTTAAGTAACTTCAAAATTGCTAATTGAATCTTGAGGGCAAAAGTTTGTAGAGATAAAATCTCCTCCATAAGGAATAAGTAAAGGAAAAATTAATGAGAAAGACTTAGTAGTTACAAAGGTATCTCTCATAGAGGTTACTACTAAAGGTTTGAGACAGGATACCCAAACTTTGATAAATACTCTCTTTAAAAATCTTGATGAAAAGAAGGCTACTAGGGCCAATTTGAAAGAGTAAAATGCACAAATTTGTGAAATAATTTCCAAGGTAGAAAAGTTTGTCCTTAATAACCATTAATTTTATTGGTTTTAGTTACAAAACAAGTAATTATTAAAGTGGAAGAAACTAGGGACAAAGCAAAGGCCTTAGATGACTAGATTGAAAACATGCATAAAAATGCTCAAAAACTCTTCCTTATTACTTTAGATGCCCATACTGATATTTTGAACAAATTGATAGAAGTCAAGATAGTGATGAAATAAATTGAGCTTTAAAATTGAATTTTTGAGTTATAACAAGAAAGTCTAAAAATAATAGGTAATTTAAATGAGAAAACTCTAATTGAAGAAAATATTGCTCCTGATAGATCTGTAAAGAAGATAAAATAAATGGAGTATCTCTTATATTTTTGTATGATTATTATGTAGATAATGATAAAATAAATGAATACATTGTAACAAGAAGCACATAGTGCAAAGACAAATCTATAAGATTCCCTATATGGTCTTACTAGTATCTGGTCTGACAATGTTCCAAGGACATCTAAGTAGCTATATGAAAAATTCAAGCAACTAATGGATAAGGATAAAATTCCTTTCACATTTTAATTTATTGAGGAGTTTATTAAATATCAACGAGAGATAAAAATACTTGAGCCAAATATTGAAAAGGTAAAAGCTCATTATAGGAGGTTAGAGAAAGAAATGCTAATATTTGAAAGAGAGAGACAAGCACTTGCTAAGCCTGATGATGCAACCATAGATTTGATGATTTCTCAATGCATAAAATACATAGAGAAATGTAGGAGGCAAGTTCATGAATTGGATTAGATGTTTGCTTCAAGTTTAAAAAGAGACTTATTCATTTATTATTCTTCAATATTCTTATTTTTTTTCTCAAATATTTGATAAGTAATCTTGTTTCAAGTAATTTATTTGTAAAGTAAATTTACTTTTTAAAGTTAAAATAATTAAGTAATTTGGTCAAGACACCATTACATAGAGTCGTTTTTTAAAAGTAGATTACTATAGCTACTTCTATGAAGCATGGAAAGAGTTGGTGTTTGATCCAAACAAGAAGTAAATGTATCACCACTTGTCATAAACTATTACATGCCATAGAGGTGAAATTTAAGAAAAATGCCACTCAACCATTTCTAGTTTTAACACAAGACAAGGATATTAAAAAGATTGTTCCCTATTTGAATTTGGTATCTAAAAATTGTATAAATAGAATTATAGGCCTACGTACCTATGGATGATAATTTTTTAAATAAAGTAATTGTAACCATTATATGGAAAGTTTAAGAAATATAAAACTTTGTGTTTAGATATCTAGACTACTTTATATGAATTTTTCTAGAAGTGAATAAGGTAGTTTTTTTCTATAGAACTTTGTGTCTAAGGGAATCATTTTGTGCCTTCTATGAAGATAAAATGGTAAACTTTGTGTTATCTATTTTTCTAAATTAAATTCATTTCTTTCTTGATCATTTGATGAAAAGGTTATCACAATTATATGTTTATCTATTTTCACGTATACAATAAACTTTACAAAACTATTTATTATGAAGTGCATTTCTCTTATTTCTCTTCTTTCTAAAACATTCTAGTCATTTCTCTATTTTCTAATCTATATGAATCTCTGTTCACATTACTAAAAATAGATGCTTACTTAATACAAAATCCCTTTGTTATGGATCATGAATTGATTAAAGTAATACCCCTAATTATAATAAGTTACACATAATTGGCATACTACATGAATAGCTGTAAGTTGTAAGTAATTAGAGATAGATAGACATAATTGCATAAAATATTTACCATTAAATGAAGGGGATTTAATCCCATGATTGCCTAGGTAATTTTTATTTCATGAAAAATGTCTAGCCAATAATTTTTGGTGACTCCACTATGGAACTACGAGTTTAACTACCATAATTAATTATAAATTGTGAAGACCAGTTGAGATAGGTGAAGTGTTACAACCAGTTCTCAAAATCTTAAAATTCTTAAACTATTGCTCAAAATGTTGCATGTTAATAAAAACTTGTTTATTCATTTTTAGCATCTAGCTAAGATTTAAGGTCACTTTATATTAGTAAATGCATCCCTTTTAGTAGCTCGCTACATGTTTGTAAACCACCTATTACTCTATGCCTAGTTTATCTTAAGTTTGTTGTATGTTGAGTAGACCACCAACCAAGTTTTTATTTATAAATTAAAGTTGTTAAGCATAATTCTCAAAGGATTTTTTGCATCCAAAATTTGAAATAAACCCTTTACAAGTAAAAGGAAATCTTAAGGCCAAACAAATCACTTCTTTAAATTACAAGAGTGGGTCATGTTTAGTTTTCCTATTCACATTGGAACATGAAGAGCTAGTCTTCCACTTGTGAGATAGAAACCAACTGTTGAGAATCAATTACATCATAATTCTTCAAGAATAATACAACCTATAAATCCATAGTTTCTCATCTTGAGAAGAATGGTGTTACCACTTCTTGTCCCATAGGCATCAACTATTGGTCCTTTGCATCTGAATCCTCTATATGACTTGCCAAAAAGATCAAGGAAGAATTTTCCTAAATTTACTGGTGATGGTAAACAAAATCTAAATGATCACTTGGGTGCCTTATTCATGGAATGTGGAGTAATTAGCATTAAACATGAAGATATTTTTGTTAGAATCTTTATTACGACTCTACATGACTTAGTTATAAAATGGTTTTACCATTTAACTCTTAGCATTGTAACTAATTGTGATACTATACATGCACAATTCAAGAAAAGATTCAAAGCTACTGAAGATGCACATATACTTTTTACACAATTGACTCATCTCAAGAAGGAACCACATCAAAACATGCAAGATTTTATCACCAAGTTCAATAGATTTCTCTACAAAATTCCTCAAGTTGCATTGCCTACTATAGACAATAAAAAGTGTTTCTTCATCAATGCTTAGCTACTAAAAGTTAGTTATTAACTATGAACAACACAACCAACTGATTTAATAGAAGTTTAAAATATTTCTATGGAGGTTGAAGATATTTTGATAATGGATGGTAAAATCAAGAAAATAGTTTCTAAGGGAGACTTTTCTTCTTCAACCACATCATAGATTACTGACCCTTTATTTCAAAAAAAGGCTAATGACTTGTTTCAAGTCAAAAGACAAATTATTTAAGGTACTCATGGTAGTGCTACCCATGATAATAATGCACCTAATTATAATTTTAATAATCATAATATGAACCATACTATTGTTACTATGAAGAGATTGGTAATTAAAGATGCTCCCAAAAATCATGTTGAGATGAGTGAGGAAGATCAAATGACTGATGATAATCATCAAAGTCATGGTGATGAAGATGACTTTGTGTAGCCTACTAGTGACTCTAACATTTGTTACCTAGAATACCAATCTAAAAGGGACTATCAAGAAGAATTTGAAGAAGATCATATTCATTCATTCATAGTTTTTACAAGGTCACAAGCTCAACAAGATAGTGAGAAAACTAGCAAAGAACAAGATAAAGAGAAGGGAGATTCTATAGTAAAGGTAAGTATTCTTAAGAGAGGTAGTCCTTTACCTTCCTCTTTATCCCCTATAAATAAGTATAAAACTTCTTATTCTTAGAATCATAAGCCAATAACTCATACTAGTAAGGTTAATCATGTTTTTTTTGCTTCCATTCCCTCTTTTGACATAATTGACCATATAAATAAAACCAAAATTCATATGTCAAAAGATGAGTACTTGAGATCTTACCTAGATAATTTTAATAGATTAGTAAAATATGTTCAAATCAAAGGGTTAAATAGTTTAGTTAGTACCTCTAAAGATATATTGCCTATTACCAAATAGTTTCCTTCCTAGAATAATGTTATTGCTACTTCATCAACACCCACTTCTACATCTGAAAGGATAGAGCCATTTTATGTCTCCCTCCTAATTAATGGAATTAAGTTAAGAAATTACATTCTATATTTTGGATCCTCCAATAATATAATGTTGGATAATGTATATGATGTTCTTAGTCTTACCTTGACTAAGACAATAAGCAAGTGTTACTCAATGGAGAGGCAAGTTACCCTAATTAGATATATCAAAGATGCTCAAGCAGTCTTGGTAGCCTTTCCAAATAAAAGATTAAAAATGAAAATTATAGTAGTAGACATTCCTATTTCCTATGGAATGTTGCTAATTATGAACTTATATAAGGATATAGGTAGAGAAGTAAAAATGGACTGGTCATGTGCTCACATTCCCATCAAAGGAGTGAATAAAAAATTGGAGCCTGAAAAGAAATCCAAATACATGGTTTCCAAATCTGATGATCTAAGGTAACACATTATTTTTTAGTAATGTAATCATGTATTTTACTATCTTTAAATGGGAAAATAGATTCAATAAAAATAGGAATAAGAAGAAAATAATAGGATATGGACGTTAGAGTTTGATGGAAATTATAGCTTTCTTAGTTCATGTGTATAGGTAGTATTGATATCCCCTGATGATGAAATATTTGCCTATTATTATAAACTAATGTTTGAAAACACTAAATATACATTTTAATATGAAGCACTCTTGCAAGGAATTGAACAAATGAAATAAAAATGAGTTAGGCTCCTTAACGTATAAGGTAATACTGAATTGATAGTGAGAAAAATTAGAGGTCAGTATCAAGTGAAGAAAGATAAGATGAAACACTATTGGGACTAAGTTATGAGTGCCACACTTGACTTATATTATTTCTTAATCAACTCAATTCCTTGAGATCAAAACTCTAGAGTTGATTCACTTGATGTTACTACATCTTTACTCAGTCTAGAACAAAAGCTAACACTTTTTAGAGAAGGTAACTACAAAGTAGAAATGGTTTATCATCTAAAGGTGCTAGATAATGTTGAACAATGGTAAGTTTTCAATGATGATAAGTAAATAGATACCTTTATTGAGAAAAAAGACAACTTTGAGGGTTTATACTTTGAAGGAAGTAGATCACATCCATGAGAGACAACAATAAGTATCACTGACACTAAACTTACTCATAGTTAGTATATAATTTAGCTACAAGGAAATAAAATTCTTAAGTATTAGTCTCTTTATAAGAAATTTTTGACAAGCATGATAAATTTCTAAAGAAAAAGAAAAAATATGGAGATACTTCTTCCATGAAAGTAGAGTAGATTAATCTAGGTAGTGAAGAAGAGCCTAGGATAATCAACCTTAGCACATACTACTTTTAAGAATAAAAGGAAGCATTCATCAAGCTTCTCACAAAGTACATTGATGTGTTTTCCTAATCCAATAAAGACCTCAAATATTTCTATCTAGATAAGGTACAAAACTATATTCCACTCTAGCTAGAGGTAAATCCTTTCAAGTAGAAGCTACATCACCACAATCTAACTATAATAGGTAATATCTATGCTAAAATTCAAAAGATTCTTGATACAAAGATCAACTATCCAATTAATCATTTAGAATTGTTAGAAAATATTGTTCTAGTAAGAAATAAAAATAAGTAAATATGATTATGTGTTGATTTTTGTAATCTAAACCAAGCCTCTCTAAAACATAATTATCCCCTACCCATTATAGATCACACCCTACTAGTAGTTATAGGTTTAGAGATGTTATCTATGATGGATGGATTCTCAAGATATAATCAAATAAAAGTAGTTGAGGAAGATCAATACAAAAATACTTTTACAACACCATGGGGAATGTTTGTTTATCATAAGATGCCTTTTTGACTAATTAATTTTGGAGTAAACTTTTAATGATTTATGGACCTAACATTTTCTCATTTGAAGAACAAAATCAATGTTGTATACTTGGATGACCTATTAGTCTCTTTTAAGTAAAGAGGTGATCACCTAGTTTATCTTAAAGAAGTTCTTATCCAATGCAAGACACATGGAATTTCCTTAAATCTAAAGAAATCAATATTTTTGTAATTGAAGGGAAATTCCTTGGTCACATAGTTTTAAAAGAGGGGACCAAAATTGATCTAGAGCGATTCAAAGATATTTAGAGTTTGCTCATACCTATGTCTAAGAAAGGAGTACACTCATTATTTGGTAAGGTAAATTTACTTAAAAAATTTATTCCTAATTTTACTGAGTTGACTCCCCACATCTATGATATGATGAAAAAGAAACAAGATTTACAATGGAATGTTGAATACAACTTGGCATTTGAAAGAATCAAGGTAGTAATAGATGAAGATCCAATACTAATTTTCCTAAATTTCAGTAAAGAATTCATTATTTATTATTATTCCTTTAAGCACATTATGTTAGCTATACTTTTATAGAATAATGATGAAGGAATTGAATACCCAATACCTTTTATGAGCTAGCCACTGAAGAGCTCTGAATTGAAGTACTCACAGATGGACAAACATGCCTTTGATATATTCAAAGCATGCAAAGTTTTTAGGTACTAAATTTTGTATTCACATACTAAAGTTTATATAGTTGGTATTGTAGTCAAGTCAATTATAACACAACAAGAACTAGGATTACTAAGAGGCACTAGGTAGCTAAGGTGCAAGATTTTGATCTTGATAACAAACCTACAAAGCTCATGAGAGGAAGAGGTTTATGCCAATTGATGATAAAGAGAAAACCCAATCATATAGACATAAGAACATCTTCACATCAAGCTGAAATGGATAAAGAATTGCCCATGGTGATTTTTGTTGATCTAGTTGATGAATGGTACATTAAAATTGCCTAGTTTTTGACTTATGGAGAGTGCCCAACTGATCTAACATGTAAATAAAAATGTACCATCAAGTTAAAATCAAAATATTATGTCATTTGAGTTAATGGCTTATACAATAGAGGAATTGATGGTGTTTTCCTTCATTATGTGGACAAAGAGAAACACAAAAGACTGCTAGAATAGTTTTATGATAAGGCATGTAGAGGTCACTTCTCAGCAAGAGTCACAATACACAAGATGTTATGAGCAAGGTTCTTATAGCCTACTCTATTTCAAGATACATTAGATTAGATTTCTAAGTGTCAGATATGTTATCATTTTATAGGATGACTTAAGCTGCTAACCTTTCCTCTGAAACCAATTGTTATTGATGAACCTTTTTATAAATGGGGCGTAGACTTTATGGGTATGTTTAGTCCCTCCCCAAGTGTTTGACATTGCTATGTTTTGACTGCTACTGAATACTTTATCAAATGGGTATAAACCATTCCCATTAATAATGCTACTTCAAAATTAGTATGTGACTTCATTAAAGAGAACATTGTATTAAGATTTGGTATCCCGCATAAGATTGTAATATACAATCTAGCCAAATTTTCTTCTATATAATTAAGTTTTGTTACTTATATGGAATAGAATTGGTTCATACTTCAAATAACTATCCTTAAGGAAATGGTAAAGTTGAATCAAGTAATAAGAGATTTATAACCATCATATGTAAGCTGGTAGATAATAACCAATGAACCTGGCACAAGAAGTTATTTGATGCATTATGGGCTGATAAGATCAAATAAATCCATAGCCATGTCCCCTTTTTAGTTATTATATGGAATAAATGCCGAGATACCAATAAACATATAGTTTATTTCCTTGGAATTGTCCAAGGTCATTTAAGATGTCACTTATCAATATTCACTAGATAAAAGAATCACATTTCTCACTAAACTACAAAAAGTTTGTGTTTAAGTTGTTGATCTACTGGATGATCATCAAATGAAAATAAAGAATATCTTTGATTAGAAGGCTCAAGATAGACAGTTTGAAGTTGGTGATTTACTCTTCCTATGGGATAAATAGAATGAACAAAAAAGGAAGCATGGAAAATTTGACTCCTTACAAAAAGGGCCCTTCATTATAAAGAGAATCGTTGTAAAATTTAGCTTCATCTTAACTTATCATGATGGGATTGTATTGTTTCTACCATTCAATAGGAAGTAATTGAAGCTCTACACGAATTAAGCAATAGGGTAACACCTGTATGTATATAAATATTTTTTTTAGTCTTTATTTTGGTTTTTTTTTAACTTTTATGTTGTTTGTTTATTTTTTGATTGAGTTTTTGCAAATACTCTATACCTAATTGATAAAATACAAAACCAAAGATACTGGGATCTCACCTTTTTTCCCTTCTTCACAATAACAACAAAGATGTCCCTAAAATTTCACCCTTTAAGTTTTGGGGTACCTCTATTTAAATTTCATTATTTTGTCATATGTGACTCAGTTGTCTTTGTTAAGCTAGTCCTCTAAATAAAACCTTAGTTTTTAGTAGTAATTGTGTCTGATTTCTTACTTTCCCCAAATTTTCTTAGTTTCTCTAGAGGGTTAAAAATAATTACCGTAATCCATCACTCAAATCTATTTACTTATCCCCTCTTATGGATCAACGAAGCTAAAGTGCCTTAGCCCATATATAATGAAAATTAGGTTATTAAAACTACTTTACTTATTTAAAATAAAGTAAAGTTGTCTCATAAACTTGAATTACTCTGCCTAGTTCAAATGGAGTTACCAAGTAGCTTTACTTCATTATCAAAGCTAAGAAAAGTAGTCCTATAAACCCACCAAACACTATTTAAAGTAATCCAACTTTTTAACATTTCTTTACTTGTACAAGATCGTCAGTAAAAGTAATATAGGTTCCTAAACTTGAGCTACTCATTGACCTAGATTTACATAGGTTTTCAATGGTGCTTTACGTCAAAGGCTCAAATCAAGTAAAATAGTTTCAAAAGCCTAATTAAAAAGGCTAATGACTTATATGGCATTCCCACACTTATCATTAATACATTGGAATTTATATATATATTGGGGAAAATCCACTTCATTTCCATCTGGTAGCCATGTTAGTCAACTAAGAAACCATACCTGTAAACCTTGAGCTATGCAATATGAGCCTCTAGAACACCTTCAAGCATTTTCTATTGACCCATTTATGTTTGAATTAGAGAAATTAATCAGAATTAAAGATAACACATCAAATTATTACATATTTAGTTAGAAATAATGTATCAGAGGGATCAAGAAGATTATAAGAAGTAGCTGAATTGGAAGCGCAAACAACATAGATTGAAGAAGTCACAGAGTTAGAACTTGAGGATTTTCCATAGCCAAGTAGGAAAGGAAAATAAAAATATAAGAATTCTAAATGAAAAGATCCCAAAATAAATTATGAGTATAAGGTTTACCTAAATAAATCAAGCATAGTTTCTAATCTAACTGAGATAAGTGACACAAACACTGGGCATATGACTATGACCAAATTATTAGAGAGATCCAAGGCCATATATAAGACTCCACTCATGAATGCCATGAATAATAGTGGATTTATATAAGTTTAATATTTTATAAGCTCAATGTAACTTCTTGAATTTATGCTAACATGTGCCAAGTACTATGATTCCCTTACTAGGGTTCTGAGAGATGCTACTGGAAATGTAGTTGTGAGATTGGATGTTCAATATCTCAACTACTATCTAAAGATCCAAACATCAAAAAAATTAATTGATATTATAATGGATAAACCTAAAAAGTAATGGGAAACTAAGACATCAGAATGTATTAAAATAATGAATACATATTACTTGAAAAAAGTTAAGCAAACCTCAAGATTCCCAAAGAAAATAGTAAGATAATATTTCATTCAAGGAGTAGATGACATCATTCAATTACTATGTAGAATCAATGGATATAATAATGCCAAACATTTCTCACCTTTTATGTAGGATTATATCAGAACCATTGATGTCACTATGAGCTCATACAAGATCAAGTGGGAAAGAATGGTAAGTGACAATATGGATCAACAATTGAGGAATGTATTATAGACTTTTGATTTCAAAATGACTTCTTATCTAGTGTATGAAATAGATTTAATTGGATAATTTTTAATGCTAAATACAAAAGGCACATTATCATCTATGCCAATATATGATTTTTTTCTTCAATTTTTTCTTTTAGATTAATAAAAACATTACATTGTAGTAAATGATGTGTTCTTACTTATTTGTAAATTGAATATATCTCTAAAACATAGAAGCTTATCAACTGAAGCATGGGATATATTTTCATAATATGGTTATATTTTCATTTAATTGCTTGACTTTACATACATCAAAGTAGGAGGTTTCTCAGGAACACCTATGAAATCATGTAGATACCCAAGTGATAAATGGATTCTCATGGAAATGTGTAGATAATTTGTTGAAATACATGACTTGCAATCAAAACCTCACCATGTAACCATCAAATTTACCATTATTATTAGTCATTACCATTTCCCTAACATTTAAAAGGCTATATATATATATATATATATATATATATATATATATATATATATATATATACTATCATTACACCCAAACATATTTTGAGTCAAAGATCAACTTTGATTGTAGAGGGGTGGGACAAAATATAGTTTCTCTAAAATACATACATATCCCAACACTTGAAGAATTTTGGAATGACTATAGAGATGAATTTAATGTAAGAAGAAGAGGTAACAATATATTGACTATGAATGATATTCAAGATTTTGATTTGGCCACTATCCCCAAGGATATGGAAGATGATGGGGTGGTCATCAGTGATGGTTTTTATGTAATAGAGGGGGATAATGTCCCACTTTTAGTAATAATTTTTGGGAAAGATCATGATAAGATTATTTTTATAGAACATTAAATATTTTGGTAATGAATTCTACTTTGATCCTCGATAAAGGCTACTACATGAAAGAGTTGATGAAATAAACCACCCATGTAAGTTAGAAGCAAAAATAAATAGTACAAGTAGAAAGCATCCAAGGACATGCAAATAAGTTGAAGCTAAAAAAGAATGTAGATGATACATATTCTATAGTAAAAGACAAAGAATCAATTCAGCCAATGGTTTTTACTCCTCCCTTGATATCTTCTACTAATACTTGTGTTCCTCTTATTTACACCATTCCTTCCATTCCAACTTACACTATACCCATAATTTACCCATCAGTACTAATGCCGCCTCCTAAGTCTCGAGGAACCAAATATCATATGAAATCTATTCAAAAATAATTTCCTCCTCCTCCTCCATCATCTCCATCTATTTCACCACCACCACCTCCTTCAGTAGAGAAACTCACCATTGATAAATAGCTTGAAAATGTAACTACTGATGAGAATATCCCATCTCAAGAAGAACAACAAGAAAATTTGAAAAAAGTAGTTGAGCCTGAGAAAGAAGTTGGGGAGGAAGTGGTAGAGAAAATAAAAGAATTCAAACCTGAAAAAGTAGTTGAGGTAGCAAAAGAAAGAGAAGCTAAGAAATAAAATATCTTGAGGTGGTGACATAATAAATTACTAAGAAATGTAAGGAGAAGGAAGTAATTTTTGAGAAATAAATAGTCATTTAAAATTAAGGAACAATTTAAAATCAAGGTAAAAAGTAATAGGAGAGAGAAATTCAAAAATAAAATGAGACACAAGAAGTTCCTTCTTAGGAACTAGTGATTATAAATAATCAACAAAAGATGGTAATTCATGCAAATGTTTCCACTTCTATAGACTTCTTATCTTGGTTGTCTATTAAGGCCACTCTAAAATCAAAATAAGTGATAAATATTGAGGAGATGGACTTACAACTACTAAAACATCTCAATCAAAAAGGTAAGAATCCAAATCTAGCTAAAGTAACTTCAAAATTAATAATTGAATCTTTAGGGCAAAAGTTTGAAGAGATAGCTTCTACTTCACAAGGAATTTGTAAAGGTGAAGTTATTGAAAAATATTTATTAATTACAAAGGTATCTATCAAAGAGGTTACTATTGAAGGTTTGAAACATGATACCCAAACTTTGATAAATACTCTCTTTAAAAAATTTGATGAAGAGAAGGCTACTAAGGCCAAATTAAAGGAGAAAAATGCATAACCTTATGAAATAATTGCCAAGGAAGCAAAGTTTATTCCTCAGCAACTATTAGTTTAAGAGTTTGTAGTTACATAAGTAACTAAGTGAAAGAAATTGGGGACAAAACAAAGGCAGTTAATGAATGGATTAAAAAGATGCATAAAAATACTCAGAAGCTCTTCCCTATTTCTCCAGATGCCCATAATGATATTTTGAAGAAAGTTAAGAACTCAAGATAGTGATGAGATAAATTAATATTTAAAGTGAAATTTTTGAGTTGCAACAAGAAATTATACAAATAATAGGCAGTTTAAATGATTAACTCTGATTAAAGAAAAGATTACCCCTGATTGATTTGTAAAAAATATAAAACAAATGAATTATCTCCTAACTTTTTGTATGAATATTATACAGGTAATGAGTGAAGAAATGAAGAATTTAGAAGAAGAATCATTTAGTGAAAATACAAATTTGGAATATTTCCTATATAGTCTTATTGGTATCTGGTCTAACAATGTTCTAAGGACATTTGAGCATCTATATCAATAATTCAAGAAAGTAATGGACAAAGCTACAACTCCTTTCACATCTAAATCTATCAAGGAGTTAATTAAATATCAATAAGAGATAAAAAGCTTGAGCTAAGGATTGAAAAGGTAAAATCTCATTACAAGAGATTATAGTAAGAAATGAAAAGATTTGAAACAAAGAGACAAGCACTTGCTAAGCCTGATGATGTAGCCATAAACTTGATGATGTCTCAACACATTAAATATAGGGAGAAGTGTAGGGGGAAAGTTCATGAATTGGATTAGATGTTTTATTCAATTTTAAAAAGATACTTCTTCATTTCTTATTCTTTAATATTCTTATTTTCATTTCTCAAATGTTTTATAAGTAATATTATTTCGAGTAATTAATTTTTAAAGAAATGTCATTAGATAATTTATTTGTAAAGTAAAATTACTTTTTAAAGTTGAAAGACTTACTTAATTTTGCCAAGATGACATTACTTAGTGTCATTTTGCAAAAGTAGATTACTGGAGCTACTTCTACGTAGCATGCAAAAAGTTGGTGTTTGATCCATATAAGAAGTCTATATATCACCACTTGTCATAAAATATTAAATGCCACATAGGAGAAATTTAATAGACACCACTCGACCATTTCCAATTTTAATTTATCACATGGATATTAAAAATATTGTTTCTTATTTGAATTTGGTATTTAAAAATTTTACAAACATAATTATAGGCCTACATTCCTGGAGATGATAATTATTATGAACAAGAAATTGTAACCATTGTACAAAAATTTTAAGCAATCTAAAACTTTGTGTTTAGATATCTGGACTACTTTGTATGAATTTTGTTGGAAGTGAATAAGAAGAAAGTTTGTTTTTCTGGATAACTTTGTGTCTGAGGGAATCATTCTATACATTTTATGAAGATAAAATGGTAAACTTTGTTTTATCTATTTATCAAAATTGAATTCATTTCTTTCTTGATCATTTGTTGAAAAGGTTATCAAAATTATATGTTTATCCAGTTTCACGTATACAGTAAATTCTGCAAAACTATTTATTATGAAGTGCATTTTTCTTATTTGTCTTCTTTTTAAAGCATTCTAGTCTTTTCTCTATTTTACAATCTATCTAAAATCTATTAAAATTCCCAAAAATAGTTTCTTACTTGCTACAAAATCCCTTTATTATGGCTCATTAATGAAATGATTAAAGTAACACCCCCAATTAGAATAAGTTACACATAATTTGCATACTCTATGAATAATTTTAAGTTGTAATTATGTAGAGATAGATAGATGTAATTGCATGGGAGATTCACCATTAAATGAAGGGGATTTAATCCCATGACTACTTAGGTAATTTTGACTACATGCAAAATATCTAGCCAACAAATACTAGGCATAAAGGTAGAAGAGGTTAAATAAGAAGATGTCATAGCATAAAAAGGAGTTAAGATTGAAGGAATAGTTTGAGAAGTAAATAAATTTGTACCCACAAATATATTTGAGAATGTGATAGTAGGAGAATGAGATTCTTCAGCTTGATGGTTAATCATGAGGTTATATATGGTAAAAGGATCATTCCCTCTATGTTGAGGAAATTCTATGATAAGAAAAATGTTTTTAGGAGTATAATCTAACTCAAGAATATCCTCTAAGAGAAGAGGAGGGTTCCAATAGTCCATCATGTGGGTTGTAATATGAACATTACTAGCATTCACAAAAGGATCCTTACTTTGTCTATGGGAGACCCTATTAGGATTGGTAAATTCCATCATGTGTGTTGACTGAACTTTAGTTTTATCACCCAAAAAAAGTCTATGATGAAAGGAAAAGAAGAAATATGAGAGAGTAAAGAATCAAAAAGTGACTGATAATAGTACTAGGTTGACCTAATCAATCTAGTGTAAAATAAGGACTGTTAAAACTATACTAAGACAACAAGATTGACCTAATTTAGTGAACAGTGACTACAATAATTAGTAAAGGTGTTGTAAATAGTATTAGGTGAACTAGGTTGACCCAGTATAGTTTATAGGGGCTAAAAAATATACTATATTGATAGGGTTAACCTAACACAATAGATAAGGAAGAAAAGAAACATGATAACAAGCTATGAATTGAAGGAAGATAATTTCAAGTACTATAAGAAAGTAGTAAGTAATGAAAGGCAAATAAACAGTCAATTGAATTGATGCTGGTCAATCCAATTGATCCACATATATATAAATCTTGCACTAATGCTGGATAATGAAAACTTTTTCACACACAATTAATCAAAAATCAAGCAAATAAATTTAAAGTAAAGCTAGCTACTTGGTCAGCACAAAATATTGATTATATTATTAAGAATGATTTTAAGGGAGATTGACTATAAGTGAGGTAATAAATATAAATTTAAGGATAGTTTCAAGTAAGTTTAGGATGAAAATGACTATAGTAACAATGATATAGACTTGGTATTAGGGCCTACCCCCTCACTTCACACATTGAAACAATAAGGGTAATGTATGGTTAGCCAAAATATACCATTTACCATGATTTATACTTGACTAGAGCATCATGTTAGCTTACCCATTAGTGATGAAATCCAATTAGGTTGGCCTAGGTAGTTAAATGTTTAAATGCTTGTTGATGTTTATTTGGTTTGGTTGTGTGCAAAAAAGAATAGAAATAGTGAAACTAGGCGATTAATTGAAAAACCCCTAATTAGAATATGTGAGTTATTCTAAGCATGCAAATAGATAAAAAGAAAGATGTGATTAACAGATACAATTTATTCCAGCTTTGAAACAAGGTATAGTTGAGAAACTATATGGATAATCATATAAAACAAGTTCAATATGGTCAAACATATACTATGGAAGCAAAGTCTGAGAATGAACTAGGCTGGTCAGGTTGACCTAGTTGTCTCAAAAAATACATAACATAAAACTAGGTCCATAGGGTCAACCTAGTTGACTATGTAATGGTAGTTTTAAAGACTAAAAATTGTGAAAGGAAACTATAGAAATAGAAATATATAGAAGAATAAAAATGTTCCTAAATGGTTTAGAGAGGAAAAGGAGAAGATTGTTGATCAAGAACTTTAGAGAAAACTATATAAAACCTAAAAATTGGGTTGAGATGGTTGATCAAACAATATAGTAACTTGTAAAAAAGTGTTGAAAATGCACTAGGTCAACTTGGTTGACCTAGTAGGTTGGACTGGAAGTCTAAAAACTAGTAAATACTTACACTAGGTTGAGTTAGTTGATCCAGTTGTCTAAAAAAATTCTATAAGTTTTGGAACCTATACTGGGTCAAGTTGGTCAAGCCAATTACCTATTCCTACAAACTTGTGCATAGATATAAATAACTAGGTTAACAAGGTTGATCCAACATAGTAAAGATATGATAAAAATAATGATGAATATAAGTGAAATAAGTGAAATAAATCCTAGAAGGGTTTGACTCACATCAAGTTCACCAGAATATATAAAATTAGAAATGCATCATGTCCATAAATCAATCTTAGATCGGATGGGATAAATCACACCTACACTTTTGATTGGGGGGCATATAATTGTTAAGCAAGAACATGACCAATGAGAGGATGTGCTAGAGTCAATTACGGGATCAATTTTCACAACACACGATGTGAGATAGGGTTCCAAAGTCTATAGTCTAACACAATCATATAACAACCCTAAAAGAGTCCTATGATTTAATATTTCACTAATCTAATAATAAGAAAAGTAAATCTAATCTAGTGCACACTAAAGCTCATGGTACAAAGTGGGGGGTTAGAAATAAATCAAGTAAACAACTAAACTAAACATGTATAGAAGACATATACTCATGTTAATGTATACAAAATCCTAATACATGGAAGAGAATAATATATATGCTCTATCTATCTACTCTTACAAAGGAATATTAAAGTTAGGAATACTTATCTTTGAAGATGAACCCATCGAGCCTTAAACTCTCCCTTGGCCAAGGTGCTTCATAAGAGATTATCATGGTATATAAGGATAATTAAGATAAATCAGCTCTAGGCCACATAACATATCCAAGAATCCAAAATACTTATCCATAAGATGAGATTAGAGATCCAAAGAAAGTATTGAAACCTAAAGCTTTATTCCCCAAGTAGAATGGTCAATATTTAGATGTTTGTTCTCACTTTTTTACTTAATTATTCACTCTTATTATATGGTGGTAAATGACCTTGTATATATAGTAGTAAATTTCCCTAAAAACATTTCAAAATGTTGACTATGTTAGGTCAACCTAATCGACCTAGCATGTTTTAAGGGCTAACTCTCTAGATATGTGCTAGGCTAGCAAAGAGGCCTACAAACCAAAAGAGAGAAAAAATCCCTAAATTGTACTAGGCTAACTTGGTCTACGTAGTATATTAAATAGGTAAAAAGGGTGATAAGGAAAGAAATGAAGGAGAAAATATAGAAAATGATAGCAATAGGTAAAACTAAGAAGAATAAGATTGGGTTTAATGGTTTCAAGAGGCTAAAGTGTGGATGATAAGAGGTAAAGGGAATGCCAATCTTATGAAGCACTGACGGTCTACCCACCCTTTCCTAGTGCACCCCTTAATTTATGTACTCAGAGAGATTGAGACTCGATAGGCTCCTATAATATACAAAGTTTTAGTAATCAATAAAAGTCAAAAATATTTTGTATACACTTAGAAAGTACCCATGCTCAACTCATACAACTCAATTTATGCATGTAAGTGCTAAAATATTTCTCCTTCAAACTTGAAAGCATCACACTTATTTATTCAACTCAAATGTGTTAGGTGAATATTTTGTCATCAACTAATTGAAGGCAAAATGGGTATACCAACCATAGCGTAATGATATAAATCTCTCCTCTCAGCAAGGGGGGCTCCCTATAAACTATTATAGACTAATATAAACTTAAAATAGACTCAGGGGTAAAATCATACCATCCATCTCTCTTTTTTTAGAGATGATGTTAAAATAATAAAGGATAATTCTTGTGTAATTAATCAAGGCATTTCTCTTCTTTCAAAAATGATGTTAAAAAAACAACAGGAAAACTTCTCGGGTAGTAACTAGATCCACAAGAAACCCTTGAAAGCACAAAGTCTTTCGTTGCTTCACCTACTAATTTGGGAATAATGTCATGGTATAATGAAGTGTAGCATAAATTCTCCACCAAAAACTAAAACAGAGTAAAATATCACAAAGGATAAAATTAGTTCAAAGCCTTTCCAATAGCCTTTGCAGTAAAACACAAAACACACAAATTAAGACAATTGTGGTAGCACAAATTCTTCCACAATTGACTTTAGGACACCTTCTAGATTATTTTCACTTTATCTACTTATTTGATCAAATGGACAATAATATATTTAGGAAAAAGACATAAGAAGAATTTCCTAGATAACACAAGCTATTTCAACACAAAGTTTGAAAGGTCACTTGCTTTCTCATTCACCTGATAAGATATGATTAACAATCTGAGCTCAAAGTCTCAAAAATGCCTTTCAATTTAGGCAATGTTTTTCTTTTGATAACTAAGAGATCCCCTTTCTATGAATTGAGAGATTACAATATATAGCCTCTAAATAAAGAATTTGGCACTTATTTTCATAAAATGGCCCATGATGTATTGAATGTATTGGAAAGAGGAAGTTCTATGCATGGGGCATGTTAGAGTAGGTTACTAGTCTTGACTTTGGTGTTTAACTCATATTAAATGTCTTTTCCAAAGCATGGGTTGCTTGATCCTCTAAAAGGGAAGGCCACTCCTCTCTATGATACTTGCACAATTATCCACTCGTATTTACTCAAACAAAGAAAAATAGGCTACACCACTAAATGCTTACACTCTCTAATATCCACCTGGTGGACTACTCCACCTACTGGAATAACTCTCTTATAGATATTTCTAGATTATCTATTTGATTCCCTCTTTCATTGCTACCTTTTGTCTCTTCTAGGTGATCTGAGCTCTTGAGGCTATCTTCTCGCCTTCTGCTGGCTTATTCAGCTCGTTTCTCAGTAGATAGCTAAGTTTGTCCTCAGGTCTGTATTATTTTAAAATCAATAGATACTCTATTACCTTGAATTTGATGTCTATAGGGATGTCACTACTTGCTTGAACCATTTTGAACCTTGAACCTTTGAACCTTTTTAAGTTCACCAGTTTAATGGTTTAATAGTTCAAAGTTTAGCGGTTTGACAGCTCAATGTTTTACAAAGAGCCACATTCACTTAGTCTTATTTAGGATTTTAATGTATCATTAAACCAACTATTTGACCAGTTTTATTGAACCCTTTTCTATAACTTTCTGTGTGAACCATTTGCTTGAACCTTCCACTCGAATGTTCCACTCGAACCTTTCAAACCTTAAACTCTTTGAACTTTTGAACCCTTTGAACCTTTGAACCTTTCAGAGTCATATTTCAATGGTTTAATGGTTCAATGGTTCATTCCATATCATTGAACACCATAGTTGAGCCATTTTGATTTGAACCTTGGTGTTGAACCATCCTTACAATTTTTTAGGAAATGTCTTAAGTGTTTTGAGATTTTTTTTTGTAAAATCCCACCTTTTGAACCTATGATTTCATTATCCAAAAAGGCTTGTCAAATTGAATAACTTGACTAATCAAAACATTTTGAGAAAGAAAGAGACCATTTTTGCCTACAGGACCGAAATGGTCGACATGTTGTCCACAAAAACAAGTGACAAATTTTGGGAACAACAGCTGGCTCCAATTGGGGAACTTCCATCAATTGTATTTTGAAACAATCGAAGGGAGTAAAATCTATACTCTAAGTGCCTTCATCTATGCCATTGGGCTACGGATTCATGCCATCCAAAAAGATAAATATGCCAAAAAACCAAATGAATAACATGAAACAATTAAAGACTATACAAATGTACAACTAAACTTATTTGATACTTCAAGGATTGAAGTGCTTCAGATGCTACCCACTGTGAGGTAGTGAAAATGGTGTTCCATCTTGATATATCAGTAATAAACTATTTTCACCACATAATCAATGATTGGTAAATTGACCTCTCCACCAATAATCAAATTTTCTATACATTTCTTTTAGTTCTCTCCTCTTGCCCCTTAACAAGACTTGATCTCTAATCTGAAAACCATGAATCTTTGTTATTTTACCAAAGAGTTCTTTACCTAGTTTTGATGTGTAGTAATATGGTCTACTACCATAATTCATTTCTCTTCTATTTCAATTAAGCACCTAATTTTATTATCCCTATTAAACACCTACCAATGGTTGGCATTATTAGGTATACTTGGTCAAAAGACCAGCTCAGTAGTGTACTTGTGCCCTTCAAAATCTTTGTGAGGAACCATGAGGGTTATAGAGAAAGTGGATGAATCTACATGATTATTAAACTCTCTAGGCACCAAAAAAATATTGAAAGATTTAAAACTTTCAATGCAATACCATACCAAATTTTGATACTGTCACAATCTTTCATTTTTGGTTTGATACAGATTCCTCACCTGATAAACCACTAGTTCAACATTTTCTCAGGCGTGAAGAAGCTTAAAACCTCTATCATGAGTAGTTTTTAATCTGAGCAACAAATATTCATAATCAGCATCGTTGTTGGTATTTATAAAATACAACTTATATCAATAGGGGAAAATATCTCCTTTTGGAGATATCAAAACAATTCTGGCTCCAGAACTAGTAGAAGAGCAACTACCATCAAATTCTAGAATCTAGACATCATTAGAATATGATCTTCTTAAATATTTATTTTCACTAGGGAGGGACTATCCTTTTTCACCTAAAATTTTCTCAACCAATTCTTCTTCTCTTCTATATAAATTCTTTGAATTATCACTCAATAAACTTTTGTCTAATGAAGTAGAAACATCTTCAGTGCACAAAAAGTAATTACCCATTCCTAGGGATTCAAACAAAATTTGAGCCTCAGTGTTTGATGTTTGAGTGACAATATATTTTGATTCCTTCTCAAGAAGTAGCCTTTGCATATCCTCACTTCAGATAGGTCCATGTTCAACTCTCCACCAACATCCTTGTAAAAATTACATCCGACCAAAATGCCATAGGAAGCTAGAACATCAGCCACCAAGATTGTCACCTTAATCCTCTTATCTAGAAAAGTATCAAATACAAATTGGGCATATTTGATTTGACCCAATAGTGACACTTGTTTTTTTTCCATGGAGAAACATCTCCTAAAAGTTTTAGTCAAAGTGAGACTGAGAGAGTCTACTACCCTGGCAGGCATAACATTGTTAGAGGCTCCAAAGTCTATTATAAAGTAGTTCAGCTTATGACCATTTATCAACAGGGAAACATAGAAAGGTTATATTTTCCTAGGGGAAATAGGAAGAGTAATGACAAGGTTATTCTAGGTGAATGTGTTCTTTGGGGGATCATGAGTCACCTTTGAAGCATCTTATCTTGTAAGAATATTTTTGTTCTTGATCCATTCAACTAGCCTATCTAACTACTCAGAGTTGGCTTGTAAGTATTCAAACTCAGACATTTGGATCTTGGTCTTCCTAGTATGGTCAATTATATAAAATGGCTGAAAATAAATATGAACAAAAGAAGGAAGTCCATTATTCTGAGTTTTATTAGGTGTGGCACTGGTCTGAGAAATTGAAGTAGAAGGTGCAGGGTTGTTTGAGGTACTTACTTTTTATTGATCACCAGGTCCTTTGATTGGAAAGGCAGTGAAGTCCCCCATTTAGTAATTGAAATTACTAGTTGAGATTCTTCCCTTATTTTTACATTATCAACTTGTTGAGTTGACTAGTTTTGGGACCTAGTAAAAATAGCGTATGATCCATCAAACACTTCTCTCTTACTTCTAGCTTCATCCTGGTAATTTAGGAAAACCAATGTTGGAGTCACCATCTTATTATTCTTCACCTTCTATAAATATATTAGCATCATATTCTTGGTCCAACTCAGGTTGGAAAGAGAAATCGTGTTCAACTTCATGATAACCAACTATTGAGTTAGTCGGTGCTACTTTAAGGGCAAGCTTCCCCTGTGGGGGAGGGAGATGATTTGGTTTCCCTGGATTCCTAGTAGCATTGCCTTGATATGACTAATTTGGAAATGTCTTCCTTGGTATATCCTGATAGGAAGGAGGAGAAAACATCCCTTGTACCATTTACTTTTTTGGAGCTAGCAATTCATTTGCTAGATTTTGCACCATAGGATCAGTGGTGCCTGTAGAAATTTTTTAGAAGATGAAGAAGATTTATTTATGTTAGGATCTCTTCTTATCTTTCCTACCAAGATAAGATCATCTTCAACCTTAGTAGATAGAATATAAGCTATAGCAAGATCTATGTGGCTATCCCTCCTCAATAGGAAACTCACTTCAAGAAGCTAAGAATTGATGAAGAAGTACTTAAGATTTTGTAGTGTTAGCTGAGCAATTGTAGGAATCTTGTTCCTCAGCTTGTCAATTTTAGCAAAGAAGTCTTGCATGGGTTCATGAGGCTACTAATTCATTTTTGTAAGCTAGGATAATAGAGCATGTGCATCATTTGTGGGTTTGAATCTAGCCTTAAACTTAGCCTTGAGAGTCTTCTAGTCAATTATTATTTGTGCTTGCAGATGATAGAACTAGTCTACAACAATACTTTGCAACATTTACATAAATAGTCTGACCACTATATCTTCAAATTCAACACCTATCACACTACATGCTATGCATAAAGCTAAAATATGCTCATCAGGGTGAACTCTCCCATCACCATAAAACTTGTGAAAATTCTTTCTTGAACTACGGGGTATTTCATGTAATGGTGGGGTTAGATTCAGAGAGCCAAAAGTGTTACCCCAAGGGCCTTGGGTTGCCATGATATGATTATTGAAAGGAGAGATAACGAAACATTGTAGGGTATATATAGACAAATCTATATTATCAAAGGAAAGAGAAACTTCACTTGGTATTAGGGACCTGATGTTGGTAGGAGGAAAACTCCTGCTTCACTGAAGGCAAGATTATGGAGGAGAAAGGTGAAAATTATTTTGTTGTATAAACTCAAACACAAGATCAATAATACCTTGAGTTCTTTGGCTTCATGTATACCATAGATCTACCAGAGTGTAGAATGGAAAAGAATTGTAAATTCTTTAATTTGAAGCTTAAGGCTTTAAATTGCATGTTCTTCCCCAGCGGAGTCACCAAAAACTATCGGGTGAATATTTTGTCGTCAACTAACTAAATGTAAAATGGGTATATCAACCATATCATAATGAGATAAATCTCTCCTCTCAGTAAGGGGAGGCTCCCTATAAACTATTATAGACTAATATAAATTGAAAATAGACTCAGGGGTAAAATCATACCATCCATCTCTCTTTTTTTAGAGATGATGTTCATAAAATAAAGGAGAATTTTTGTGTAATTACTGAAGACATTTCTCTTCTTTTAGAAAATATATTCAAAAACCAATAGGAAAACTTCCTAGGTAGTAATTGGATCCATAAGAAACCCATGAAAGTATAAAGTCTTTCATTGCTTCTCCTACTAATTTAGGACTAATGTCACAGCAGAATGAAGTGTAGCACAAAGTCTCCACTGAAAACTACAATAGAGTAAAAGATTACAAAGGATAAAAGTAGTTCAAAGCCTTTCCAATATCCTTTTCAATAAAACACAAAACACACAAACTAAAGACAATTGTGGTAGCACAAAGTCTTCCACAATTGGCTTCAGGACACCTTCCAAACTATTTCCACTTGCTCTACTTATTTAATCAAATGGACAAGACTATATTTAGGAAAAATACATAAGAACAATTTCCTAGATAACACAAGCTATTTCAACACAAAGTCTAAAAGGTCACTTGCATTCTCATTCACCTGATAAAATATGATTAACAATCTGAGCTCAAAGTCTCAAAAATGCCTTTCAATTTGGGTAGAGTTTTTCTTCTGATAACTAAGAGATCCCCTTTCTACAAACTGAGAGATTGCAATATATAGCCTCTAAAGAAAGACTCTGGCACTTGTTTTCATAAAATGGCCCATGCTGCATTGAATGCATTGAAAAGAGGAAGTTTTGTGCAGGGGCCATGATGGATCAAGTTACAAATCCTAATTTTGGTGTTTATATTATATCAAATGTCTTGTCCAAAGCATGGGTTGCTTGATCCTCTGAAAGGCAAGGCTACTCCTCTTTATGATACATGATTTTCCACTCGTATTTACTCAAACAAAGAAAAATAGGCCATGCCATTGAATGTTTACACTCTCTGATATCCACCTAGTGGTCTGCTCCACCTATTGGAATAACTCTCTTGTAGATATTTCTAGATTCTCTATTTGATTCCCTCTTTCCTTACTACCTTTTATCTCTTCCTGGTGATCCAAGCTCTCAAGGCTATCTTTTCACCTTCTACTAGCTTCTTGGCTCCTTTCTTAGTGGATAGCTAAGTTTGTCCTTAGGTCTGTGTTATTTAAAAATCAACGGTTATTACATTACCCTAAATTTGACATCCACAGGGATGTCACTAGTCACTTGAACCATTTTGAACCTTGAACCTTTAAACCTTTTAGAGTTCACTAGTTCAATGGTTCAACGGTTTAAAGTTCAGGGATTTGGCGATTTGACGGTAAAATGTTTTGCAAAGAGCCACATTCACTTAGTCTTATTTAGGATTTCAATGTATCATTGAACCAACTATTTGTGAAATTTGGTTGAACCCTTTTCTAGAACCTTGTGCTTAAACGATTCGCTCAAACCTTCCACATGAACCTTTTGCTTGAACACTTCACTTGAACCTTTCAAACCTTAAACTCTTTAAACCTTTGAAATCTTTTAACCTTTAAACCTTTTAGAGGTTGAGTTCAATGGTTCAACAATTCAATGGTTCCTTCCATATAATTGAACCCCACCATTGAACCATTTTGATTTGAACCTCAGTGTTGAACCATCCTTACAATCTTTTAGGAAATGCCTTAAGTGTTTTGAGATTTTTCTTTGCAAAAGCCCACCTTTTGAACCTAAAATTTCCTCAGCCAAAAATGCTTGTTTGATTGAATAACTTGACTACTCAGAACATTTTGAGAAAGAAAGAGACTATTTTGGCATGTAGGACTGAAATTGTTGACATGTTGTCCACAAAAACAAGTGACAGATTTTGGGAACAACAAAATGAAATAAAGATAGGAAAAGATTTGGATTATGCCAAATTTCATTATGGTAAAAACAAAATAATTAAATTTTTACCACTAAGTCAATATCTGATGGTGAAAGTGCCATCGTAGTGACTGTATAACTTCAATTTGTTGTCATTAAAATGCCCAGGGAGTATTTCACTTGTTATCATGCATAGCTTTCATGTGCCAATCACCAATATATTTTGGATGAGATAAGATCCCATCTACCTAATGTGTAGCTTGCATAGGTGTTTGAGGTACTTATATTCATTTAGTAAGATAAGTTCACATATATAAATAAATTTCGCTTGATTTGCTTACCATGCCATTGATTATGGTGTTTCTTTTCTATTTGTTAGCTCCACCATGATTACGCACGTATCTCTTACAAGTACTCCAAGTCTTCCAGGTGTGTGCTAAAATACTCTTGGTCATCCAATTGAATAATATGCATGATGTGTAATGAGGACACTAGGAATTTCATAGTTAAAATGACCTTTGTGCTAGATACCAGTTAAAATGGTGTAGCCTTGTTTAGGTACTTGTACATAGTGTGATAGGCCCATAATACTACTGACACATGGTCATCCTAATCTTCATGACCAATGTCACATATATTTATGAGGCACAATCCTAATATTTTATTGAATACCTCAATAGTATCATTATCTTGGGGATGGTAAGGTATCATTTTATGGTGCACTGCCATGTATTCAATTAGCTAAATCTGAATGGTTTCATTTATGAAGTATGTACCCCGATTACTAGTCAAGTTAAGTGGCCATATATAATAGTGGTAGTTTTATAATCTTTGCTCATCACTACTTTATCCCACTTGGTGAAGTAATTATGTCATCTAGAATGTATCATGCACATGTATGACTCATATAGGGAGTAATAGGCCCAATAAAGTTAATATCCCATTTTTCAAATGGTACTTGGGTAAGGATGGGGATGAGAGGCATCTTGTTTTAGTGGTTTGAATTTCCCATGAATTAGTAAATGTCACATGTTTTGGCATAATATTTTACATCTTAGAATAGAGTTGGCCACCACAACCCTGATTCTAGTACTTTATGTACCATCATGTCTCTAGTAGAGTGGCCTCCATTAGTACTCTAATTTTTCTCTTATAATACTGAGTCTCATTCATGATCTAGGATAATTCAATGTATGACTTCATCAGGGCTTAGTTTATATATATCCCCACCAATGAGTTTTAAATTGGTAGCATGAACCATGAGATGTTTCTTCTCCTTAGTAATGATGGCCTGAGGTGTAGATCTAGAGTTCAAAAATGTGGTGATCCTTACCAAGCCTTTAGGTATGTGATAAAATATATAAATTTATTCATCAAGCATATCATCTTTAATAGGAATTATCACATGACCATATTTGATGTAGGTTAGATGGTCTGGGCCTGAGTTTTATTTTCTAGGTTTTACTACAACATAGAACTGGAAATCTTTAAATAAAAAATCCATCAAAAAATGTGATCATAGAGAATATGACTATTTATTAGGTACTTAAACACCTCATGATCAATGAAGAAGATTAAGGGGTGGTTAATAAGTATTTTCAAAAAAATTGTAGGGTGTAAACCATAAAAAACACGTCATGATCAGTTGTGGTGTAGTTTTTCTCTTCTTTGGTTAGTTTTCTAATTGTAAAGGAAACAAGATGATACTTTTTTCCTTTGTCTATCTCTACTAGAATGGCACCAATAATAGAATCAAATACATTAATATGGATGTGGAAACAAGCCACCTAGTTGGTAAATTATAGTATTGATGCACATCCTAGTTTGAGCTTTAGGGTTTCAAATATATCTTCCTACACTACACCATAATAGAATGGGACATAATTTTTCAAGATCTCTTCTAGTAGCACTATAATCTTATCATAATTCCTTATGAATTTCATTTATTACCCATAATGTCCAAGAAAGGCACGGACATATTTCTGCGTTGATATAGTCTAGAGCTAAAGGATGATTACAATCTTTGTTGGATCAATGAAAAGACCATGCTTGCAGATGATGTGCCCAAGAAAAGTGATAAATGGTGTAGAAAAAACAAACTTCTTTATGTTTAAATAAACTTTTAATTTCCTTCTTATTTTAAACATAAGGTGCAAGTTATCATAGTGATCCTTCAGTAACCCATACATATTCCAATCATCTAAGTATACTTAGAAGAATTTGTGAATGGAGTCTTTGAAAGGAGTGATAACCACTCAAGAGAACACATTTGGAACAATATTTATCCCAAAGGGAATAATTTTTTAATTAAAACAAACCCATTCCTTTACAAAGGTGGTTTTTAACTTGTCCATCTCCTGAATATGGACTTGATGGTATCTTACGAACCCATTAAGAAAGGTGTATATCTTGAAACTTACGATGCCATCCAAAACTTCATCAGTGAATGGAGTTGGAAAGGGGTCAATTATGTAGGTGGCATTCAATAATATGTAATCAACACAAATTTGGATGCACCCATACTTATTGATGTTGATGACTATGGGGATAAACCATTTGGATTCTTACACAGGGTAGATGACACCTATAACTAGCATGTCATCAATCTCCATCTTGACTTTGGCATGAATATTTAGGTTCATCCTATAAGATCACTTCTTGATGGTTCTTACATCATTGACTAGCTTGATGATTATCTTCTTCAGGGATAGGAGTATGCCTTTTCATATCTATGTTGTTCTAAGGGAATAAGTATTTAAATTTCTTTAAGAGGTTAATAATATGCATTAGCTTTATGTTATACTAATAGATGCCTAGAGTGGTGATCTTTAGTTCCCCTTGTAAATTGATATCTACCTTTATAATTTTTAATGATGCATGGTAGGGATAATTTTTCTCCTAATATAAATCTTCAACCTATTTGTTACCCCTAATTGTTTCTATCTAAAGATGTTTAGGTCTTCTTATTTTAAGGAACTATCCTCAAATTGGTATACTGACTTCCTTTTGCTTGTCAAATTCATCTAGTTATATGCCTTTTAAGTTTCATCATCTTCATCACTAGAGTCAATATTGATTATTTTTTCTTCAAATAAGGTTGGGAGCACTAACCATTTTTTATCCAATGTATCTTTTAGATGCTCTTCCAATATTACAATGTCCTCAAACACTGACCTTCAAACTACTTGCAATGGTTCAATAAATTCAATTTTTTACAAAGAAAAGGAGGTATGAACAAACCACTCCTTAAGGGCATCTTAGTTGGTTATCTCATGACGTATCTCATTGAAAATATACCATGCATGTGCCCAAGTCTTTAAGGTCCTATAGAAGGTATGCACCCATATATTATTTGGGGTATTTTTGCCACAAATAGTCCACATTTCTTCATAAAAATTCTCATACACTATGGGGTTAGAGTCACCAAAGTAGGATGAGATTTATAGGTCCTCATTGCTCTTTCTAAATATAGTGAAAATGCCTACCTCAACAACTTACCAAATTGGTAATCTAGGCCTTTGTACTACCCACCAATGTGTGGTAGTGATCTTGAATGTATGCATTAGTGTGATTATTCTATCCACCTCTTTTATGATCCATGACTTGAGGTCATGAACATAGTATTTCATTGGATTACTCCCTTCATATCTTGGGATAACTACCCATTTTCCTTTACTAAGGTGAAACACTCTTTTTCCCTTATTTTGGTGTAATGGACCCACCTTTTACAAGTGTGATCAATCTAGATATATCATGTCTTTAGTAGTTTTATAACCTTCACATGCACTAAGTAGTAACACTGACCATTGGTCTCATTTTTTTCCTTAACCCATCAATCACAAGTAGTATTAGTGGTGTCTAATTCTAATTTTCCATCTTCCTAAGAGAGGACTCCTTTATCATTACGGTCTAGAGTCTCAATGCCTTACACCATGATGTTATATATTTGGTTGGTCTCATCCTTGATGTCTACACTCTTGACATAAGGTGTCCTTGGTCATTTGAGAGGGGTATAACTACCCTCTTATTTCCATTCTTAAATGTCATGTAGTGCCTTTTGAAGAACATATCTACATTTTTTTCATAACACCATGTCCTTCATAGAAGTATTGGGTAGTTTTCCTATTATACTAAGTTGATTACTTTAAAATTAGTGTGGAATTCGGTGCCCATGATATCTATAACTATGATCTTCAAATTTTCAATAGGTTACACTTGGGTCTTATTGGTCATGAAAATTACATGAGGGGAAGGTGTTAAGGTTGGCCTACTAATTTTTTTGAGGAATTCTTGGTAAAGATGTTGACCTTGATACCTATTTCTACAAGGACCTCATAGACATACCATCCATTAATAATGGCATTCAGTAGGAGTTCTTCATCATATTCCACATTTTTTTATGATAAACTTCTCATGCCCTCTCCATATATGTCATAGTTACCTCAACTTTATTTTTACCCACATGCTCTAGGATTAATTTATTTAATAGAAAAAACATTCCTTATATCTATAGGAGGCATAAGATCTCAATTAATTCTTATATCTCAACTTCCTAGCTATCTTGCTTCTTATGAGAGGTGGAATCCTATGATTCTAGGTCTTGTTCTAATTATATTTCCTCTTGCAAGTTTTGGTTTACACTCATAACCTAATGTAATACATATTTTTGGCATGCTAGGTCTGGGTACAGTACAAATTTGGTTTTAAGCCATTTTGTGTGCTCAATGTGACCTTATCCCCATATTCTAGGCATAATTCAGTTATTATAATAAGTAAAAGTTGAATGGTGAATACAATACAAGTAGTTGATTACACCTTGAATTTCTCTATGTGGGTAGGTTCTGCCTTTGGGGTCCATTTTTCAATTTTTATCTCGTGCCTTAGTATACCTACACCGTTGTTTACACTAGGTCTTCCTTGGGTCAATATTTTATACAAGTCAAGGCATTATTCGACCTTATGGGACCCTTGATAATACCCACACATAGGATGTATAGGGAAATCATGTTGATAATGCTCTTTTGAGCCACACTTATAGCATGATCATTATGGGAACCTTTCACCACCACATCCTCTACCTCACCTTCTGATACCTTGTTAAATTTTGAATCATGTGTTTAATTAACTATAGCCTTCATTTCCTTGGTTAGCTTATCCTTTAAATAGTGTGGTGCCCTATCATGTACCTCTTTCCATATTCTCATACATTTTTTAATCACCTAGCAATCAGTAGTGGTACAAGTGTAGGAATCACACAATTGATAATAGATGGTTGTGTTGACCTAGCTAGTGCATTACAATAAAAGGTAGTTATAAACATCATGTAGCTCTCAACAAACTTTATAACTTAGAAGTAAAGTGTGAACATTACTTTATGGATAGTTAGTCCTATTATGGCCTTCTTATCCATAATTAGTGCACCATAGTCTAATTCAAGTTTCATGTAATGAGCTATCATAAAGCTTTTGGAGCTGCAAGGCCATAGATGAAATTTTCACGTCCATAAATGGGTTGATCATAGTATCTATTCTTTCAACTACTTCTTCTCTAAGTACAGCTTCAAGCACTTCTCGAGGGTATGTAGATGTCTTCATGGAAAGTGCTCTTTATAATGGCACAAACAACCCTCTAATGAACTACTCTGCATTCTGGGAAGGGTGAATATCATATGGGAGCTTTGATAGGAGAGTTTTAAATCTTGCATCATATAGTCACACACTTTTTGAGAGTCCTTAGGTAATCTCTTTAGTGTGGTGATGCTCTATTGTTCAAACTTTGGAATGTTAAATTCATTTAAGAATGCATCCTTCAAGGTACCATAGTCAACATGTGATCCCAAACTTAGAAGCTTTGGTTGAAAGATAATTCAAGAAATAAGACCAACATAATTTTATAATGTTATCTTTGAGAAGAGATGTTTTATTACTCAAAATTGTAGATACAACATATGCCTATCTCTAGGAAGAGATGTCTAATTTCCTTTTTCAGGTTACATATTAATTTATACAAATTTTTAAGGTATTAATAGGATGTGGAAGGTTACCAATCTCAAGGGAGATCAAGTGGTTTGACTTCCATGATTCAAAACAATACATAATTTGAGGAATTACTATTTTTAGAAAATTACTATTTTTAGACCGCACTAATAAAATTAAAATTTGGGGAACTTCCATTTGATTTTTAGGGGTTAAAACCCACCAAGAAAATTTTAGTTCCATATCATGGAATTCTCCTCATTATTATATTTCCAATGGTTTGAATGGGGAGTCAAATGGAGTTATGGTTCAAAAGTTATGGCTCCTAGAAGTTCTACCACCAATTGGGGTAAAACCGTCACCCAAATTATCACCTAAAATGTTGCTCAAATCAACATGGCATGGTTAAGATCAAATTTAATATACTAGGTGTGGGTGAGATCAAGTAAAGTAGTCATAAATTGGGTCACTTTATGCTTTGATTGGATTGTGCCATACAACACTGTAGTTCACACTTTATCACATGCTCTATGGCATTCTCCATGTTATGATACTATAACAAGTGCATGGCCATTTCATAATATATTTTTGCAAGGGGGGAATATGGGATTTGAGGTGTTTATCCCACTAGAATTTATCTTGGTGTCAATCCTCTAATGCCTCTAGCCACTAGGTTAGGCACTGGTCTCATTGTTACTTTTCGTGTCATTGATGTCTTTGGTGATGTACTACTTGTGGTGCCATACCACTTCCTACAAGTTGTTTACCACATTGGATTTATAACATTTATTGAGTTTGTATACTCACATTCAAGTTATTTTTTGGTGATATATCACCCAATGGTCTATAGGTAGTTATGCTCACCTCCTTATATGTAATAATTTGTTCATTCACAAAGTTGCAATCTAAGTCTATAAACTATTTAAGATCTTAGTAATGAATAGAGTAAATTATTACATATGTACTTTCTTCAAGTGAGGGATCTAGTGCATGATTATGTATCATAGGTTCAAAGGGGGTAGGCACATCAAGCTTATCTATGGTCACCAAATATTATAAGAACCTAATGAATTATACACATATCAAGTTGTTATCTCGATCCATTACTTCATTATATTTCTCATCTTCATGCTATTATATTTCAAGAGATACTTCCCTATGCCCTTCCTACTCACTATGGGTTCTATCAACAATTATAGGTTCCATATCTTCCATTAGTTGGCATCATCTCTTGTTACTAGTCTATCTTTTGAGTTCTCAGGTGTCAATCTACTCATCCCCTTCCATTATGCCTCACCTACACATACCCTTTCCCCCCTTTGCACTACTCACACACAAAAGGACTTTACCCTTCCATCCCCAAAGTTTCAAAACCATAATCCACCATTATATTTTTTAAGTCTACCTGAATTCCTTCATAAACATTTCTCTAAGGTCATGTCAAAATTGGTACTTTTTTTCTTCAGGGCTTGAGTATGTTGAGACTACTAAATCAAGTATGTATTTATTCGATATTCCTACCACCATTTATCCACTGCTCTAGTCCAAGTAGCATCTAGGGTTTCAAGCCTCTTTATGCACTCCTTTATCCACTCATGGCACTATCCATAGATTCTTCTTTTGTAGGTTGAATATGTATCCAACCACTAGTACACATCTACAATTAGCTCACAAAAAAAGACCTCATATAAGGCATCATATAGATTATTCTAAACCCATTTTCTTAGCTTGTCCCTTGTAGGTTGTATGCTCTAGCACAATGATATATTTTACCTATTACATTTAGTGATAAATGTTTTTGAGAGAAAGTAGGTACATCATTCTATCTCACCATTTTAATAACAAAATTCAACATGAGCCCCAACAATAGAAATAAAATATTGTAGAAAAGGGCACATAAAGTTGTCTTAATTAGTTTTTGGTTTATTACAACTAGGTGCAAGCATAGTATATTCCTTTTGTACTCAAAATTTGAACATTTAGATACACTAGCATCAATCCTCATAAGGCACAAACCTTATACACTCACTTGAAATGTAGTTGAGAAGGAATTGGGGCCCGTGTTAGGCTAGTTGTGCCATGGTGTAAGATATCAATTATGGGACTTGATCAATTAAAATAAATCTTAAAGTAGATTCATAGGCACAATCCTTTCACATACTAAACCTAATGGCTTATAGGCACAAGCTTTTTGGTGGACTAATCCTAGAGTCATATTAGAGCTTGAAGGGTAAAAAGGTTGCATTCACTCACATTACTCATGCTATACTCACTCTCCTAAAAAGGATGGAGTCACTTGGTGCATGATCTATACTTATTCTCTCCATATATTTATAATGATGTCACCATATATTATAGGGACTCCATTATTGACATAAACCATAAGCATTTCATGAACACTACATAAAATAATTGTATTTAAAATATGACACTACATCTATTACACATTTCATTATTAATATAAAAAATGCATAGACTAGATTGATTAATTGTTAATGCAACAATATTCATGATTAATAAAGTCCAAAAATAGAGTTTATATTTCAGGTTAGAGTATATGTTCAATTTTTTTCCACTTAACAACCTAGAGGCTCATAAATGAGCTTGGGAACTTACAAATAGATCCTTCATAGCATACATACTACCCCTAAGTCTAATGGATACCAAAGCTATGTCTACTGAGGAATCAATTTTCTAGAACTCTATTTCAATTCTTTTTGTCTCTTGACTCTAACTAGTTCAAGATCTTTAAATAGCTATCAGAAACATCTTTACTAGGGTGGAAGCTGCACACCGAGTGCCAAGATGGAGCTTGGTAATCATACCTACTATCTCCATAACCTTATGAACTTTTCACTATAGTTATCACATATTTCCAATCCTAGAAGATGCCCTATTATATCTAAGAGCTAGTTAGTTGCCTGCCAGCTGACATGAGATATGCATTGCATCCTCTAGTTAGCACCAAAATGCCAAAATAAAAATCATTATGTAAAATTATTCCTTCATGCCAATGAGGATGTTGTGTTGGTTTGAATATAATACTTAATAAAATAAGGTTCCCAACATGAAATAATATTTGTGTTCATGTCAGGAACAAATTAAACATTTTAAAATAGTAACTAATAAAATTCAAATAAATACAAACATCTTCGTACCTTTTCACATAGTGAACCCAACCATCACTTAAGGAACTTGATTCATTGAAAATATCATATTATATAAAGTTTACAAAATTTTCTTTATGACATTTGTAGTGTCTTGATGCACTTGAGATAAAATACCATATTATTGACTCTATAGATTGATCTTGTGTCACCACAAATACAAATTCACCTACTGAAATGTGTTCATCTTTTTCAGACACATTTGTAATTTGTGAATTTTTTCTCTAATTTTCCAAATCATATTTTCTCTTATGAAAATATTTATTTACATGATGAAGTTTACTATAACAAAAACACTTACATTTAGATTTAGAAGTACCTTTGCCTTGTGTTTGTGTCATGAGTGCACTTTTTGTAGACTACAATATTGAAATAATGGATTGTTCCTACAACCTTTCCTTCTATATGAGAATATTTGAAAACTATTATAATTAAAATATCTATGTTTCTACAATCATGTGTAATGATTCTACAAAATAATTATAATACGATGGTAAATTAGACATAACCAGATCAATGAATTATTGTTCATTTATAGGTTTTCCCACTAACTAATAATAAATGTGTTTCAAATGAAATAAATATTATAAAACAGAACCACCTTTTTGCATCCTAGTGAAAATTAAAATATTTTTCAAGTAAAAAATTCTACTAATTTCATATGCCTAATATTTTATCTTAAGGTTATTTCCACAAATATGGGGCATTATCAATATTTCTAACTTTTACAATTAAATTGTCTACCATAGATAGTGTTAATAACATGAGGGCCTCATGATGACATTTGTCATAGTCATCTAGTTGGTCAATTGGTCTAGACTCTTTACCAAGGAAAATATAGTTGATGTGCCTATATTCACTTATTGTAAGTATCCTTTTACTCTACAAGCTAAAGTTTTAGCCATCCAATTTTTGAGAATATAGCAATAATAGATGTTGTAAACTATCCATTTTTACTTAGTTTTTCATGAAAATAATTAAATCAAAAAATATATAATGAATTTTACAAGGATTCTTTTTAGATATTGAAACTAATCTAAAATTGGACAAAGTGGCCAATTTTTAGTAAACGCCACTTTACAGTTTGTGAGATTTTAAAGTTTATCTATTTTAAAAAGTTATTATAAAAAGATAAAAACATGACTAAATATTGAGTTTTACAACTCAATTTTTGAAAAAAAAAATCTATGTAGAAGAGGACATTTTTTAAAAAAAATATGAGCAAATTTTCAAAAGATTTTGATTTATGGTTTGTTCCTAACAGTATTAACCATTATTTTTCAAGTAAGTTTTATGGGCAAAATCAAAATTTCTAAAGTTTGAAAAATAAATTGATTTTATTAATTATGATTTAAATAATAATTCTATTTTAAGATATGATTGGTTTTTTTTAAAACACTGGCTAAAATAACAAATAACCTATACATTCAAAAATAAATGGCCAGTAGACCTATTGATTTGGTTTTATTCCTCTATGGCTTATTTGTCACCTTTCTACTAGATAGATCCAAATAGATGATAAACTAAACCAACAACTATAATACATCATTAAAAACTCAAAAAAATGAATGTATGTCATCCTTAAAAGGGTAATACAATTATTCAGTGTTGTATAGTTGTACGACTTGGTTATTGAAGAAGAAAATCTGATTATTATCTTAAATCAGTAGTGTCCACATTTTCTATTGTGCTTGGGTGCCATCCATCTCCATTTATGTCTTATTTTCCTCACCCTTTTCTCAATTGCATCTTCTCTTTGACATGCAGCCACCTTCTCTTTGGGGTTCCTTTCCTCTTCTTGGAATGCCACACTCCACCTAAACACCTTCAAACAATAAAAATACCTCAGAATAGAACCTACCTCAGTAAAAATGCCTCTCTTGATTACTCTCCACTATTTTTCACCACGTCTCTTTGCCAAGGTCTACACTAGGTATTTTTTCCTTGATAAGATATCTATTATCCTCACTCCCTCATGAGATCCTCTCCTAAGCTTTCATGAGATCTCATACCATATATAATTGGTTTAACGCAAGATTGAAGCCAAAAGAATACATAATGTTTATTCAACATGAAGATAGCCTAATATATAGGAAAATAACAAGAACCTATAAACAAGAAGGTAGGTATAATAAATATTTGTTGGGAATAAGAAAATAAAAAACCTATGCAATTTAATAACATTATTGGTTAGAAAAATATATCCAAATACATAATAAGCTAATACTCTTAACTATTTGAATAGTGGTTCTATCATCTATGGTTAGTTTTTAAAATAAAGTAGAAATGGCATAGTGAGATCAAATTCAAGGGGACCAAAAGGGGTCAAAGGATGGATAGGGAATCATGCGGAAGATATAGATATAAAAAGTTTCCTTTGGATCACAAAATAAGAGGTCACTACATCATCATTAGATTTGTATTGTAAGTGTTGCACCATGTAAATTTTAGGTGCATACATATTACCCCATCAATAGGGTATTTTATCATGAGTTGGCAAGGTGTAGTCCTAAGTATAAATGAAATGAGATGTTAGAAATACCTATCTTATTTAACCAAATAGAGGAGGGAAGCCTACTAAGACTTCACGTAACGTACAAAAAAGATGAGATTCAATTATTATTTTAAATAAAAAGTGAAAATCATGATTTTATAATAAAAACAAAAAAATGAATATGTACCATACATGCAAGGAACATCATACTACCTAAAGAATCTTGTCAAGGGACTAAATTTGGTACCAAGCCATGTATAACTACAAAATCATAAAACTTACTATAAGATAATAGAAAATATTGTTAAAACATTAATTTGCAAGATCTAAGAGGGATAATTTATATATACAATAATAAACACTAAAATAAAATATTATGTCAAAAATGGAAAAAATGAATAGAAATGGCTAGTTTGGGGTCAAATATATTCAAAAATTTGCAAAGAAATAGTTCATTTACATTTTGAGAAATTTTTTAGCTTTGGAATGTTAGCTAGTGACCATTTTGAGTGAATAAGCAATCACTTGAAAGAGAGGTATGAGAGGATGGTGAACATATTAGTGGTACACATGGTTGGGCACAATCAAGTCAATTTATTTTAACTTTTCAATTTTTGTCCCAAGTTTTGAAATGTCAATCAAATATTTGTTGAAATCTAACTAAATTTAGAAAAATTGTTTTATGGGAATTATTAGGGAGTAGGTTAAGGATTTATATATTTTTTATAATTTTTAGGGAATTTTAGTGGCTTTTGGGGGTTTTTGGAGAAACTATAGGTAGCTAATAGAACTCCCACTTAGGTTATATAACTATTACCCTTTGAAGGGTATCAGTTTCATAACCATCATAGCAATATTAAAACTACCATGAAAAATGTAATATATCACCATTTTGGGGAAGTTACACAACCACATAAGATGGTTATGTTACTTTAAAGGGTGATTTCATAAACACTACCTACAAGCAGGGGTGATTTGACACATGGAAAGGATGTGAATGTTTTTTAATTATCTAGATTATGAGACCAATTTCCTTAAATAACATAATATATCTTTGATTATCATAAGGGGCCTATATTCAATGGATAAAAGTGTAGGATTAGGATTATATCTATCAATTCCTATCACTTTTGATAGATGATGAGTTGGCCTTGTTTGACCAAGTTGAGATATTTCACATTACATAAAAGAGGATCACCCCCTCTTATAGTTGATTAAAATGAAACTTACAGACCTATTGGGACCCTAATAAAAACACTTCCATGTTCCCTTAGGCCTAAAAATAGTATATGATCACTCTTTTAGATGTGTATCAGATCATCAGTCTTCTTATGCATGGCTGATTAGTGTCTATCCATGTTGTTGATAGTCATCATGAGACACATAATTGTGTATACCATTTAGGAGATGTTGATGTACCCAATGTGGATATGATGTATAGAGTGAGACTTTATCAATTGGATATATTAGTTATCCCCAAATTGAAGAAGTCCATCATCAACATCCTTGCCTCATAGCTAGTGGGGGATAAAGACATTGATAGGATCCTATACAATTGGTAACCAATCATGGAATGTATAGATAAAAGAGGTGCTCTTATGCTTATATCTAAGAGATTTTATCACATACCTATAGAGACTTATACTGAGTGGCTCACCAAGGATACCTTTCCATTATCCACCTAAATATCATTATGGGCTAGGTATATGATAGGATGATCCCCTACTAGAGGAGGGTACTAATTGGGGTGTTAGGGGACATTAGGGACATTATATGGGTAGATGTGTCCCCCTCTCATGATTTTCCACAAAATATGGGGTCTTTGATGATGGTATATTTGATTTTCCTATCATATTAGGACATGTTAGGTTAATGAGCCAATAAGGGAGTATATCTCATGTTATTCATTAAGATAAACAAGTTTTAGATAGATTATTATAGGCCAAAGCACACCCTATAGATTGATTGCCTCAATAGTTTAGTATGCCCTACATAGGCAACCTCCATATCCATGGAATTATGTATAGGGTACTCATGAGGTGAGATATATGAGGTTAGGGTGATTTTCATGGTGATTTTTAGTGACACGGGTGCCTATGACCTGATCATCTTGATAGGCATCTAGAGGAATAGGAGGATAAGTAGAAGTTGGATAGAACTATATGGGACTATCATTGTCATTACCACCCCTACCACTACCATAAGGCCATGTAAATTTGAATCCAAGAGATGAATATGGTGAGGCCCAATAGTATATTGAGATAGAATAAGTTATAGGTGATGAGTTTTATATTGAGTAGTAGGAGGGAGATCCAAGTAAATTATTGATTTTATTTAATTATGATTACAACTTGTATTTTGATTTCTAGTATTTGATTATCTATTTTTACATGTGTTATATTTTCTCATTTTAGTTGTATCTTATTTATAATGTGGACCCTATGATTTTAGATAGTATAGGTGCATGGAAGAGGATGATAATGGATACCCTAATCAATATATTTTAGTTAAGCACTGGTTTGATGTAAGACCAATTGTTGGTAGAGTTTAGGCTTCTTATGTAGATTGGTCACCATACATATGTGTTTTCCTTAGTGTACCATGCCTAAATGATGATAACAACATTAAGGATATATAAAAACACTTTACTATCAAGAGCAAGGATATCATAGGGCCTAATAGACACCATGGTGGGAGGAGGAGGTGGTAGAGACTCCAATCATAGGATCAGGAAGATAGTGTCAAAGGGAGACACATGTAGGGACCATCTTTCTAAACATTAACCTATAGATATAGATACAGAATCAGAGGGAGGCATGAGCATGAGATGTCACTGGAGCTAGATCCCTGAAAATTCTATCACCTTAGCTCCTTCCCAGAATAGGAAGATAAACCTTTGACCCTTGTTGTTTATGTTTTAGATATACCATTGTAGATGTCTATTCTTTTCTATATCATTTGAAGTATATTTCCCTCCACATAGGTGTTTTTATTAGAAAATTTTATTGTATAAAGTCAACAATTATTATGATATATCAATATTTTGGCATATCTCTCAATTATCATTATGTGACATGACTCTTTATTTTGTATCAACTTGTAAGCTTATGCACTCTAGAGGACTAGATATGTGATGATGCATGTATATGTGTATCTCTTTATTTTTTATATGTTGTTATGGAAAATGCCTATGTATATATAGAAATAGAATGTATGTAGAATATTTAATTTAATGGATGTATATACATGACCTTAACTATGCTACCATTTATCTTATAGGTGATTACATAATTGTTTTGTCCACACAATATAATATTTTTAATTTGAATCAAGGGATGAAAGGTGGAAAACATAAGTGGTGTGAATAATAATTCAATTGTTTAGGAAAAAGAAAAATGATCTAATCCTTATGAGCAAAGGGGAATATGTAATTCTTTCTAAACTTATAGAATATTGAATTTATTAGCTTTATCTAGAGAGAACTTGCCCTAACAGTTTTGGTAAATCTAAAAAGGTTACTTTCCTTAAACATAAAAATATAAACACTTTTTTTGACTTAACATTGATTTAAAATTTATAACTTATTTATTTTTAACACCATATACTTAGTCTAATGTGACCAGGAAGACACCTGGGCTCATCATCGAAGGCTAGATAAAGGCGAGCAAGGGCATCTCTCCCAAATGCAAACCCCATGCAACCAATAAGATGTAAGGGATCAATACAAAAGGATAACAAAGGGAAAGAGATATAATTTTTTATTTTTTAATTGTATAAGATTTTGATTTTCATAGAAGCATATACTTTCTATTTTGAAGGATTTCAACTCCAAATCTTAGCCCCATGAAACTAGTAAGATGTAAGGGCTCACCACTGAGAACCAAGATGCATGAGAAAAAGATATTTTATTTTAAGCATTATAATGTTTTAATTTTCAAAGGTACCATAAATTGATGACTCTACCATAGATAGGTTTATAGAATCCACTATAGATAAACATTTTTTCTATGTTGTGCAAGAAGATGTATGGAAAGAAGTATACTCTTCTCATAAGAATTAAGACAAATACTAATGTGACATGTTTATTTCTAGAATGTCAACTATGAAGTGAGAATGAGGTAAAAGTGATGTGTTTAATTTTGAAATGTTATGTATTGTGAAAAATAACCAACTAAACAATCATAAAACACCACCTCTATTATGTTGATGAATATGTATCATATGAAAATATAATGCAGGGGAAAATGGGGTGATGTTTGAAGACTCAACATAGAAATGTTTTAGATTTAAATATTTCATAGATGAACCAAAATATTCACCCTCTAAAGTGCATAATCAATAAGCTCTATTGTTGAAATATCTCATTATTAAGTAAGGACCCAACCAGTTAGGTCTACATTTTTTATCCTCTCCTTTATTTTTGTCAATTCAAATATTGAGCCTAAGAAAAAGGTATATAACATGGATCTGGTGTTAATTGAAATTTTTATTTTATTGTCTACACATACATTCAACATAGTCTATGTGATTATTGGTGGTGGTGATGCAATACTCATCCAAGATCTCTAATGTGATCAGGCACCCCTCTCTATTTTCTTTTTCATAAAGGAGGCCTTAAAGGGAGATGAAAAATCTAAGTATTTCCAGTTCTAAGGGTTAGATAGCCTTGGAAACAAACATTATTAAATATGGTGTTTCTCCAATGGGTGTTTTACTAGTTCTTTTATTGGCCTAATGTGTTAGATAGAGTTGTAGATGTTAATCCCATTTAGAGTCTCTAAAATTTTTAACCAAGATTGAATTTTAGGTTTTATTGGTAGCCTCAGCTTGGTTGTTAGCTTTTGGATAATATTCATAAGCCATGTGGTGTGATATAATAAATTTATCACATACTTCATGAACTTTGGGATTCTTAAACGGGGGTCCATTATTAGTAATGATGACCTTTGATACCTTAAGTAGATAAAATGTCTATTTCAAGATGAACTTTTTAATGATTAATGTGGTAATAATTATTAGGGTCATCTATTTTACCCATTTAGTGAGGTATTGGTCACTGTGATGATGAAATGGTGACCATATAATGAATCATTGGAAAGTTTTCCTATTAAATATAAACCCCAAATGGAAAAGGGTCATGTAATGATGATGGGTTACAATGCCCTGGTGGGAATATGTATCTCATATGAAATTTTTTGTAACTTCTCACATTTTCATACATATTTAGTAGCATTATGGTCTAGAGTGGGCCATAAATATCCTATTCTATGGAATTTTTGAGCAGTCACATGGCCACTTAAATTTCCACCACACATACCACTATGACAATGAAAGAGGACCTTTTTTGAATCTTCTTGGTCAACACATCAAATTAAATTCCATCTAAGGACTTGAAATAAAGGACCACATCTAAGATAACATACTTGGATTGATAACATAAAGATGCCTCCTCTATTATAAATTTACATCTTTTGGTTACGTGCACTCAACTAGGTAATTAATGATGTACATTTACTAAGGAGAGGAACTAATGGTATATTTTTTTATATATTATATGACCTCATTAACCTCTAAAGGTGAATCAACCAACCAATAAATAACCATTTATCCTTCAAAAAACTTTTGATTGATATAATAAAATTCAAACTCACTTAAGAGTAAAAATAAAACATCCAACCTTCCAAGAGAGGGTTGGATGTTTTAGGAAAGTTTGAAGGGTTTGATATCTCATAACTCTCATTTCTTGGTTAAGAATATATTGTCATAATTGCTTGGTTGTGAACATTCTTTCTAGGAATATCTTTTTTTTTAATTGTATAATTTTTCATAATCAATAATGGTTTGAATAATGAAATTTATCTAATGTTCCTCACCTATTTCATATTATTGAGCAAGCATACATGTGAGAGATACCTTGGTCTCTCTTATATGTAGTATCAAAGGGTTATCTAGCTTAGGTGCCATTAGTGTGGGAGGGGATATGAGAAAGTGTTTCAGTACCTTGAATGCTTCTTGACAATAAATTATACAAGTTAGGTCATTTGTATTTTTGAGTAGGTTGTTAATGGGATGAATAATGTAGGCAAGGTCAATGATAAATTTTTAGATAACTCCCAACTTTCCTAAAAATATCCTAATTTTAGATTCATCTATGGGAGGTTTCATTTCCAGGACTACTCAAATATTTTTGGGCTTGATATCAATCCCACACTGGGAGATGATGTACCCCAAGAGTTTTCCATCAATGACTCAAAACATGCATCTTTTTGGATTGAGGGTGACCCCATATTTGATCAACTATTTGAGTATGATGTGTGACATTCTTAAATGGTCTTCACACCAACTTTAATTTCCAAATAATTCATCTACATAAACATACACTATTTTTTGGATGTGGTCATGGAAGGTGTGGGTCATAACCCTTTGATATGTTTCCCTTATGTTTTTTAGGCTGAAGGGAATTACAACATAGAAAAAGGTTCCCCAAGGTGTTGTGAATGAATTCTTGCTTTTGTCTTTGACAGAGATGTGAACCTAGTTGCATCCTAAAAATCCATCCATGAGTGATAATAAATCATATCCTATGACAGATTGAAAAATAATGTCAATAGACAAGAAGGGGAAGATATCCTTCGGACATGCCGTATTAATGTCCCAAAAGTCTACATATTTTGATCTTATCATTCTTTTTGAAAATGGGTACAATGTTGGACATTCATTTTCAATAATAAACAAGTTTAAGGAAGATAAATTTTAAAATATTGATAACTTCTTCCTTTACCATCAATATGACCTTGGGTTTAATAGGTCTAAGTTTTTATTTTATGGGTTTCACATCAAGCATCATAACTAGATTGTGAGAAACTACATTAGGATTGGTTCCTATTATGCTAGTGTATGAGAAAGTAAAGGCTTTATAAAAATCCATGAGGAGTTATTTATGGTTTTATACCTCTTATTTAGAGAGAAAAGACCCTATATTGATGATTTTAGGGTTATCTTCCATCCCGATTTAATGTTGATAGTTTCCTTAATGAGGGATACATTTATGTCTTTGAATATGTCAAGATTTTGGGGAAGGTTTGGGTTTTTTAACTTAGTGTTGAAGGCATCATGTTCATTATCTAAGGATATTTTTTCCTCTACATTGTATTAGGACTCATCAAACCCAATTGTGAAGGCCAAATTAGGATAATGGGTAAGTGAGAATCTCTTCTTAGGATGGAATGAGGGGAGGTTATTGTAATTCTATAGGAATTTTAGGATTGCATAATCATTATTAACTAGTTATAAAATAAGAGGGCCTTTATCTCATCCAACATGAGTGATTTTTTAGTCATTAGGAGTCTTATAATAGGTTATGTCCTGATTGAGACTATAAAATCTACTTTTGGGATCATTGAATGGGGGATAAAATGCAAAAATGAGACAACCATAGAGTCAGTAAGTTGGTTACTTTACATATGGAATACTTAAATAGAGATTAAAATGAATTACTTAATTAATTGGAGGATTTTATTTTTATAAAAATGGAGGTGTTTGGCTTTGGTCTTGTATAATTTGGACACTTGATATGGTACTAGTTATGAATCTCATTGGATTATTAAGTTTTGGACACTTAGGCACTTTAAAAAGAGCATACTAAGTAATAGAGCCTCATATTTGAATTTATTGTTTTTAAATTTGAAGTATAGTTTGAACCAAAAATTCATAACTCATCCCTTAGGGAAAATGGGAATGACTCATGCCCTAGCACCTAGGTGACACTTGGCCCCATCATAGTGCAAATTCCATTGGTCATGTGTAGAAGGAGGGTAGTTATCAGGTAATGTGTCAAGATATTTTGATGTTTTAGCCATGTGTACATCAAATATGCTAGGTAATATCTCTCTTGGTCTTTGATTTTAAGGCTTAGGTAGGTAATGAGTGTCGTGCGAGACAAGCAGAAGCTTTTTTGAAGGTACAAAGAGTTAAACATTATGTTGTAAATGAAGGATGGAAATAACCTCTAGAATCTCAAAAGTACATCTTTTAATCTTTAAGTTGAGGTAGGTGAGTACCTAGGAAATGTGAAACATTGATTTCTTACCCTTTTATTTGGGGTTATAAGAATACCAACCTAGTTTGGAACTCATTTATGTGTGGGAAGTATTCTAGCATAATTGAGGTTTTGTCTTAGTGGAGGAGGCATAGGGGTGTAGTTTTTTTTGAATAATTCAACCCCAAGTCAAAATAGGCCAACCTTTTACATATTCAAATTTTTCATAAGGTCTCTTAGGTTGGAAAATATGTATCATGGTCTTAAATGAAATCATATAATGTGTCTTATCTCTTGTCACATTTGTATAGTTAGTATTATGTCATCTTAGGCCACATTTTAGGGAATTAAATGAGATTATATGTTTTGCATAATAATACAAGTGTTTCAAGAGAATATTAAAAATCCCACATGTCATATATGTCAGAGATGGTAGCTTTGAAACTAAATTTTATAGGTTCAACATCCATCCAAGTAGATAAGGTAGTTTTAGGTGGTTTTAGGTAGTTGTATAGCCTATACAATAACTATGACATATGGGTAAAACTAAAAAGTGTCTCTTTATATCCCTAAAACTCACTTAAATGATAAGGTAGCTTTGATAGGTCTAAAATTTCCAAAACCTAACCTCTCTCTCTCATCACTCTCTTAAACAGGTCAAAAAGGTCAACTAATTTCCACTTGGTATAGAGAGGAGGAGATAATTTAGAGTAAGTTATTTTGATGGGTAATTTAGTCTCTATGTAATATAACTTCATGGTCATAGTTCCAATTTTTGTAGTTTGTGCTTCATGAACCATTGTTAAGAGTATTGGTGACTCTAAATTGCCTACACATTCCTGATGGCTTCAGTTTTCTTATTTATTTGCATTGATTTGAGGAAACCAGGTGGTTTACATGTTATTGAAGAATATTAACTTCATTATCATAAGGATTTTAGTCTTGTTGCATATATGGATATCAATAAATAATTATTACTACTTCATCTTGCTAGTAAAAGGCTCCACTGACGTTTGTAGACATTATTTTCATAATTTCAAAGCTTGTCTTCCTATTTTGGTATTAAAAAAAAAGGTAATAAATTCGTTTCCAACCTCTCATTACATGGTTATCAGATTATAATTTATAATTTTATCCTCAATAAGGTCTTGGTTAGAAGAACACAGTCAAAATACACACACAGTCAGATTCCCTTATGACTATCACCTACAGTCAAGTAGAAAGATGCCTTAATAAATCATGTTGATGAAGTAAGAAGGTTTCAAGATTTTGAGGAGACTCTCAAGGTGGAAATAATATGGTTGAGATATCCATAAGGTTTAGAGATTGGTTGTGAGAACCAATTAAACATACATAGTCATATTCTAATAACACCTACAGGTAGTCTCTACCAGTGGCTCGAGTTCAATCCAAAAGAGGCAAAAGAATGTTGATATGAAGGTGTTTGAACTCAATGGATACCTTCAATCAAGTATAATATCATAGATAAGATCAAGGTGACAATTCTAAATCCATTATATTATATATAGACCTGAGTCCTTATTTCTAATTTGAAAACTTGTAATTGATAAGTTTTACCTTAACTTATCCAAATGAGGGGTTTACCCATAGTCAGTGCCATCTTATGATGAAGAATTTGAGGTATGTGTTTTCTACGCCCTTAACCATTGACAGGTCTAAGGATATGTGAAGTCAACTTATGGCTTGTATTTCCTGATTGTATATTATTTTACATTTAGTTATGCATTCATATACTTATTAGGTCATCCTATAGGTGTCACATGGCCTTGTTAGACTATATATAAGAGGTAGTGTTAGCTATTTATCATCATATTTGAGTATTCATTCTTATTGCAAGCATTTTTGAGGTTGTCCCCTCAAAGGGGCTTATCTATTATTAATATTATATGTTATTTTTCCATATCATTATGATATGTGATATCTATTATATATCTACTTATTTGGTGAATTAATCTCATTTCAAGTGGTATCATAGCATCAATTTGGGCCATAATCAGGTCAAAAACCATAGATCTTGAAATTTAGATATATCTTACAAATAGGTGTGAATTTCTTTACAATTTTATTTACTAGAGTTGATAAATCATTAAATTAATTTTTCATTAAAATTTTATCTCATTTGGATATATGTTTTAAAAATTATCTCAATTTTAGGGTTTTTCATAAATTTGCTCCATAGCATGTAATTTATAGAATTTTGAAAATGTTTTTATATTTTTGGAAACCTTAGACAATATTAGTTTGGGTATATTCTTTGATACTTGTGATTTGAGGTTGAAATATTTAAAAAATGTAGTGGTCAATGTTGGGTGAGGCAAGAACTATTCGCCATAGCTAAATTGAATATTCTTCTATTGTAGTCATGGTGCGATAGAAGGATGAAACTTGGAGCATGTGCCTAAATTATAGAGAGATTAACAAGTTCACTATCAAAGATAAGTTTCTTATTCCTATAGTTGATGACTTTTTAGATTTATTACAAGTTGTTGTTTATTTTACCAAATTATATCTTGACTCTGGGTATCATAAAATTCAAGTCCATGAGGAGGACATTCCTAAAATAGCCTTTTTAGTCATGAAGGCCATTATGAATTTTTGATCATGCCTTTTGGTTTCACCAATGCACCATCCACCTTCCAAATTTTGATGAATATGGTTTTCAAACCATTTTTGTGAAAGTTTTTACTTGTGTTTTTGGATGACATCCTTATTTATATAAAAAATTGGGAAGACAACTTGCATCATGTGAAACAGGTACTCTCAATTCTTGAGAAACATCAATTGTGTGCTAAATAATCCAAATGTGATTTTGGAGTTTAGGAAGAGGAATATTTGGGTCATATTTTATTACATGGATTAAAATTTGATCCTAAAAAATTATAAGCCATCATGGAGTGGTAGGTTCCCAAGACACTTAAGAAACTAAGGGAATTTTTAGGGCTAACTAGTTATTATAATAGGTTTATCAAACACTATGGTATTATTGTAGCACCACTCACTTATTTATTTAATAAATAATACTTCCAATGGATTTAAATAACTATAAAGGCATTTGAACAACTAAAAATGGCTTTGTGCAACACCCCAGTATTGGCTAATCCATATTTTTCTAAAAATTTTATGGTTGAATGTGATGCATCTAGATATGGTATGGGTGTAGTACTCATTCAAAAGGTTAGGCCCATTTACTTTTAAATTCATCAAATAAATGGTAAAAATAATCTCAAACCCATATATGAGAAAGAGATGATGGCTATTCTACATGCATTCAAACAATGGAGACCTTATCTATTAGGTCATCACTTTTAGGTAAAAACTGATGATGATAGCTTTAAATATTTTTTAGAACAATGGTTATCCTCCAAAGAATAACAAAAATGTTTGGTTTTGATTTTGAAATGGTATACAAGAAAGGAAAATAAAATGTGGTGGCTGATGCACTATTTGGGTGATATGAACCACTTGGTGCATACTATGTGTTATGACTATTTTGTAGGCAAACTGGCTTAAGAAAGCAAGGGTAGAATGGGAGAATGATAGTATTACCCATGTATTAATTCAAAATCTATAGTAGGGTTCTGATGGGATTGAAAATTTTACATGGAAGTTTAATGCATTATGGTACAAAGATAGATTATATCTATGTCATAATTCTCTTCTCAAATAGAAAATCCCTTAAGAACTTTATACGTCTCCAGTTGGTAGTCACTAAGGGTTTTTGAAAACCTATCATAGAGTCAAGAAGGATTGATGTTTTGGAAATTAATAAATGGGGATGTACATAAATATGTGGTTGAATGTATGGTATATTAGAAAAATAAAGGTGAAACCATTAAAACCATAGGTCTTGTATAACCCTTATCCATCCCTAGTCAATGATGGGAAGAGGTATTGATGAATTTCATTACTGGGTTACCATGATCTGAAGGTAAAAATGTTATTATGGTTGTTTTGGATAGAATAAAAAAGTATGCTCATATTTTTCTTTATCTCAACCATTGGTGGCTAGTACAATATATTTTTCCTTCCTCAATACAGTTCAAAAATTACATGGTACTCCCAAAATTATTATTAGTGATCAAGATCCCATATTCACTAGTAATTTTTTGACATAATTATTTGCATGTTTGGGAACCTAATTGGCTCATATCTCATCCTATCATCCTCAATGTAATGGATAAACTAAGGTAGTCAATAAGTTTTCTAAAGGGTACCTTCATTGTTTTATGTTAGATAAACAAGATAGATGGGTTCAGTGGTTTCCCTTGGTTGAATGGTGGTATAATAATTTAGTGCATAGTTCATCTAAAATGTCTCCTTTTATGGAATTATATGGATACCATCCTCCATCCATTTCTTCACCCTTGAAGACCCACCTAAAGGTATGTGCATTGGAGGAACACCTTCAACATCAATACAACATCCTTGTTAGTTTGCATGAAAATTTATCTTTGGGACAAAATCACATGAAGCAATAGGCAGATCAATATAAGAGTGATAGACATTTTGAAATCGGTGATTGGGTATTTTTTCACTTGTATAAATATAATTAGATGTCCTTGAAGAAATAGAAAAAGGATAATAAGTTGTCTCCCAAGTATTATGGCCCTTATCATATCTTGCAAAAAATTGGTAGTATGGCCTACAAGCTAGAATTTCCTCCATCCACTCGTATTCATCTAGTATTTCATGTATATTGGCTTAAGAAAGACATTGGACATAGATTTACCATTAAAACCAATTTATGAAAATTATATGAGGAAGGGAGGGTTATTATTGATCTTGAAGTGGTCCTTTAAATAGACACTAAACAACTATGATCTAGACTAATTATTGAGTATCTAATCAAATGGAAAAGTTTACCTTTTGAAGATGCTACGATTAATCATTCATGAAACAACATCTGTGATTGCTTAAATTCTAAGGACAATGTTGTTTTGAAGGGGAGGGGTATGTTATACCATTAACTATTGGCATGTTTAGGGATATGTGTAGTCAACTTGTGGCTTGCATTACCCCTTTTTCATATTATTTTACATTTATTTATACATTTAAATACTCATTAGGTCAGCATATGGGTGTCACATGGCACTTTTAGACTATATATAGGAGGTAGGGTTAGTTATTAATCATCATATTTGAGTATTCATTCTTATTTAAATCATTTAGGAGGTCCCCTCGAAGTGGACTATCTATTATTAACATTTTATTCTATATTTTTGTATCATTGTGATATACTATTATATATCTCCTTATTTGGTGAAATAATATCATTTTAGTGTTAGTTTAAATTCCTTATTTCTTGTAAACCATGTTTATATGTTAAATTTAAACATTAAAGGGTGGTTTATTTATCAAGAAAGACTAATGTTTAAATGTTTTTTAACTTAGACAAGTTTTGTCCTAAAACACTCAGTGAACATTATGTTAAGATGACCAAAAACAACACAACTTACAATGACCTATAATGCAATGATGGTAGAGGGGTAAGAGAATGAATTATAGGAAGACATGAATAATTTGAAGAGTGTAATGATATTAAGGACCTTAATAAAGATAAATGTCATAATTTTTATTGTTCATATATCCATCATCACCTACATGAATTCCATGATTCCCCAAATGAAGCATCTACAGTTTGACTATATACTTATAGAGTGTTGATGGTGCAAGATAAGAAGTTAAGAGATTTAAAGACATATATGTTAATTAAAGTTTACAGTGATACAATGATATTAGAGGTAATAAATATAAAATAAATTATTACTTGGACATAAATTAACACCTACAGGAATCCCATTTTCTTGAGATGAGTATCTATAGTCTAATATGGTCACATGATAGCTTATGATAGATAAAGGTCTTCACTAAGATGTAGAAATATAGGATGTATATCCATGTTTAATTTAATATAATAGTTATATATCATTTTTTCATGTTATTCTATGATTAAAATAGATGGAGTAAAGACCAAGTTTCTAGCCTTAGCCTATACTCAGCCCAAAACCCTACATAGTCACTAGGTTTGAAAAGCTAGTCTTAAGAGATTTGAAGTATTAAGGACTATATGAGGGTGATATAAAAATTAATTTTTTTTAATATGGTATTTATGACCTAAGAAATATATATATATCCTCAATTTTACTAATCAAATATTGTAGATACCCTCTATTTTATCTCAAACAGAGGTTACTGTAGGAGTAAGGTAAGCCTTCAAGATTGGTAGATGAAGATTTAAATGGTGAAGGATAGAGATTTAAATGGTTCTAAGACATGGTATATGTTCTTATTAACGTGAAAAAATATGTAAAATGCCCTATAGTCAACATGAAAACTTAGTGGTGGTCATATGCACAAAATTACAATCTAGGCCTATTAGGCCTAAAATTAGGCCTAAGCCCTCAGGGTGCCTAGTTCCACTTTCATGACCACATGATTTTCATAATAAATTTTATGACCTCCATGGGAGATTTAAATATGTATTTTAACAATTTTTTAAATAGAATTACACAGAGTGGTCATTTTTGGCCTAAAATCCTATCATGGGTACTCAAAGTTACTAAAAGGAGCTCACGAGCCACTTGAAAATGATCATACATGTATATATAATATGCATGGAAAATAAAGGATATATGGGTAGTTAAAGATAATAATGGACTCAATATTTATGGAATTTGTTCAGGGATTGAACATCTACATTTTATTAACCAATGTTAAGAAGCAAAACCTCCTAAAACCCTATCAAGAACCCAATGGAAAAAATATAATTGGAGATGCATTAAAGAGGATTAAAATGACCATGAGAAAATTTTTAAGCATGTCTATCACTATCCTAGGATCCATTACATCCATGTTTTTCATACCATAATTTGTATGGATAGGCTAAAATTCGAGTTTCTTATAGGTTTTATTGTGTTTTGCCAGTATAGATGAGAATTGGTAGATGAAATCCATTGAGTGAAGTATATAGGGACTTATTATAACTACATATACTAATATCCAACACAATTAAAGCATATATACTCCTTTGCTACATGGTTCACTATAGGTAGTCTTTGCTAGATAATGAAAATGAGAAGTGACAACCTAGTGAGAAGATGAGAGGTCTGATATTGGATTCTTTTGAGGTATATTGAATGTTTTGAAAGGAAAATAGGCTCTAAATAAGTGTCTTAACACCTATTATATGTATTTACTTAAGTAACTACTATCCAACTTGATGACAAGTGTGAATATTGATGTCAAAAGGGCTAGTAAGTGATTATAGATAGTGAACACAAGTGTTAAGAGAAAGGCTATTATTTAAAAAGGTATATGATGATTATCACTTCCTTTATCTAACCTATCACAATAGAGGATATAAATAAAAGGATTCTTAAGGTGGATTATATTATTCAGGTGAACTCATCACCAAAGGGAAGTTTCAAAAAAGAAGATGAAGCATTTCTACACCAATTTGAGGGAGAATAATGTATTTTTTATAGACACATGTACAAGATCACTTATTTACCTATTATACACTTCATTATATTATAATTTAAATTTTTATCATAGTTTTTCACTTTTCCTTATGACCCTTCTAATTCTCTTCTTCTCTCTCCTATTCTATGCTCCATAATTTCAAGCCATTTTAGGTTTTAAAATCTAATCAACACCTAGTATGACAAAGCCTTGTTGGTATTAATATTGTATTTTACTTTGAAATAAATATTTAAAATATATTTTTTATCTCATAAACTTCTTGTCTAAGTTTGTGAAGTGGTGCCTAGTGGAGTGTCAAGTGGTAAGTATTTATCCTTGTCTTCTCTTTACTCTTCCATGTTTAATGCAAGTAATTTTCCCTTTAGTAGGTCACATGAAGTGTAGTTAAGTTTATTTGCCTATATCTAAGTGGAAGGAGTAGAATTAGTGTCTAAAATATGACCTCATGTTCACTCACCTTGATAATTATAATGTATATCACGTCCATGTTTAAAATACTTTTGCTATAGCAATCTAGGATGTTGAGACTAGTGTTATGATTCATGTTTCATAGCAAAAGTGTATTTTAGTCTAGAAAAGATATATCTATTATATCACCTCATTAGAGTAGTTTACTTTCACATTTACTTATATCTCTTTCTATCCAAGAAAGAAATTAGTGTAGGTGATAAGCTATCAATGTCTAATCTAGGGAGCTAGCCCTTAAACCTAAAGCTTTACCTCTATTATAGGCAATCCATAGCCTAGAGGTAATATAATGTTTCTCTCAATATATATAAGGCTTGAAAAACCTCTCTGTGGTGAAATATTGAGTGATAATAGTTGTGGCATTCTTGGTGGGACTATTATCTCAAGTACATCTTATCAAGGTGAATGTTGGTCTTAATAACATCACAGTTTTATATATTGTTCTAATCAAAATTTAGTGACTTCACTCAAGGTAATATCTAGTTTTAGACCATTTTTTATCATTTATTTATTCGTACTTCATGGTCCTTACTAGATCAAATAGTAGTAGAGGTAATAATACCATAAACCTACTCCTTCAACCTGAACTTCTTCTTGAAGTTCAACATCCTCAACCTATTTTGACATTTGAAGAGAAAAAAGACTTTGCAAGCCAAGAATATCAATAAAGTGAAGAGGAACTTGAGGAAACATGGATAGACAACATTCATTCCCAACCTTTAACATAAAAAATCCTATACACCTCAATGCATATGATGATATCCATCCTAATAATACCAAGAGTATTCCAAATTTTAATGGTGAAGGTCCCATTACCAAAAATGAGCATATTAGGGACACATCTAACTTATTCAACTTTCATAATGTTACTAAATTTAATATTTCAATTCAACTACTTGCCATGTCTCTTTATTGAGAATCCCTTGATTGGTATAAAACATTATTGGGAGGATGTATCACCACATGAGATGAGTTTGGAGAGTTATTAACCCAAAGGTTTGTGGACAAAAGTGATCACACATAACTCATTCATCAACTAAATGTGATTCAAAGAGCTCCTAAGTATACTATACATTACCTTAATGATATATTTCAAATAACTTATTATAGTCTACCTCCTCCCATGAGACCCCCTACAAGATTTATTTTCCTTACATCCCTTAGAGCTATTGGAACTGATATGGCCATCATGTTGCATTCGATGGGTGGATACACTTTGCCTAAAGCCTATGACATAGCCATTATAACTATGAATTGTATAATACAAGCTGGTAAACTCCCTCTAAAAGTCTTTATGATTATTCTTCCCAAAATTTCTATTTCTACTCCAAATTTTTCTCTAATCCCAATTACAAACCACAAGTCAAAATCTACCCCAAAGATATCATAAGATTCCAATGCTTTGGATGCAAGATGCAATGCCATAGAAGATCAAGTTGGGAAACTAAATATGTAGTATGATATTAACCAAAATATATATCCCTATCCTTCCTAATAAAATATGTTCCCACCTCAATAATATGGTCACGGGAGTGGACAAGGACAACCTAACTTCAATAGGCCGTCTAATGTTATAACTCGACATTTACTCCCAATAGAAGAGACATGGCCCCAGTGCATAGTAACTTGGTCCAAGGAGAAGAATGATATTAATGAAAATACATTTATGAAAATGAAGGTGAGGGACAATATTTTGTATCTCAAGAAAGACTTACTCCTTAATTGATAGTAGAAGTTGAGAACTTCATGCAAGAAAAAATAAATGAAGAATGGTAACCTCAAATATTGATACTTAAAAACATTCAAATGGAAGATAAATTTGTCCTCAATCATAGTAATTTAATGGAATATAATAAAATATCAAAAAGGAAGTCTTTTGGATATGTCCATGGTGTTGACACAAATCTACTTAACCCTCCTATAAGATAGTTACATGTGAGTGCAAATGTGATAGTCTCTAAAACCTTTGCATCTCTTCGAAACAAGAATTTTAGAAAGGTGACTCAAAGTATTCCATTGCCTCAAGCTCAATCTATTTATTTTCCTTCAAGAATACAATAAAAGGTGAGTTTTTATGATTTGAACATTATTGACTCTTTGAAGAGTGATAAGAAATATACATCTCTTTGGGAAGTTCTTCACATGCTCGGTCAAAAGGATCTTCTTCAAGAAAAATTGTCTCAATTCCACATCAATCCTCAACCATCAAGACATGATGGTATTTCACTCACTAATGCTCCCAATCACATTGTTGAACTGTCTTCCGAATCTGAAATTCTTCCACCTATCTACTTAACTCTCATTATGAGAGACAAGATTATTCATAATTGTATTATAGATAGTGGGGCAAGTACCTCAGTTATGCCAAAACTTGTGGTAGACAAGTTGGGATTGAAATATGAACCATATTGTAAGGGAGTGCTAAAAATTGATAGGACACTAGCTAAGTCAATGGGGCTCATCAAAGTTTTAGGAGTTTTCTTGCATGATTTTCCAAGCTTTTCCATCCTCCAAGATATAGTGGTTGTTGACTTTCTTACTCAATTTTATATATACATATCAAGGGATTTCACTACCAAGATAGGAGACTATATCTCAAATGAGTGGTCCTTCTTGGCCTTCAAGAAAAGTTATGTTGCAAAGGTGAATATTAGGATAGAACCATTAGATAAGTTTCATATTGAGACGTATGTGAATGTAAGCTCTAATCTCAATTGTGTCATTAATGATCAAGAAAAACATGCTATGAAGGATTGAGCATCTTTAAAACTTGAAGGCTTATCTAACCTTTTCCTAGATGATTATGGTGCTAAAGATCATGGACATGATCCATGTATTTTCATTTAATAGATTGACCTTGGAACATACATCATCCATGAGGAAGGTGATGATCTTTTTGATGTAAGCACTTTTTACTCTTTTCCACAAGATATTGAGGGTGATTACCTTGTTCATATGCATGATTATGATGGTTTGTAAGGCATAGTAGATCAAGATTATGAGGAATAAAATGCCATTTTTCCTACAAAAAATGGAGGAGTTTGTGAATATGATATCCATGAGGATAAAATGATCTATGGTAGTAGTTCCATGCCATAGTTTAAGAGTTTAAATACATGAATAAGTTAAATCCCATTCCTAAGAAACATGAACCTGATATTAAAGTTGTTGATGAATATCCTAATTATGAAGGACATTTTCTTATCAATCATGAATCATAGTGATTTATTGATCATGAGAATGAATGTCTAGCCATTTTTGAAAAGGTTGCAGTCATGAAGAAGTCCAATGAAGCCAAGGGATAAATATGTGTGTTTGAAGAGTAATCCAAACTTTAGTATGATATTGAACCACTCATACATGTTGGAGCAGCAAGTAGATAATATTTATGGTTATAGACATCAAGTGCATTAGGTTATAGAAGAATAAGAAGTTGAGACAACTTTGGTGAATACCAAGATTCAATTTGTGAAGTACAATTAGATATGATAGAGGTCAAGTAGAATAGAAACACAAACAAGATTCTTGGAAGTAAATATGGAGAATTCATGTGAGATCCAAGTGACACACTTATATGAAGAAGAAGATCCAAAGATGGTGAGTCATTTGACTACCTACATAGGCAAGTATTCATTGATAAGTATGTATCACATGAAAGTATGTTTTCTTGGAGTAAAAATGATACAAAAGGCATTTTATTTGACCTTGGTTGAAGAAATGGTGAATTTTTATTCACCTCAAGTGTTTTAGGTCATGTAAATATTATGATAGGTGTGCTTTTATTATGTTATATGTGTTTTAACTAAGTGTTCTTGAGAACCCAATTGTGTTTGCTTTGGTGTCTTGTTTTGTGTGTTTATTAACTATTATTTAATGTGGTTTTGTGTCCTTTTAGAGGAAATTTAGTGTCAAGTACAGTATATAGGTGACTCTATATCCCAATGGATATGAGAAGGCTATAGTCTTTGGAATTGGCTTACTAACCCTAGGAAATTTCCAAAATTTTGACTAATTTGATGCCAAGTCAAAATAGGCCAACCCCTTGTATAGTGAAATTTATCATAGGGTCTTCTAGGTTGGAATATATGTACCATGGTCTAAAATGAGATCATATAATGTGTATTATCTCTTTTCACATTCATATAGTTGGTCTTATGTCATCTTAGGCAACCTTTTTGGGAATTAAATGAGATTATAAGTTTTAATAAGAAAAGTGTTTTAGAAAAATATTCAATGTCCCATATGTTAGATATTTTAGAGATGGTAGGTTTTAAACTAACATTTATAGGTTTAACATCCATCTAAGAATATCAAGTATTTTCAAGTGTTTCTAGGTAGTTGTACAACCTATACAAGAGTTATGGTATGTGATAAAATTTCAAAAGTGTCTCTTGAGATCCCCATATCTCAATTCCATGCTCAAGAAGTTTTGATAGATCTAAAATTTCTAAAAACTAACCTCTCTCTCTCATCACTCTCTTAGACAAGTCAAAATGGTCAATTGGTTTCCACTTGGTACAAAAAGGAGGAGGTGAGTTAAATCAAGTGATCTTATTGGGTGATAGTGAAAGAATGAGCAGGAGACACACAAGATCCATAGGATCAATCTAGGAGAAAGAACCCATAATAAATAACCTACAAAGATAATACCAGAGAATAAAATATGTTTCTCTCACACCTAAAAAATAGGTGATAATCTTATAAATTCTCTATATTCTCTCATTATTCTCTCATTATTTTCTCATATATTGTAAATTATATATAATACAAATAGTTTGTTTTATGACAACAAACTATTTGTTGTGATTACAAAATAGAGAAAACAAACTTATCAAAATTATAGAGTCTTGCAGTATGGTCTATTGTACCTATAGAAACTATCTCACTAGGATCATTACATTATCTTATTACAACATCATGTGAAGTAAAATCCACAATTTTACCAGTACCAAAATTACATATTTGATATACAGAGAGAAGATTAGAAGAGATTTTGGGTACAAGAAATACATTGTTAAAACATCCATCCTATTTGTCAATAGTACCTGATCCCAAAACTTCAATCTATGAGGAGTTACCCATAACAATATGTGATGTAATACAATTTGTAAGATAAGACAATAGATCCTTAGAATGTGTGAAATGATGAGAAGCACCTGAGTTAAAAATCCACTAATCATGACATGAAGATATAGCCCTGGCTGAAAGTGCTTTCCCTTTTCCTACAGGAGAAGTAGAAGGAGATGGAGACGGAATGGAAATTTTTTGTTATCTAACCGCTACCTCTAATGCTTCCATCTTCTTAAAACATCTACTTTCATCATGATTAGGACCACCACAAAAATTACATGGACCAAATGTTTTCTTCTTTTTCTTAAAGGACTTTTTGGTCTTAGTAGATTTAAAATGATGAGGTGTCTAGGTGGTGGACTCTGGAGGGTTATCTGAAGGTTCTTGCTTTTGTTTAGACTTAGGTGAAGGTTTTCCCTTGGAAGAGTTAGTAACTAGAGCATTACTAGGACTAGGTAGAGCATCTAGGGCCATTAATTTTGTTTGCTCCCTAGTCAATCTTTCACAAAAAACTTCAAAGGAAGGCCATTTGAATTCATCACCTAATGTATCCATCATGGTATAAAAAGTAGAGGAAAAAACACTATATGGTCCTTTCAACTTTGAAAAAATCATGAAAATACACTTCTTATCACCTTTATCCTTTTCACTAGCTTTCAACTGTGACCTAATAAATTTGAATTTTGCCAAGAATTCATCTATTGAAGGAAAGTCTGATGGAGAGAGATTACTCAATGCTACATCTAATTGCAAAATTTTAAACTCATTAACTTTGACAAATAGGTTTTTAATTTTTTCCCATACCTCTTTTGGCATTGTAGCATCTGCAATGTGAAATTAAAGATTATTTGAGACGTTGAGGCAAATCAATCCAAGAGCCTCATCCTGCTTACAACCATATGCATATTTGTCTTTTTCAGTGGTGAATGTTGGAAGTGTTATTTCAAAAAAAAATCTCCATAAGCCCTTTGATTGAAGGAGTTGTTGCATTTTTGGCTTCTAAATATGGTAATTTGTGGAGTTTAGGGGTTCAAACAATCAGGATTCCATTCCCGAAGAAGACGATGACATTGACAAGAACAACCTAGACATTCATTTTTCCTCAATACACCCTTCCTGTTACACTTTAACTTCTCCTAACAATTTTTTTTTGCTTTAGCTTATACAAAGGTATAGAAAAATGGATTTAAGAAAAAAAAATGTAGGGGTATTTTACCCCAAGATTTCCTCCCTACCAATTTTTAACAAAATACCTCTAGCCACTTTAGCAAAGTCAACTTTGTTCTTTTAAAGCTAGAGACTTGCTTTTGAACAACTTAAAAAATTAAGAAATTAATAAAAAAATCCAAAATTACTCACACATGTGAGATGGAGGATGAATAATATTTGGCTTTATCATAAATAATTTCTTGTTCTAGCAAGGCGTGGTGATTAGGAAGAATTCTGGTGAGAATTTTGTAAATATTTGCCAAGGATAAAACCTCCAAGCAAATTCAAAATTGGCTCCACAGGATCTAATCTAAGGATTATACAACCTGATCCAAATCTATACTTCTCAGCTGGAAATGAAAGCCTATAAAGTTTTCTAACACATAAAACTTTCATATTTTGATTTTATGTAGTATAAGGCGTTTAAAATGAAGAAAATTGTATGGCTATGCTGCAGAACAAAACAGATTTTGAAATCCCTATTGTAATCACCCAAAACACTATACAACCTAATCCAAATATATATTAATTGATTTTGAATGAAGGATAGCATAGTCAGATATCATTAACAAGTGTCATATTTCAAAAAATACGTCTATACGATCTGCCACATCAGAAAATCGTACAGGTTCTGCAGTCTGCCAAAAAACTAGTCAGCTAGTTTTTGTCTGAAAGAGCTGTACAACCAGCAAGGAATTAAAAAAATCAAGTTAAAATGGATTCCTAATTGAATTTACTATGCCCCTATGCCAAAAAATTTTGGTTTTGGAAATCCGTATGGTCATAAATGATCATAAAGTACAGAAATTTCCAAGAAAAAACATGTAAACAAGAACCAAAATGTGAGAGAATAACAAATATTTGTAACACATCAAAAAAGTAATGTTTTTTACTGTGTTAATAGATGAAAATGATGAAAAATTTTTAGGGAAGAGGATCTTCAACTAGAACTCCAAGCTCTGATACCATGAAAGAATGAGCAAGAGATACACAGGATCCACAAGATCAACCCAGGAGAAAGAACCCACAACAAATAACCTGCAAAAATAATACCAGAGAATAAAATATGTTTCTCTCACACCTAAAAAATAGGTGATAATCTTATAAATTCTCTATATTCTCTCATTATTCTCTCATTATTTTCTTATATATTGTAAAGTATATATAATACAAATAGTTTGTTTTACGAAAAAAAACTATTTGTTGTGATTAAAAAATAGAGAAAACAAACTATTTATTTTCAAATACTATGAACAAATATATTGTTGAGAGATTCTCAACAATAAAACAAATTATCCTAGGTAAATAAAATTAACCCTAGGTAATAAATAACTTACCCTATTATCCCTAGGTAAGCTTAAATATTCATTATTCCAATAGATATTAGTCTTTGTGTAATATAAATTCATTTTAATAGTTCCAAATTTGGTGGTTTGTGCACCATGAACCATTTCTAAGAGTTTTGATGACTCTAAACTACCTACACATTCCCAATGCCTTTAATTTTCTTCTTTGTTTTCATTAATCTAAGTAAACTAGGTGGTGTAAATGTTATTAAATAGTACTAAATAATTTATCATAAGGTTTTTAGTATTTTTTCACATGTGGATATTAATAAATAAGGAGGAATACCTCATTTTCCTAGTAAAACACTCCATTAAAGTCTATAGACATTATTTTCATAATTACAAACCTTATATTCTTATTTTGGCCTTCAAAACAAAGGTAATGCATTAATTTCCAACCTATAATTAAATGGTGATAAGATTATGGTTTTAAAGTTTAGTCTCAATAAGGTCATATTTAGAAGAGCATAGTCAGATTCCCTTGTGACTATCACCTACAATCAAGTGAAAAGATTCCTTGATCAGTCATGTTGATGAAGCAAGAAGATTCCATGATTTTGAGGAGACTCTAAAGGTGGAAAAAGTATATTTGAGCTATAAAAAAGGTTTATATATTGGTTGTGAGAAATAATTCAACATACATAGTCATATATCTGATAACACCTATAGGTAGTCTCTAGTAGTGGCTTGAGTTCAATCCAAAAGAGGTAGAGGAGTGTTGATATGAAGGTGTTTAAACTCAATGGAGACCTCCAATCAGGTCTAAGATAATTGATAAGATCAAGGTGAAAATTGTAAATGCATTATATTGTAGACAAACCTAAGTCCCTGATCCTAGTTTGAAAAGTTGTAATTGAGAAGTTTTACTTTAATTTCTTTGAATGAAGGTTTTACCCATACTCGGTGCCATTTTATGATGACTAATTTGAGGTTTGTGTTAGTATAATTTCCTTATCTACTATAACCCAAATATAGAGGTTACATTTAAACATGAGAAGATGTTTTATTTATCAATATAGACTGATGTTTGAATGGTTTCTAATTTACACAAGGTTTGACCTGAACACTCAGTAAACACTATGTTAAGATGACCAAAATCAACACAACTTGTAGTGACCTATAATGAAATGATGATAGAGGGGTAAGAGCATTAAATGTAGGTAGAGATGAATAATTTCAAGTGTGTAATGATATTAAGTACCTCAAGATATATTAAGGGCATAAGTATAGTGTTTAAATATCCATTATCACCTATAAGAACACCATGATTCCTCAAATGAAGCATCTATATTCTAACTATAGACCTATAGAGTGTTGATGGTGAGAGACTATAATTTGAGAGATTTTCATACATAAATGTTAATTAAATTCATAAATGACCCAAAAATCTAAGATGGAATCAAAATAAACTAATGTAGTAATTAGACACAAATGAACACCTACAGGAATCCCATTTTCCTGAGATGAGTATCTACAATGTAACATAGTCATAGGTTCACTTGTGCTAGAGAAAGGTCTTGGCTAACATACAAAGGTATAAGATGTATATAAATTTTTAATGTAATTTCATAGCGATATACCATGTTTTCATGTGATTCTATGATGTAAATAGATAGAGAAAAAACTAGGTTTCTAGCATTAACCTATAGTCAACCCAAAACCCTGCATAGTCACTAGGTTTGAGAAATTAGTCTTGAGATATTTGAAGTATTGTGGACTCTAGGAGGATGATCTAACCATGAATTTTTTTAAATATTATATTCATGACCTAATAAATCTCTCCATATCCTCATTTTGACTAAGCAAATAGGGGAAATGCCCTCTATTTTATCTCAGATAAAGAGCACTCTAGGAGTAAGGTAAGCATGGAGGATTGGTACAAGAAGATTGAAAGGGTGAAGGACAAATATTTATATGGATTTTGGACATGTTATAAGGTTTATTTTAAGGTTAAAAAATATGGAGAAGGATAGTCAACATGAATACTTGGTGGTGATCATATGCACAAAAGTACAGTTTAGGCATATTAGGCCTATAATTAAGCCTAAAGCCTTAGGGTGCCTAGTTAGATTTCCATGAGAAAATGATCCTCATAATACATTTTATGGAATTTTTGGGAGATTTAAGGATATATTTTTACCATTTTTTTTCATGTAATTACTTAGAGTGGTCCTTTTTGGCTTAAAGTCCTATCAAGGGTACTTAGAATTCCTAGAAAGAGCTCAAGAGCCATCTTTAAATGCGCATAGATGTATGAATAATATTCATGGTAACTAAAGGATATAGGGGTAGTTGATTAGGGTCATGGACTCAATATTTATGGAATTGGTTCAATGATTGAACATGATTTTATGAACTAATATTAAGAAGCAAAACCTCCTAAAACCCTATCAATAACCCAATAGAGAAAATATCATTAGAGATGCATTTAAGAGGAGTCAAATGACCATGATAATGTTTGTAACATGTCTATAACTCTCCCAAGATATATGACATCTAATTTTTACATACCATCACTTGTACAAACAAGATGAAATTTGAGTTTGTTATAGGTTTTGTTACATTTTATAAGTACAAAGGAGAATTGATAGATGAAATCCATTGAGGGAAGTATATAGGGAATTATTATAACTCCATATACTCATATCTCACATAAGTGAAGCATATAAAATCCTCTTATACATCGTTCACTATATGAATTCATAGATAGTTAGTGGAAATGACAAGTGATTGCCTAGTGAGAAGATGCAAGGTCTGATATTGGATCCTTTTGAGGTTTCCTAGATGGAGTGGAAGGAAAGGAGGATTTAAAAATGTGTCACAACACCTATTACATATATTCCCTCAATAAAATTTTATTCACCTTGATGACAAGTGTGGTTGTATAAGCCAAAAGAGCTAGTAAGTGACTGTAGACAATGAACACAAGTGTTAAGAGAAAGTCTATTAGTTAGGGAGGTATCTAATGAATATCACTTATTTTTTATAACCTATTATGATAGATAATATGTGTCAAAGTATTCCTAATGTGGTGTATAATAGTTAGGTGGACTCATCACCAAAGGGAAGTTTCAAATAAGAAGATGAAGAGTCTCTATGCTAATTTGAGGGAGAATGATGCATTTATTATGGACACTTACCCAAGCTCACTTATTGACCTATTCTCCATTTAATTTTCTTCCAATTTAAGTAGTTATAATAGTTTGGCATTTATCCCTATGACCCTTCCACTTCTCTTCTTCTCTCTCCTCTCCTATGCTCTATAAATATAAGCCATTTTGGCTTTTGAAATCTAATCCACACCTAGTATGGTGAAGACCTACTAATTTGAATACTATATTTCCCTTTGAAATAAATATTTACAATATGGTTTTATCTCATAAAATTCTTTTCTAAGTATGTAAAGTGGTACCTAGTGAAGTATCAAGTGATAAGTATCAATCCTTGTCATATCTTTACTCTTCCATGTTTGATGCAAGTATTTTTCCCTCTAACAGGTCACATGAAGTGTATTCAAGAGTATTTGTCTATCTCTAAGTGTAAGTAGTAGCATTAGTGTTAGTAATCTAACCTAATGTTCACTCACCTTAATAAGTACAATGCATATCACCTTCATGTTTGAAATACTTGTGTTAGAGCAATTTAGGATGTTGAGACTAGTGTTGTGAGCCATGTTTTATAGTGAAAGTGTATGGTAGTCTAGTGGAGATTTATATAATGTATCACCTCAATAGAGTAGTTTAATTTCATGTTTCCTTATATATCTTTCCATCCCAGTAAGTAGTGTAGGTGATAAGCTATCAAATTCTAATCTAGTGATGTAGCCCTTAAACCTAGAGGTTTACCTCTATTATAGGCAACCCAAAGGCTTAAAGGTAATCTAATGTTTCACTAAATATATATAAGGATTGAATAACCTATCTAGGGTACAATATTGATTTACAATATTTATGCAACTTGAAATACCATGGATAATAAATGGGTGACACTATTTTCCCTATTGTTATGTGTGGGAAAGGTTGTAAGAATTTAATGAGTGATTTGTTAGGCCCCTTTTCTTGTATTGTTAGAGAGAAGGGCCCTTCTTGGTAATAAATGTGTAATTATGAGTTTCCATGCTAATCTACACCATTACCCCTATCATAGTATGGATCTCCTTCTTAGGTACCACAATAATTATGGGAGGGTAAGTGGTTTGATTGGTTATCTATGGACTCAAAATGTGATGATAAATGTAATTAGGTGCTAGTCATCATAATATAGATAAAATTTTTACATGGATTAGTCTTAATGGATCAAGGATTCTAAGAAATCAATATAATCTCATCATAGTGTGATCGACCAACATACTCTACAGTGGTTCATAAGTGACAAGGGTAGGATTTGAATTATGTCTTGCCTCTATGTTATTGAATGTTAGGTAACCATGTTGAGATTTGTCAGGATGGTTTTTATGAATGGAGAATCCCTTGCCCCTATATATCTCCACCATAAAAAGTTCAATTAGGAAAGCCAATCCCTTATAGGGTTATTATCCTCGAGATCTATAGAAGGCATAGGTTCTCACCTCTCATGGGTTGAATGGAAAAACTATGGGATTATCATTTCCTAATAGACTGATAACTTTTATGGTAGATAGGGTGCAAACTATCTCACTAGGGATTAGTTCTAAGTTAGGGATATTTTTGGTTATTGTTATGTCTTTCTCATATGATTCAACTTTTAACAAGGTTTAGGGTACTTCCTCCCCTTTATTTCAGATTACCACCCTATGATTCAAATATTCAATGACATTGACCAATTATGGGCATTTTTAACCCCATTGTAGATAATTGATAGTTGAGTAACCCAGGTTACTTGTGCATGGTATCTTGTAACATATCTAAGAGTTTAAGATCCCCTTAAAATAAAAAAACCTTCCTTAGGTGTGTACTATATTTATTGGAATAGGGTGGAAGGGATATCCTTCATCTGATGTATCCAAGGTTTCACCAAGATCATATTATAATTGGTGTCTTTATCTATAACATAGAACTTAGTTAAGAATGTCTTGGGGACTAGAGTGATTATGATTATAATGGTCCATATGGAAGTGGATGTGAGTCTATTATAGCCATAGAGAGTATTTCATATTATAAAATAATTATTTCCCCATAAATAATATTTTATAATAAGGATAATGGGACAATGTTGATAATCACTCTATTATCAACCATGGCTCTTTTCACATAATTGTTGTAGATCCATACTTTTAGTTAAAAGGTCAGATATCCGCTCCTAACTAGATCACATTTAGGTTGGAGGATTTTTAAGTCAAATAAGTATCTAAGGTCATGTGGTTATTAACCAAGTAAGAATATGTTTAAATTGATTTTGTTGATCTGATCATGCAAAGGATGAGTAACACTAGATAAATGTCCTAGTCCTTGGGCATTAAGCAAGGCTAATTGATGAGTAGGCAAGTTTTTTAGTATATATAAGAAGAAAATATGAGAGAATGTTTTGGTTATATTAGATATAAATTCATAACTTCTTATGGGTTTAGGAATAGATTCTATTTCTAGGATGTTTGAAGGATAGAGGGTCATGGGCTAGTGTTATCTAGTGTGAGTAATAGCGTTTGACTCTTCTTTGAATTTTATTTATCTAACTCCTATCATTAAATTTTTATATTGAACTCCTAGATGAGAGGCTACATCAGTGTTTGTAGCTTGTTGATGCCTAAAACTTTTGCTCCAAGTTAAATAACCTCTATGGAAAGATTTATAGGTGTAGGACTGAATGTGGTCTGTAAAGCAACCTTTGGGATTTTAGAATTTGGTTTTTCATTCAAATTTAAAGGGGAAGGGAGAGAGAGAAAAGGAAATAATACTAAAATAAAGCTAACTAATGTAATGCATCAAGATATTTAAAATATTAACCTACAATTACATAAAATAGACTAAAACTTTAAGTATTGCATACCATAACGTAACATGAAGCATAAATTACAATTTATGATGTAAGCAAAGCTCAAAACTATAGAATTAGGTGAAAAAAATAACAAACAAAGATAATTTTTATACTCAAAATGACATAAAATACCACATCCTCTTCATTGTTAGGTGATGAAAAAAATACATAAGGCTTCAAGAGCATATACAAAATGTCTAGCCACCTATGAGGGGAACTTATTAAGGTCAAAGAATGAAAAAAATGGTAATTTTTATTACTATATTCTATAAAAATAACTATATACAAAAAACTAATACAATAAAAATGATAACCATCCCCCTTCAAAAGGGATGAGCCTAAAATATATAGGTGAGATGGATTCTCATGGGGGAGACACATATAAATTCCAACACTCATTCCCATGATGATGTTGTTGTAAATAAAAGAGGGTCTTGGGATTAAGCATTTAGTTATCCTTCAGATATTAGATATGGTGTAACTGCATCAATTTTTTATGACCATGATGGTTAGGAGAAATGATGTAATGACACATGCTGATCTCTAGGGTTGTTTTTGTTATATCTACATGGTGGATCTCCTTTTTTCCTTATCTAGTTAATGGTACTACTTGGATGTTTGATAGACCAAAACTACTCATAAATAAGCATGAGGATGACATGCATTGAGCTGACACTTCTCTGGGGAAGTTGGTGACTTCTTTCATAAGACTGAGCATGGGGGTACCACATGTAAAGCTAGTGCTCTACCTTAATTCCCTAAGGCATGTTGGAAAAGCACCAATATTCCATGTGGAGGGATTATAATGGAATTGACACTTAGTAAAATATTCAAAATGGGGCCTAATAAAGGATGGTTGAAGGGAGAACTATTAGAAAGTGCCAATGAATAGCTAGATACATTGAGTGAGATCAAATCCAAAATTGAATTACTCCAAAAATATAAAAACATGGATTTTGATCCATAGTTTTTTTTACTCATAAGGTAATCCTCCTATAGATTAGAGAACCCAAAACTCTATTACTCAGACCAGACAAAGAAAAGGTTTCTAAAAAGGAGTAAGGCTTAGAAACCTAAAAACTTTAAAGAGTCACCTATAAAGGCACCCACTCTTCCTCTTTAAGATAGGTTTTGATATTGAGATCCTCAAAGGTCATATCTATATCAATAATCTCTTTGAAGGAGATGCTTCTCAATTAATGAATAACTACCAGCATCTAGAATTAAAGCTAAGCGAGTGGATGAAATATATTCTCAACTTTAGAAACATTAGGTGACTGAACAAGAGTCATAAATATGATATAGTTGTTTTAATTTTTTCTAGTAGTGTTTTGATTTGGTCCTCTAGTAGGATGTTTTTAACCACCAAGAAAGGGGAGGGGAGTCCCAAATGGACTAACTACTTGATGTGTCCCTACCAATCTTAGACCACTTACTCCAAAGAATTAAGGAATGCCTAATATTTATTAGCTACCTTATTGCATCTTAGGAACTCATTTGCCTTAGCTATTGCATGCCTTCAGTTGGCAACTTTTTTCACTTGTATCATCTCTCCTAAAGTGATTTAGAGATTTTGGATGAGGAGATGTGAATCTACAACCTTGGGAGTCATGAAGGTGATGACCCGATAAATGGATGTGATCACTTATGAGCTCATATTCTATGAGTTTGTTATGAAGATGAGGGCCAACTTCAATTTCATGTACATTCCCTTAATCTTTTCCCAATAGGATTCATACATTTTTTATACCATAGGGAGGATTTTTGTGGCCTATGGATGAGTGGTATTAAAACACAACTAGATACTAAGAGGGGGTGAATTAGTTTATTAACTAAAACTAGTCCCTTAATCCTTTTAAAGCATATATAGATTAAAAGATAAATACAAATATCACATAGAAATAGAAATACACATGACACCAAATTTATACATGGAAAACCCAAAGGGAAAAACCATGGTGAGAATATCTGCTAGAATCTACTATTCTAATCTAGCCTCACAGTTAAATCTTCATTGGTAAACCTCATTAGTTACAAGCCTCACTAGATACAAGCCTCACTAGAAAAATTTCACTAGTTACATTTAAGGACACCAATATTAAGGAGACACCAATCCCCTAATTTAAGAGCACCAACTCTAAGGAAGCACCCACTCCCTAATCTGAGCACCAACTTAGCTTAACCTCACTACTCACAATGTTTAAGTGCACCAACCCTAAAAAGACACCAATCCCCTAACTGAGCACCAACTTAGCTTGTCTAATAGAACCAACTAATAAAATATATGAAACTACAACTCTAGTATATAAAATAGATTCACAAATGAATCCAACTCTATTCCCTCTCTTACAAGTCTAATATGTAACTACTCATTCTCTACACATTATATATGTGTTCCTTTCTTACTCTCTACCCATTTCTCTCTATGTCTATATATGTATCTATTTGACACACATTATCTTACTCTCACTCTACTCCTCTATGTCACTATATATCTATGTTTGACACTCTTCAATAGTATCTCATCTTCCCTGCACTTTTACCTCTATGTTTATATATTTTTGTTTAACATAGTTCCAATTGCACCATTTCCATCTGCATATATCCTAGATATCATATATATAATAAATGGATATAGGGTTCCATATATTTAGTGTTTTCACACTTAGAATATAATACATCACACCAATTTTAGATTTTAGTTTAGTATGACATGAACTTTTAGTTTCCTGCATCTTGAATCCATGCACCATGCCATAATTAAAGGTCTCTTTACTATAAATAGCACATATTAGACTCAATTTTTGATGCATAAGATTTTTAATGTATATTTTATAGGTTGGATCAATTAATATTGTTGTTTGTGTCAAGATACAGAGCTTATATGAAAGTTATTACATGTTCTTACATGTTTCTCCACTTGACCATTTGTATTTAAACACTTTAAATATTAGCTTTTGATCTCTTTCTTCATGCCATCTCCAATCTCTCTCACTCTATTAGATATTTTTATGATTCTAAACTTTAATTTTCCACTCTTTAGAATGTGTTCATCAATATTTAGATCCTATCTCCCACATGTCATTCAATCTATGAAGATGCACAACCTTTATCTTGACTTGGTCATTAAATTTCTAAACTTTGATCTCATCTCACTACTTTCTATGTCTTTATATTTCTTTCACTCCATCGATCTTCTTAAATATACTTAGTCCTTAACTTGTCATTGTGTTGATAAAATTTTATAACTTTGTAGCATTTGAGTCCATTCATTCCATTGGATTTCCCTTATATGATCACTTGCACACCATCAAATCTTCTGAAAAGCTTGATATATATCTTTGACAAACTCACTCTCATTATTCCTCTATCTGATAGACTCATGTGATTATGAAATTTGGCATTAGAATTCTCACTCGAAGGGACATTTGACACTTTGAATTCATCACACTCCATTAGATCTCCAATGTCCAATTAAGCATGAATTGTTAGATCTTTCAACTAGCTTAAACTTTACCTCTAACAAGCTTATGCTTATTGGGTCTCTATATAACAAGCTCCATGAATGTGACACTTGTAACTATCACATTTACTCAGAGGAGCCTTTGAAAATTTTACTTTACTTTTCTCTATTGGATCATCTGTGTACGATGAAACATGGGTTATTGATCAAGATGGGACATAATATCAAGTCTAAGACCTAGGAAATATTAAGTCATTTGATCATTGGTCAAATCTAGTAATTACTAGGTCAAAGGGTTAGTTTATTAATGAAAATATGGACTTAAGTTGTAACTTAATTTATTAATTCCTTCCTATACCACGTCAACATTAAAATAGAACTATATTTGTTGATGTCATGGCTAAACCCTTAGGTTTTTATTGAGAAACCCTGTCTAGTCTGAGAGTAAAGATAATTCAATTTTTAGATCATTCCTTCTCCTCTGAACCTATGGACCATATTTATATAATGTACATGAAAAAAACATAATGGATCTTCTATATATTTGACTTTAAACATCCATAAATGGTCTTTATAAAGGCATGCCAACTTTACATAGTGAAACTATGAAACATGCTCTTCTCTCCATCAATCCTACCTAATCCATTTTACATCAATAACATCCATAGTGTCCCTTTGACATCAATGATAATTATATTTCCAACAATATCCCCCTTTGTAATTGATGGAAAACTAAATGATCTTATGCAAACTTAATGTTCTAATCTTCTAATAATTTAACTCCTCTAGAATTACTTACATTGGCTTCTGATAAGTATGAAATGAAGTTGTTCATACCAAGATTTATCCCCCTTAGGAAATGGAAAATTTGGTTAATACTCATCTTGGACATTGGCTATACTCTTCTAAACTTTTATAGAGAGCATTTGCACTTTTTCTCCAATTTTTACAAAGAATATTTTCCCTTTTTCTCCCCCTTTGACATCAATGGCAAACGGACTCCTTCTCACTATTTATCCAAAGTGTTCTCCCCCTTTATCTAATAAAAGATTTTTTCCAAGAACTTAAAACCATAAAATCATTAGAAATTTTCCAAATATACATACTTGAGTTGCATTTTCTCTTCTTCTAGGGATCAACAAGACTTTTATGATCCTTCCTTTGGACATATGCTCTATCACTAGTATCTAGTGATGTGATGTAGGAGATTACATGTAGGTTTACTATCCTTCTCTCTCATTCTCTTATTATATTATGATCTTAGGGCCTAACCAATTACAAAACTCTTCTACTCTAAGCCTTCTTTATCCCAAAAAACTAGACAATCTAGCTCCCCCTTGCTCTATGCTCCATCTTTGCATCAAAGGCATGCCTATAACACACCATAACCTCACATAACACATGTATATCATCATTGTACACATGTTTTCTAAGTTTGGTGACCCAAATTCTTTGCACAACCTAGGATACACAATGTCAAGGGTTCATTTCATTAGAACCCTTATGCTAGATGAATCTGTAGACCATATATATATAATATGTACTCCAAAAATCTCATTATGTCATACTAAAACACATTATATCCATATAGACATGGAATACATAACACTTTACTTATTTTTATCAAATCATCATCATAACTTTCTTGATTTATCATTTATAATAGACATCACTTACTTCTCCACTAAAAAGGGGTCTCTTGAGAACCATATATAGAGACACCTTACTTCATAATTTCCTGATGTCCTACGTTATGGAGGATGATGCAAAAGTTAAATATGGAGGGGTGAGGAAAGGCATGTGGGAGGAGATCAAGATTGTGAAGGAAAGTGATGTGACTTTGGTGATTAACTGAGTAGAAGAAGATGAGAGTGGGCATAGGGAATTCATTGGCTAGTCAATAGAAACTATAACAACCTGAGGTGATATGTTGGATGGAACTATGGAACTGATGAGAGAGGTAGAGGTGAAAAATAAGGGGATTTGAAAAGTGAATATTCTTCTACATAGGCTCTGGTAGAGGGCTAGACTTGGGTGACTTAGGCTGCTTGTATTGAAGTGAACTAGTCATGAGGTGCCCAAAGGTAGATTGTTGATATTATGGGTCCATAGGGCATGGTTATAGGGGAGATGGCCATGTTAAAGTATTTTAAACATCCAAGACCTTAGCCTCCTACTACTATGGTGTGATATTTACTCTAAGCCTAAGAGTATCTTCTTCTTCTTCTTCTCTTATTACTATCTCAATGGAGGATCCTACTTCTGCTAAGCCCTCCTCTAAATGATGCTCATCCTAAATCCTCTCTAAGGTTTCATTTCTTTCTTCATCATAATAATTAGATTAGGTCTTATCAACCTTGTACCTATATTTTGTAAAGGTAGATTTTTTTTCATCACTCTAATCTAATTGGGTGAGTTACTTATTCATCCCCTTGGAAATTTTTTTTATGGGTCATATGCATGGACCATGTCATAGAAAGACTCCCATAGTCTGAGGGTATCTAATGGGATTTAAGATAGATCCACATAATTTTTGAAGATGTCTTAGGAGGGTGACCTTTTTACTTTAAATATGACTGAGTCTAATGCTTGAGGATGCTGGTGGTCTTTAAGGATGTTATGTATCCATCTAGATCATAATTCCATATATCATTGATTAGGTTCAGGCCAAACTCTATGAGTAGGTGACCCTATTACTTCTTCACCACCATGATGCCATTTCTCATGAAAAGGACATCATATATTCCTTTCTTCTTCCCAATTTTGTAGATAGATTCCACCATGTGGAGTTGGCAAGCCAACTCTAAGGCTAGGGTTTGGTTTATTAGCATACACAAGATTTGTAATGGCTCTACCTAAAGACCATACACCTAAATATATATAAAATGGGTTCCTTAGAACTAGTCGATTGAGACTTTGCTCTTAGTGAGCCATGATTTTTACATATCTATCATTCTAAATATAAGGGCCTCTATGTTGATGTTGATGAGAACTAGAGCCATAAAGAGCTCTAAAAACTCATAGTAGTCCCTAGTTATAGACAAGATGTGGGTACATATGGTGACTAGGGTCACCATACTAGGGAAGATGTCTATATTAGAGGAGTTGAGGTTGAGGTATATCAAGAAGAATTAAGAGTGCTAGTATAGAATGAGATGTAGAAGGAAATATGTGCACTAAAAGTTACCCATCATTAAAAAAATTTATGGCTCATGCACAATATAAGTGGTTATGGATTCCAAAAAATCCATCCTAAACACCTTCCCCTTCTCTATCGAGGTCATGAGGAAGAGTGTCCCCAACTAAAAATATTTGATGTTGGCATCAAAGTCCATATCGAAGATGAAGTCTAACATGGATAGAGTATATTTTAGGTACTATGAGGGTAATATTTATAGGTTAATGCATAAAGGAGGCATATCCATGATGTTTTTTTAGGATAAATCCAAGAAAGTGCACCTTATCTTAGAATTGGGAGTCCTAGACTCTCTTAAAGATTTCTATGCTATAGATATTGGCCATGGAGTCATTTAGGAGATATAGCATCTCCCTGATGTTATTTGTACTAAATTTTGCCCTTAAAAGGGTGTCATCAATAATTATGCCAGAGTAGGTATTATATTTTTACATATAAAAGGTGATGATCTCTAGGTAGGGATGCATATAATGTACCATGAACTATGCCAATAATCTCTCCCACATCTTATAACTAAATAAATCATACTCCTCCTTGTAGACCCATTCAATAGTTTAGACATGGGTTCCCTCTCTAAAAAATTTAGGATTTTTGGATAAATTTGGATCAAAGATATCATCTATAAAGTTAGTGACCAATGATTGGTCCCTACAATGCCCTGATGCCTCTGTTGTTGAAAATTTTACTTTAAAACCACTCTCTACATTTACTAAATATATTGGTTCAATGGTTCCCTTTTTACTATTTCTTATGATTGCATGCTCATCTCTTTCTAATTTTATTGATTGCTTGATGCTCTCAATACTCTTAATATGTCAAATTTTTGACTTAGATAAGGCAAGGGTATTTAAACATCAACACCACTAGGTGGGTTCATTATGGGAAATTTGAAATTAGGTACCACCATAAATGATAAGGGTGACACACGTGCTTGAAGAGTCACTTACAAGAGATTTATAATGATCATTATGGGGAGTCATGAAAGATGGAGAATTTGACATTAATGGAAGGTGAGGTGGGTAGATAACCATCTTTTAAAGAATGTTTTATGAAGATTTGGGAGGATTAGGGGAAGGACACATGGTGGCTAGATAAGCCACTTGTACTAATATCACTTATTTGAAGGAAAAATCAATGGAAAGGGAAATAAAACTAAGGAAAACAATAGGAAAGTAAAGGAAACACAAACTAAAAGGGAAATAGCTAATTATATATAAGGGGTAGGTAGGTAAGTTAGTTAAAATATTTCAAATTGATCTTATTAAATAGGATCTCTAATGAATTACCTTCTTCATATTCTAGTTTAAAAGTGTTCCCCTACCTATTACTAATGATGTGAAAAGGTCCTCTCCATAGAGAATCAAACTTTTCATGTTGACCTAGCTTTATGACCCTATGATCATATTTAAGAACTAAGTATTTTGGTTTGAATCTTGGGTCTGATAACTTCTTATTGAAGCACCATTTAACCACTTAGTATCAGGTGACTTTTGTATCAATTTCCTATTCCATCACTTCTTAGAGTCTAAGTAGCTCTATGAGTCTAACCTCCATTTCTCTATTTTTTGTAATCTCAATATATTTCAAAAGTTGTAATGTGGGAATATTTGATGATATAGGTATGACCACCTCTTTCCCATATACAAGTTTATATGGGGAGGTTTTTAGGATTTTTTTTAGAGTGATGAAATCTACCCATAAGGTCATTCTTACATACATGTACCACTCCCTTTACCACTCATAGCCCATCCTTTTGATCAATATTATTAGATTCTTGTTTATTGACTTTGCCAACCTATTCCCTTATGGGCATTAATTAGACAAAGTTTTAAGAAGATACTATTCTAGAGCATGAACTCAAAGATTTTTGAATTGAGGAATGCTTTTGTGTTATTGATTATGATCATATTTTGTGAGATGAACCTAGCTATGAGCTCTTCCAAGAAGCTAAGGATCACATTCTTAGCTGTATTTTTTAGTGGGACTGATTTGGTCCACTTGGTGAAGTAGTCAATGGCCATCAATATCCATTTATGACCAACAGTAGAGATAGGATTGATCATCCCAATGAAGTCTAATCCATACTATGTAAAGGGTTCATTGGTTACAATTGGGTTCAATGGTATGGCTGAATTCTTCCTTTCCCTTGTAAAGAACTAGTATTTTTGGCATTTTTTGATTACTTGGTGGCAGTCCATAGACATGGTTGGCCAATAATACCCCATATGTATGATCTTTATCATTTTTGTCTTTAATGAGAAGTGGATACTTGGGGGAGTGAAACACATGTCTTATAGGATGTTCTTAGCTTGATGTCTTTCAACACACTAGAGTATATCCCCATCAAAGTTTTTCTTAAATAAGACCCCTTGTATTAACATGTAACTAGACCACTAAATACTATAAAAACATTTCTTATATGTGGGAAGGTCATTGTGGTACCTACCGGTCTGCATGAAGCAAATGTGGTCAGTCACCCAAGATCTATCAATCTCAAATTGTTTTAGTAGGACCACTTCTGATATGTCTCATTCCCCTAGTGGGACATCTACACATTGGTCTAAGTACTCATATATTCTTCTTCCTTTGATCAAATTTTTTCGACTAACCTTGATTTTATATTATTAGATCTTGGTGATCTAGTTACCCTATTTTTTAGTGATTTCTCCTTCCATGATGTAGTCACAATTGCTAGAGTGCACCACATACACCATAATCCTACTACCCACCATAAGGTGCCTAAATTTTTTGAGTCCCTTGACTATGAAAAAAGCCTATCTCTCTAAAAAATTATATTTGAACTCATACCCATGAAATATCCTTGAGTAAAATGATTGGGTGTTTATGTCTTCCTTCCTCTTCCTTTTGAGTTAACACAACCTCCAGACTATGCTCACTCCCATAGATATAAATAATGAAGTATTTATAAAAGTCAAGGTTAATTAGTAAAACCATGGTGGATATATAATCCTTGATTTCATAAAATATTGTTCTTCCTTTGGGAATCCATTTGAAGGCTTGGTCCTTTAACATTTAGTCTCACCAAACCAATGAAGTCTGATATGAACATGTTGATGAAAATAATCTTTCCAAGGAAATATTGCACTTCCTTTTTGTTTATTGGTAAGGCTATGTCTTGGATGTAATTTATTATCTTTAGATCAAAGGTGATCACATCTTTGGATACCACATACCCAAGCATCTCTCCCTATGGGAATTTAAAGACACATTTCTTGGGGTTAAGAGACACCCTAAATTCTTGGCACCTTTGGAAAACCTTCTATAGATGGTCAAAGTGGTCTTACTCCTTAGAAAACATAGTGAGGTCATCTAGATAAATGATAATTATCTTATTAATTATCCCCTTAAAGGCTACATCCATTGCTCACTAGAATGTAGCCCCAACATTAGAGAGGCCAAATAACATGTTTACATATGCAAAATTTCCCCACTTCATGGTGAAGGTAGTCTTGTTTTAGTATCCTTAATTCATGCATACCTAATTATAACTAGAGAATCCATATACCAGAGAAAAGATCTTTACACAAACTATTATTTTCAATATTTGATCCATATAAGGAAGGGGATAATGGTCCTTCAAGGATGCCTTATTCAGGTCCCAAAAATCTATGCACAGTCAGATATATCCACTCTTTTTCTACATAGGAACTAAATTAGATACCCAATTTGAATGCTTGATTGGTTATATAATCTTTGAGTTAATTAGTTTCTTGAGCTCTTGGGCCATTAGGGATTTGATCTTTGGGTTTACCAACCTTTGTTTCTACCAGACTAGTTTGGTGCCTTCCACCAAATATATGGTGAGTTGAATAACCTCATGGTTATATCCCTTCAATTCATCATAAGTCCATGTGATGATGCCTTTGTACTTATCAAAACAATAAAATATATACCTTTTATCTTTTTGGGGAACTTCTTTTCCAACTTTCATCTTCCTCCCACCTCTGACATCAAACTTAGAGTAATCAACCTTATCTATGGAAAACTTATGTTTATCATTCCTTACATCATCAGATTCAAATAATTTTTTTAGTGTGATGAGGCCCTTTGATAGCTTGTTGGTATTTAATTTTATGATTTAGTTCTTGTAGGACTCCTTAATTTTTGGCTATAATTATTCTACAAATTTGCATGATCATTGAAGGAACATGGCAATCTGAGTATCACTTTAAAAAAATTACTAGTTCTGGTCATTATCTAGGATGGTGGGCCTAATAATTACCCATACCACTTGTTCATTGGTGAAAAACTCAATATTAGGAACCAATCATTTCCATTTTATCAACATCCACATTTTTAGCCCTTGAGATGATGTAAATGTTGAAAGCTTTAAAATCTTCAATCAGATCTCATATGTGTTGGAAGTAAGATATTATACACATACTATTCATGGTCACTATTCCCCTTACCTACCTTACTACTAATTCAAAATCACCAAAACCCTTGAATAGTTTTATGCCCGTCCACTTAGCAAGGTTGAGGCCATGGACTAATGCTTCATATTTACCCTTGTTATTTGTATAGGAAAACTAGAATTAGAAGGCTCAAAGTGTCTCTTTTTTGAAAGGACATGTTAGTTGAATGTTGTCTCTAGATGTAGTCTTACATTTTGCACCATCAAATTGAAAATTATAGTATTTGAACTCATCTTCAAGCACTTCACTCTGATCTGCTTTCTTCTATATCACCTTGGGAATGACTTGGTCTTCATCATAGATTATGTGAGTTCGAAGATCGATTCTATCAAAGTTTATGAATGGGTCATTCTCAATGAATTATTTCAGAAGGGATTCCTCCTCTATACCTATGGTGTCTATAACCTTTTCAACTTCAAGCATTTCCATGTAGTACATCTTTGTTCTCAAGAAAAAGGTATACATTGCTTCAAAATTCATCATGACCTCATCCACTATGTGATCTAGGTGAAGTGTTTTGGAGAACACGTTAAATATTAAATCATACATTGTCCTGAAGATTAAATTGGACCAATATAATGATAGATACCCACCTCTATTAGTGGTGAAATATCTTTATAGACATAGCCCAAAAATAGGCAAGATGTCTATCACTATAATGTCTTGTGATATAAATATGATTAAGAAAGAATAAAATGTAAGGGGAAGGCTTATAATTATCCATAAGGTTTGAACCTTTTTCCCATCCAACTACATCACCCATTTGTTCAATGACTTATACTTCAATTATAGTGCATCAACTATCTATTTGGGCATTACCATTGTGCTCGCACCTAAATCGATTATGGATTTGTGTAACAATTTATTCCCCATAATTAGTGTCAAATAGAATGGATTAGATTTTTTTTTCTTAACCATTCTTTGGTATTGACAAATGTGTAGGGTATCTAGGGTTGCATGCTCATGCTAGCCTCCTTCTCCTTTGTCCTTGTAAATTATATGATTGGCTTTCCTTACACAAGATTTTATTACTTCTCCAAGACTTCCTTTAGTAGAGAATTATATTTATGAATGGATAGGATGTTTTTGAAAGGATACTCCTATAAAAAATGAATAAAAATATATGAAATAATATATTTATAAAATTAGTAGAATCATTGAAATGACTATATTGATTATAAGCCACTTTGAAAGGGAAACCTACTTTGAGCAAGCTCAATATAATATATTCGTGGATGCCTTCATTGGCCTCAAAAATTAAGTATATATGAATTCTAATCTAATAAACTAATACTTCCCATAAATGTGGGATAAAACAAAATGCTCATGGGATGACTTACAAAACATATGCATCCATAGCCACTACTAAACTAACAAAATAAAGAGAAGAGATATCATATATTCATAACATTCCCTCCCTCTTAGAAAAATATTTATCTTCAAAACTTTAGATGTGGGAATTGGTGTTGAATATGAAATATTGGTTCCAATTTTGCATCCTCTAGCTGCATTAAGTGTCACTAAATTAAAACCTTAGTGATGGAACAAGAGCAAAGTTGGCATGTGCACCTGTCTAAGATTGCCTAAGGGTTTAAAGATATAACTATGGCGACCAATGTCATGGAAGAAATTACCACTCTCTATAAATTTTATGGCCATGGATTTATCTCTCAATTATAAATCTTGGTTTTCCTCATGGATGGGAACTACTCAATTAGGAAGGGGTTGTTGCCCATTTTTCTAGTGGTCCTCTCAAAGGGATAGATAATTTGGGGTTCATGTGGTACTCCCCACAATTATTTTTAGGTCTTTCACCCAAGAATTTCCCAAAATTATGTAGTTAGGTTTTACATTGATCTAAAATAGATTATTATGATATAGAAAATTATTTAAATGAATTATGCCACAAAATAGGGTTAAGATTTTTTTATATTATTGAAAGGAATTATGTAATAGAACAAAGGTAATAATTTTTGAAGATAAAAAATGATCTTTGAAAGTGCTCTGATACCATATGAGAGGATCCTTTTGTAATAAATTGACAAAAATGCATGAAATAATAGATTTATAAAATTAGCAAAAGCACTGAAATGATTATATTGATCATAGGCCACTTTGAGGGGGCAAGAGCAATACAATAAATGCATGGATGCCTTCATTGGGCTTAGCACTTATATACAAATTATAATTTAAAAAACTACTAATTCTCATGAATGTGGGATAAAACACAATGCTCATAGGATGAATTACAAAGCATATGCATCCATAGCCACTACTAAACTAACAAAGTAAAGAGAAGAGATATCATGAGTTCATAACAGTTTCAAAGTAAGATACTAGCTAGATCCTTTTTTTAGCTACTTTACCACCTTATGTGACCTTGGAAGTGAGACCTTGGGATATTGTACCCTATTTTTTACTATTTAAATCCACCTCAGATAGGTCAGAGGTGGCGGTTAAGGTGTTGGAATTTTCTTAGAAGTCACTTTGGGCCTTGAGGTAGCTTCGGGGATTTCGACCAAAATCTTATTTAAGTGAGTGTATTAGTTGGAGTAGACTTGAGGAGATCTATATATAGGGATATCATTCATGTAGACTATGTCTTCACCTTCAAACTAGGAAAATAGTGTGTGCTTTTGGGTTATGTCTTCTTCTTGTTCTAGGGACATCCCCTACATTTGCACCATCAAGATGCAAATGATATGTGTAGGTTGAGCTAGGTGTGTTCCCTTGTCATCCTTTTTTAGAAACATTTTATTGTAGGTTTCCCCTTGCATAATTTTGGGACCAAAAAACATCATTTTAAGGAAAGCACCATGAATTAGAGTCATTTACCAAGTTGTTTTTGCCAGCCACTAACTCTCTACTTGCATTTAGTAATAATGTATGTAAAGGATTAGGTACCATGACCATTGGATTTATGGGTTTTGTCCAATGGTTAGGTAACTAGTGGTATGGATCTTGGTGATTTGGTTCTTGGTGATTGGGCTATTGGTGATTCAACCTTTGTCTCTCTTGATACTAGTTCTATTAGTATGGTGATCTCCTTTCTTAGTAATTATTGAAAGAAGGATTTAGAGGCTTAGCTTGCTACCTTTTGAGATTGATTATCTCATTAGAAAATATCAAAAAACTACTCTTCATATCATTCATCTTTATGGCTAGAGAGGAGTGGGTGGATATATGTACATTGAAAGTGGGGATCTTAAAGTACTTAAGACATCTTTTTGCAAAGGCATTGATATCTCTAAGAACATTATCATCAACAACCGTGGAGGAATTTTTCCTGCATCTATTAAATTATTCTTATCCCTTACTACCAAATCATAATAATCTAGTAGCATCTATCCTTCAAGTGATTGGATCATAACTATAACATATAAATTAAATGCCTTGAGGTAGAAAATTATGACCATGTTTTAGGCAGTCAAGCTGCTATTAGGATTCTTTTCTAGGTCTTTTCTAACCTGGTATTAAAATCAATAATGGCCTCTTGTAGGTCCCTATTGATGGTAATTAGTTGTTGTAATAGGGATGACTGATCTACTTTCTCATTGAATCACTCATATAATTTGTCACCTAGATCATCTTAGGTGTTGATAAAGTTGGTTAGAAAATATTGGTACCAATCAAGAGCCTGTCCTTTGAAAGGCACTGCTAGTAGCCTTAAGGATATGTTTTGTGCATTGACATAGTACACAATACACATGTTTTCAACATTTTGGATATGTTCAACCATAGTCTTGAAATCTATTCCTGATAACTTAGGGATAACCTTCAATATATTTATGATAATGTAATCCCACATATCTAAGGGTGTCATAGGGATGAGTGGGTTATTGCTATCCTATGCCAAAAATTTCTTTGGTGGACCTAGAAGATCCATTTATTATTTTTTAGTAGCATGAGGTCCTACCATCATTTAGTGAGTTGGATCTCCTAGAGGTGGCATTAGTAGACTTGGATTATTTATGGTTTGTGATCTTCTTATGGGATTATGGCTCATAAACTCGTGCCTCTAGTTTTTCAAACTAGTAGAATGGTCCCATCGAGTATGCCAAAAAATATAACTATTGATTCTTAAATTTTTTTGTCCAGGTTAAACAACCTCTTGGGAAGATTTAGAGGTGTGGGATTGAATGCAGTATATAAAGCAACCTCCATGATTTTAGAAGTTGACTCTCATTTAAAGTTGAGGGGGGAAGGGAGAGAGAGAAAAGAAAATAATACTGAAATAAAGCTAACTAAGGTGATGCATCAAGAGATTGAAAATGTTAACCTATAATCAAATAAAATATAATAAACCTTTAAGCATTATAGACCATAAGGGATTATGAATCATGAATTATAGTTTATGATGCAAGAAAAGATCATAACTATAGAAGCAAGGAAAATAAATAAAAAATAGAGATAATTTTTCTATTTAAAATGACACATAGTAGCACATCCTCTTCATTGTTAGGTGATGAATAGAATACATAAAGATTCAAGAGCACATAAAAAACATCTAGACACCAATGAGGGGCACATATTAATGTCAAATAATGCAAAAAATGCTAACTATTATTACTTCTATTCTATTACAAATTATTGTATAAAAAAAATTAATACAATCGAAATTGTAACCAACCCATCCAAAAGGGATAGGCATAGAATATATACGCAAGACAACTTCTCATGGTGGTGACATCTAGAAATTCTATCACCCATGCCCATGATAATGCCATTTCAACTAATAGAGGCTAATAGAGGTTATCATGTTTATGAGTTTAGTTATCCTTTGGATCTAAAATATGGCACAACTACATCATTCATGCCACATGATGTTCTTCAAGGTTTCTTTTGTTATATATGCATGGTGATTTCATTTTTTACTTCTTCATCCAATGAAACTAATTTAAGGTTTGATATATCAAAACCACTCTCGATTAAGCATGGGGTTAACACGCATTGAGTTGGCACTTCTCTAGGGAAGTTGGGGACTTCTTTGGTGAGATTGAGCATAAGGGAACCATTTGTCAAGCCATCACTCTACCTAAATTCTCCAAGGATTTATTTTTGTCAAAAAATCACTAAAATACCGTGTGGAAGGACTAGAAAGGAATCAACACTTAACAAAATATTCAAAAAGGGGCCCAAGGAAGGGTGCCCAAAGGGAGAACTACCAAAAAGTGCCAAAGAACTGCTAGCTACACCAAGTGAGCTTGAAACTAAATATGAACTACTCTTAAAATATCAAAACATGGATTTTAATCCACATATCTCTAGAAGTGGAAGCTTCAACATAATGAGTGCTTATCATCATGGGTTGGTTATGTTGAATGGGGTAGATTTATGGGTTATCATACTACTAACCTTGAGTAAGGTATATTTCATGGTTGGTAAAAGGGTTATGATAGATTTGTAGGTGATACTTTTGGGGAGAAATGGGTCTAATTTTAGGGAGTAATAGGTCTATTAAAAATACCTTTTGAAGAAATAAAGATCAATTTTTACCTCTCTCTTGCCTCTAAATTATGCTTAGAAAGCTTGTGTATGATGGCCTTGTGAAGAAGTATTATTCCATTTACATCGTCCTTCTTTATTGCCTATTTTTAGGTGTTTTCATGTTATTTTTAGGTCTAAACTTGATCTCTTTCCACCATTAATGGATTCTTGGTGCAAATTTTTAAATTCCTCTTTACTTCATTTTTTTTGGTGAGCCTAGTTTATGAAACACTTATGCAAATTAACTAGTTTGTGAGGTTGTATGAGCAAGCATTATATTATGATGAATTAGTGTTTATTTCATGCTTATGTGAGTGTCAATAAATTTAGTTTATCACCCATTTCTCTCTCTTAGATACCCTATACCCCCTCTTTACCTCTTTTCCAAGTAGAAACATTATTTTAGGTGATTTACCAAGAGGAATATGGCCTTCTCCAGAGGTTCAACCTCACTACAGGATAACCACAACTTGAGATTGCTCCAATATTATATATTGGAGTGAGAGATCCTAAAAAACTCTCCCAAAAGGGTGAAATTATATACTATAATAATTTTTGGCATGGTTGGAGGGACCAATTTCAAAGAAGATTGGTCAATTTGGATACTCTTTTGATCAATTTTCAATGGTTATAGATTTCATATTTTAGTATCTGGTGACTGAAGAATGCTCAACAATTTGGTGGTAGAGTAGTGACTATCTTTCATGTCAAAGGTGACTACAAGATCAAATTCTAGAGGTATTCTAATTGAATTTATTTAATTATCTTTAAACTCAACAAAAAGATTAAGATTTCTAACACTCATCCATATGTGGGAAACTTTCCTCCTAAACCAATTTCAAAATCTACCTCTACAAGAAGATCTTTATTGGGTCCTTTCACTGTCATGGCAGCCCCTAGAGCTTTCCATTTTGTGGCTTTCAATGGTCAAAGTCCTTTGGACCTCCAGAAATATGATCTTATTCTAGTGATAGTTATTAAAAGTGTTTCCTATTTCATGGGAGACCAATCTAAAACCCCTTCTGAGTACCTTAGGGATATAGCCAACTTTTTCAATATTCATAACATTAGTGAGGAAAATGTAGCTATCAGGTTATTGGCCATCTCTTTTAAGGGTAAAACCCTTAGACTAGTTTATAAACCTTAATACTAACTCCATCACGTCATGGGATTAGTTGGGTGATGTATTGTGTAAGATATTTGAAGAAAATATTGACCACTTGTCACTTGTTGAACAACTAATGACAATCAAGAGGGATCCTTATGAAATTATACAAGCTTTTAATACTAGGTTTCAAAAGACATGGGATAGGATTCTAGTCTCTATTAAGCCTACTCCTAACTATGCTTTCATTTACTATTTGAAAGCTCTTAATAGTGATATTGTGGTAATGATTTGGTCTATGGGAGGAAACACACTACCAAATGTCTATGAGGTGGTAATCAAAGCATAAAATAGGCTAGTACAAGCTAGCAAGGTTACACCTAGGCCACTAATGCATTTGTCTCCTAAGATTCAACCACCTCCTATTTTTATTCCTCCCCTTGCTGTCATTCTCCCTATGCTAACACTTGTTTCCATACTTGCACCAAAGTGGGAAAAAGATAAAACTAGTCAATCTAATGACTCCTAAGAACATAAAAACTTCCAAGAACTTAAGAGCATGTTTCAATCCTTTGGTAATGAATTGGTGAATGTGAAGAGGCAATAATATTAGTTCAATACACCTTATCAATCTCCATATCAACCTCAATAATAGTATTATCAAGCAAATAGCCCACCCTATAAAGGAAAGTTTCAAGGACAAGGCCATGGATAAGGCCAACCTAACTATATTAGATATAACAACTATAATCCAAATACTATAAGAACATCTAATACTTTGGTCCTTACTCATAATAACATTGCTTTAAAAAATGAGGATATATTGCCTTGGAATTAGTCTTTGGATAAATCAATTATCCCAAACACTGAGTTCAATAAAAATTTCAATGATCAATGCCAACAAGGTACTATCTATGGATATAATCTAGCTTTTATGGCTAAAAAAATAGAAATACCTATGATGACAAAACTAGAATAGCCTCAATAAGGCCAAGGGACTTATTAAGAACTAAACTAGTTGGGTGCTATAATGGTTAATTATGAGCATGAAGAGTGTTATACACTCAATCAGTAGGCTAGTACTAGCCAAACATACATTCTAGTGGTAGCTAATACAAGGTTCAAAAGAAGGAATATGGATGGTAATCAAGAGGTAGTCAAAGATCCTCCTACTATTACTCCATTCCTATCGAATCTAAGTGAACCTACTATTACTCCAAAGGTTATAATATCTCCAAAGAATCAAAACCAAGGGATTATATTTTTACCCCAAAATTCAAAAGTTCAAAGTATAGTTGTGGTTCATAAAGCATAAACAAAACTTGGTGGTTTGCCCATCAATATTATTGAATAAATTAAAATTTTTAATGTGAGTGTGCTAATGTAGGACATGATTTTTATGCCTGGTCAGATTGATATCCTTTATCAAGGTTTGTCAAAGATTAATATTTCTAAGAAGCCACCAAGAAAATAAAATATGGTTCTCACCAATACAACCAAAGGACCTAGTGAAGGAAAATCAAGCAAGGTGTTCAAACCTCCTCCCTTTTACATTTTTGTAATCATTGGTGATTCCTTGGTACATAACTACATGGTAGATAGTGAAGCAAATAATTTGATGATTCCAAAGTCAATAGAAGATCAAATTAGTTTAAAGTATGAACCTCAATCTAAGGGAGTTTTGTAGCTTGATGGATGTTCCACGAAACTAGCTAGTATTATCAAAGGTCTCAACTTAACCATACATGCTTGTCCTAGCATTTTAGTGGCTCAAGATGTGTTGATTCTAGAGGTGCCTCCTCATTTTTATCTATGATTATATGGAGACTTCACAATCAAAGTTAGTGGTTATCTAGTAGTAGATTTGTCTTACATGGCTTTCAGAATAATGTATGGGACCAAGGTATCCATCAAAACTAAGCCTATTACACAATTTGAAATTAAATATTATGGGATAGATAGCACAAAAATCAATTATAGCATTATTGAAGAAAATGAACACCTGGTTGGTCAATAATTAGACACTCATCTTGAGGAGATACTTGATATTCTCCTAGACATGTTGTGGAGTGAAAATCAACTAATTGACCATTTCGAAAGTGTTGAGTAAAGAGACATGGGGGTCTACTACTTGTATGAGGAGAATGAATTCTTGAAATCTCTCACTACACCATAAGAAGATACTAGTGGTTTATGGAAATTATTCTTTAATGGCTCAAGGAGAAAACATGGGGTAGGTTTAGGTTTGATGTTAATATCTCCCTCTAATGATAAGTACTTTTCTTCTTATAGTCTAATTCAGTTCCTATTGTAAGGTAGTTGAGTACAAGGGTCTTCTCTATGGCCTTTAATGGGCTAGTAAGATGGGAATCAAGTAGTTACAAGTCTATGGGGATAGTGAGCTAATAGTGCATTAGGTTAAAGGCCAAAACATCACAAAGAATCCTTTGATGAAATCCTAAAAACATAGAGTGTGGGATATACTTGAAGATTTAAGGCCTTCAGCATCAAAATAGTGTAAAGGAATTAAAATTAACATGTTAATAGGTTGGTAGTTGTGGGGGTTTAGTTTTATATCCAAAATGAGTTGAAAAATCCCAAAGTACAACCACATGTTAAAGTGGTAGTGAGACCATCAATGCCAGATAATGAGGTTCATTGATAGGTCTCTGATAGTGACAAGAAAATTACATGTTTCTTGTAGTAGGAAGTAGAGTTTTTCTCAATGAACCAAGGTAAATTTCAACATTAGTATGAGGATTAAATTTTTCAGTTGAGTTATAAAAAACTTCTTAAAAGTTTGGTCACCCTTGAGGATCTTTTCCATGAGGAAGACCATATGAGGAAAGACAAAGCAATGATGTTAACTGATGAGAAGAACTATGAAAGAGTCCTTATTTTTAATGACAAGATCCTCAAGCTTAAGCAGGTAACTAATGAGTAAGAATGGCATTCTTTCATTGAACTTTTTAAGGAATATTTAGACATATTTTCTTGAGAATAAAATGATATAAGAGGTTTTGATCCCAAGCTAGCCCAACATACTATAGAACTAGAGGCCAATGCTAAGACTATGAGTTAGAAGCAAATGCCTATCAATCCAAGAATTGAAGAGCTAATGAGGAAAGAATTGACCAAATTGATTGAATCCAATACCATTTTTCCCATAAAAAACTCCACATGGGTAGCTAACCTAGTACCTTTGAGGAAGAAGAATGGTGAGGTCTAGTTCTGTGTTGAATTCAAAGACTTAAACAAGGTCTTTTTGAAATATCACTACCCCTTACCATCCATGAAGAAACTCTTTCAAGTGGTTGATGGATGCTTCTCTCTTTTGGATGGGTACTTGGGATACACCTAGGTGCTGGTAAGAGAAGAAGACCAATACAATACTATTTTCACCACAAAGTGGGGCACATATGCTTATCAAAATATGATTTTTGGCCTATCAAATATTGGGGACACTTTCAAAGAGAAATGGACATGGCCTTCCAAGGATAGCTAAATCAAATTATGTTTATCTACTTGGATGACATAAAAATTTCTCCAAGAGGGCTAGTGATCACTTAGATCACCTGAGATTGATCTTTTAAGGATGTAGAGAATATGGGATCTCTTTGAATCCCAAGAAATGTGTGTTTATTATCTATGTGGGAAACATTTTGGGACATATTATCTCAAAATATGGATTAGATATTGATCCTAATATAATAAGTGCCATCTTAGAATTATCCTTACCCAAGCATAAGAAGGGACTCTAGAGTTTCCTTGGGAAAATAAACTTCATGAGAAAGTTTATACCTAGATTTGTAAACTTGGTCAAACCCATCACTATCATGTTGAATAAGAACCAAGTGTTCACTTAGTTAAATGAAGGTAAATCAACATTTGAGGATATCAAGCAAGCCATTTCCTAAGCACCCATGCTTATGAATCTTGATTTCTCAAGGAATTTCATATTGTATGCCTTTGTCAATATTGACAATATATCAACTATGTTGATGCAAATGGTGAAGGACTTGAGCACATAATGGAATTTTTTAGTTAGGGGCTTGAGGTGTATGAGGTAAGGTATAATTTTATAGAAAAGCAAGTCCTTGCATCGGTATGAATCCTTAAAAAGTTCAAGCCAATGCTCTCTAATATCAAAATCTAACTTATGGTGTCTCATCCTAGAGTGAGAGACTTCCTTTTTAACAAAGACTTGAATGAAAAGAGGATTTGTTGGATTATTAAGGTCATATAGTATGACATGGAGATCGAGGTCACTAAGATAGTGAGAGGCAAAGGCTTGTGTGATCATATGGTTGATGACATTCATGAAGATAAAGAGGTTATCTTGGTAACACAAGATAACTCACAGCTAGATACACCACCTCACACTAGTTGGCTCCAGGATATGACATGTTTCTTGATAACATGTGAGTTTGCATAAGGTATGGATAGGGCAAAGAGAAGGTATTTTATACTTCATTCCATACTTTATGCATTAGTTGATGGGGTTTTATTTAGAAAGGACCTCAATGGAGTGCTTCTAGGAGCATAGATGATGACAAAGTGATAAGGTTCTTGGAGAAATTCCATGATGGGCCTACAGGAGGCCATTTTGCTCCAAATACTATATAAGTGAAAGTTATGACAACTTCTTATTATTGTCCCAGCCTCTTCAAGGATGTGTATGCATGGGTATTAAAGTGTCAAAAGTCTATGCTCTTTATGGGTAAGCAAATATTAGCATCCCTTCATCTCACCCTAATTTAGGTTGAGAAACGCTTCATGCAATGAGGTTTGGACTTCATAGGAATGATCAACCCACCTTATAGTGGAAGACACAATTGGGTACTCACTTCTATCAACTAATTCACCAAGTGGGTGGAAGCAATTATCCTAAAAGAAGCTAATGAAACAACAGTGTTGGACTTCTATGATAGCATAATAATGAGTTTTGTTGTACCAGTAATAATAATTTTAGATAATGTCTTGGAATTTATTGGCATGAGGACAAGTGAGTGGTCACTTTTTATATACATCTACCTTAGTAAATCCTCAAATTACTACCCCCAAGGCAATGGACTGGAAGAGTCAACAAATAAATACTTGATAAGGTTCATGAAGAGGACTATGGAACAAAAATTAGAGAGTGTGGCACACAAAGCTAAGGATAGTCTTATGGGATAATATAGTGACTCCCAAACTTACGATTGACAAATAATCATTTATCCTTATATATGGGAGGAAGGCCAAATTTCCCATCTCTCTTGAGTTGCCTACCTTGGAGTTAGCCCATCAGCTAGAGTTGATAGAGAATGAACCTATGAGTATGAGGATGGTAGAGGTCATGGAGATTGAAGAAATGAGAGACATTGAAATGAAGACACTAGAGTCACATCAAGCTCAAGTCAAGAAATTATTTGACAAGAGATCCATATCAAGGGAATTTAAAGAGGGGGGTCTAGTCCTCAATTGGGATTCAAATAAGGCCAAGTCAGGAAACCATACCAAATTTGATAGCTTGTGGAGTGGTCCTTATTTGATCCATAGATGTAAACAACATAATTCTTTCCAGCTTGCCCAAATATATGGAGAGGTATTACCCATCCTATTCAATGAGATTAATCTAAAGCCTTGTTATTAGAAGAGTTTACAACAATTATATATATTGTACATTTTTTTATATTTTTTCATATTTTTTCTAAGTGCCTTGTGAACATCTTTTTAGTTGTGTGTTTCCCTTCCCTAAGTGCCTTGGGCACAATGTTTGTTTTGATCTTATTTTCCTTATTATTTCAAGAGGATTTTTTTGGAAAGGGATAACTTTATATCAATTTCATATCAGTTGGGAAAGAAAGACTTGTGACCCTATATGCCCAACATATCAAACAAGGAAACTAATCTATTGCAAAACAGGCATGCAATCCCAGGAGTTCACCAAAAATGTTGGCCAAAATTGGCCTACATACAATTTTTTTACTTAGATGGGTCAAGGAACACTCTTGGGCCTTTCAATAACCTTCTACCCCCATGACTAGTTACTTTGTGGTCCTAAATTGATGACGTAGTTTAATATTATAGGAGGTCCTAGTATGTTGTGAGAAGTTTGGGAAAGTTATAATTGAGTGAGTGATCCAATGGTGGAAGAAGGAAACAAACCTCATGACCCTAACACATGTTACTTGCAAGCTTTTTAAATATTTTAAGCAAAATTTAAGGTGATTTTGAGGAAAAGGCATAGAAATAGGTCTAGAACTACAAGTGAAGGATTAAATAGATTTCCATGGTGTTCAAGCATCTACGGGCATGAAATGGGTTTGAAAAATGTCTCAAATATTATAATGAGCCAAAAATTAGGCCAAAATAAGTTATTATGCTCAAAAGAGCCCCAAAAGTGCATTAGATGACTTAAGTGTCCACAAAATAGAAATTTGAAGTGAAAACATGAGTTTTTGAGGAAGTCAAATTGTTTTTGACTTCCTTCCTCCTCAATATGGATAATTTTAACCTTTTATTCATGTTCAAGGTCATTTGAAGTCATTTGGAGTGGAGGGAAGGAGTTTGAGAGAAAAAGGATTCATTTTAGAGATTTGGTAGAATATGTTTTTTGGAGGATTTACTTTATGAAGGGTGTAAAATATAATATTTAGGCATATATGGTGTCTATAATATCCCCTCATATTCCCCTAAAATCATATTCTAGCATAGGAACCAATAAAGGTAAGAAAAACCTATTAGAAGGAAACTAGGCATGAAATAGGTTTTCTACCATTAATGGAGGTATAGGTATTTAAAAAGGTTTCCATAAGGAATTAAAGTTAATTTAAAGCATAAAAAATCTTTTTCAAGATTTTTATTTCATAGGTAGACTTCTATTTCTTCATGCTAAGGAAAAACTATTTTGGGCAGTTTGGGATAGCTCTAGGAGAGCCTAAGATTTTCACTCGATACGGTTAGGAGAAATAGAATTGGGATAGAATATTTTGGGAATTAATATGGACCCTTATTACCTTCCACTTTTTTACATTTTTGGCTTGGTTCATCTCCCCATCTTTATGAACAATCGCTAATAGTTTAGGGGTGTCTAGATGGCCTACTCATTCAAATAGGGCCAATGTTTTCCCTTGTTTCTTCAATTTAGAAATAAATGAGAAATAATGGTTTTATATGAGTCATTACAAGGTCAAATAGGTCATACTAAAACTGGTTTCATCATCTAGTTCATTCTAGGAAGGTACTTATGGCATAAAATAGGTTTTCCTTACTATCCTTTTTAAATGGCCATTTGATCAGTTTTGGAAAAATAACCTATGTTTTAGGGATAATGTACATCACACTCCTTATTACAAATCATAAAAAAAAAAAAAAAATTATCTTTCTACTCAATCCTTAGTGTGTCATCAAAGCCTTAGTAATCCAAATGATCATTTCTTGCATTTCCATGCACAACTAGCTGAATGAGGTATGCGAGGTCCTGAAAAGTTTCATAGAAATGTTATGAAGAGGATAAATAGGGTTAAACACCTTATTTTTTAATGATAAATAAATAAAATATACCTTTCAAATGATAAAATATGGACTATGATATTCATATGCAACATTTATACATAGTCCATTAATGGACATCTATAGGTGACCATACACAGAGGCATGAAGGGGTTGTATAAGATATTTGATAGGTTTTTAATAATTCATGATGTTTTTTTAATTTAGTAATATAATTAAAAACTTTTTTTAATAATTGGACTAGTTTGTAGCCTTGAGAAACCACTTCAAAGTTGAGAATTTGAGTTTTAAGGACAATTTCCCTAAAACACAAAAATAGAGGTCCCAGACACTTTTGTTGATGCCATGGAACAATGTTTCAAGGAGATTTTATGCATCAAAATTCAATAATATTATATACATATCATAGGGGAATAAAATTTCAAAAGGAAAAGGGTGTGTGAATAGAGTATAGTATTGTTTGAGGGCCTCCAAGTTTCACTTTTATTCACTGTGATCATTTAGTGTATTATACAAGATTTGAGTGTCAAATGACCTTCAAAGCCCAAGATAGAAATTAATGATCTAAAATTTTCAATGTGAAATCATGGTACATTCCCAAAGGTTAATAAAAATTATCCCAAGAGTTTTCATACATGCAAAGGACAAACAATTCATTTTTTAGTTTTCTAGGCTTAGAGAGCTAAGAGAGGCCTAAAATGCCAAAAGAGAAGGGAGTAACATAAGTATTTTATTTGGGATTTAGGACCTGAAATCTTGAGGATATTTTTGGTCATGGATTATCCACAAAAAATTCTCACATTTTCCCTAGTTCACTCCTAGAAATCAAGAACCATCATCAAAGCAAAAATAGGGTAGCAAACTGGCATTTTTTGTTATTTTTTGTTTGAGAGCTTGGTGATGTTTTTATATTTTTTTAAAAAATATCTAAATTATTACCCATTTATAACTATACAATTAATAAAAATATATATATAGGTGAGTCATATATCTTATTTTAACCCCCAATCCAAAACAGGGTCTTAGAAAGAGCATGAGAGAAACCCTAAACTAGGGTTTTGAGGATTCCAAGAGTTTTAACCCTCTAAATTTTCCAAAATTTTGTAATATAATTTATCTCAATGTGAAATAAGTTACTAAATATTATTTTTGTTGTTTAGAGTCCATACAATATGGATTTCGTGGCTGAGGGTTTATAATAGGACTAATTAGGCCTAAAAATGGGTGGTTTCCAAGGGAAATGTGATATAAGAGTGAAATAAGGTCATGAAACTTTTCAAAAACATGGAATTATATTTATAATATATATAAATTTTCTCATACTTGAAATATAGTTCATGTATTTGTTCATACAAGAAGAATATGACCAACAAAGGGCTAGTAGGAGCATAGGCAAGTCAAGGTACTAAGAATGGTGCATAATGTGAGATAGTGTTTTAAAGGTTTTGTACTTTGAGTTGAGATTTAAATGGAATTAAATATTAATTTTTATGGTATTAAATAAATTAATATAAGGATGTGACCCCTTGGAGTGAAAATGGTTCAAGAAACCTTTGTTAAAGGCTTGTATTGTGACACAGTACAAGTGAGATGTTTTGTGGTTATCCTCTGCTTCATATTGACCTTGGAGGAGCCTCAAGGAACCTATGATCAGTTTAAAATTAATTAAATTGAACAAATAACCTAAAATCATCTCAAAACACACACCTAAAACTATGGAAATAATAATTATACTCTCTCAAGCATTGCACCTTCAGCTGCCAAGAATTAACACAGTCATATGAAAGAGAAAAATGAATATGAAGGAGGTTTTCCAATAGATGAGAGAATAAAGAATAAAATATTCATCATGGTGAATAATAAATAGAACAAAATCATAAGTACCTAACTAAATAAATCATATCATTAAGTTTCAAGGAGGGTCTAAGTAGAGGAAAATGACCTACAACTTCTCAAGTTCAAACCTTTATGAAGGTTGGCAAATGATATTGAAAACATAGTGATGTATAGAGGTTTATTGGTCATGAATTTGTGAGTAATAAATTATTAAGTATAAAAATACATCATGATAAACCTCAAATCTTCAAGGAAACATAGTCAAGGTCACTAAGGAGTGATAGGCTAGTAGGAGCATAAGCAAGTCAAGGTACTAAGAATGGTGCATAATGTGAGATAGTGTTTTAAAGGTTTTATATTTTTAGTTGAGATTTAAATGGAATTAAATATTAATTTTTATGGTATTAAATAAATTAATATAAGGATGTGACCCCTTGGAGTGAAAATGGTTCAAGAAACCTTTGTTAAAGGCTTGTATTGTGACACAGTACAAGTGAGATGTTTTGTGGTTATCCTCTGCTTCATATTGACCTTGGAGGAGCCTCAAGGAACCTAGGATCAGTTGAAAATTAATTAAATTGAAAAAATAACCTAAAATACTCTCAAAACACACACCTAAAACTATGGAAATAATAATTATACTCTCTCAAGCATTGCACCTTCAACTACCAAGAATTAACACAGTCATATGAAAGAGAAAAATGAATATGAAGGAGGTTTTCCAATAGATGAGAGAATAAAGAATACAATATTGATCATGGTGAATAATAAATAGACCAAAATCATAAGTACCTAACTAAATAAATCATATCATGAAGTTTCAAGGAGGGTCTAAGTAGAGGAAAATGACCTACAACTTCTCAAGTTCAAACCTTTATGAAAGTTGGCAAATGATATTGAAAACATAGTGATGTATAGAGGTTTATTGGTCATGAATTTGTGAGTAATAAATTATTAATTAGAAAAATACATCATGATAAACCTAAAAACTTCAAGGAAACATAGTCAAGGTCACTAAGGAGTGATAGGCTTGTTGCCATCCACCAAGGTTTTCAAACACAAAACCTAGGGTGAAACTTCATTTTACAAGGAGATAATTAAGGATAAGAAGGGGATTGATCTCATGATAATAATTATATATGTTTTTAAAAAAATTAATTTACTATCATGAACCTCATATCCATCACCTATATCACTAACACATAAGCATCCATATGTTTTCCTTGAGGAGCTTAAGATGACATAAGGTAACATGAGTCAAATGAAGGTAAAAACAATAAAATGAAGTGTGAAATAATGAATTGGGAGGTATTAATGACTTATTAAATAAAAAATAATCAATATATGTCACAAAAAAATAAGGATAAAGAAAACTTAGTTTTGAATTTTGATCAAGTAGACACGTGTTACTAGCTTTTGCTAGACTGGGCCTACGGGCTAAAGTATATAATATATAATAAAATAAATTGGTGGAGAGGTTAATTATGACATATTATACCTATTAAAAATCATTTATAATTTTTTTAACAATGTAAAATATTTAATATTTTAGTGAAAATAACCCTATGTCAAATCATAGTCAACATTGGAGCATGCCTTGGAGGAATTAGCCATTTTGGGGCATCTATACGTTGATTTAGATAAATAAGTTTTGTAATTATGGTATAAATTACCTAAAAAATCATAAAATTCATTAATATATGTAATATAAATAATTAAAGTGCCTAATGTTCTTACACAGTCCATAGGCACTCAAGAAGGCATCCATTGGAGACCATATGAAGTTTTATCAGTTATAGATGGAAAGAAGCACTTTAGGAATTAGATAGGTCTTAAAATGGTATAATATTATGTTTTAAACCTATTTTTTCCTATGTTAGTGATCAAATTCATGGGTTTCATGAAACGTTTTGAAGAAAGACAAGTTTTGGCACAAAAGAAGCATGCAGGCAACTCAAGGTAACTTTTGGTAAAAAGGGTCTACATGACAAAGTACACATAGAAGAAACTTTAAAATTAGTAAAATTTTTAATAATTAAATATTAAATACACACATAATCTCTAAATTTTCATATTATTATTGGAAGTTCCCATTGTTTATACACAATCTACCTTATGTCTTGTAATGGTCACTATTCATGCAGGCACACTTTTTGTAGTTTTAAGGCGTGTTTGAGATTTAAAATATTATTTAAATATTATATAATAATTTTAATATGTTATTTTATCATATTAAACACCTTTATTCCCACTCTAAACTTCATACAAACTCTAAAGGTAGGCTCAAATCATCGTAGGTAGTCTTAAAGGTAAAAAAGGTAAATTTGAGTTTTGATAATTTAGAGAGGTGTTATGAGGTTTTTAAGATGTCATGAATATTTTTTGAATAAATAAATATTAGTGAAACATGTCAAATTAGTCATTTGGATAAATTTAAGCTTTTAGGCCTAAGACACCTAGTTTTAGCCCATCTTTAAATTCTTGTTTCTTTCATACCATAAAGAGTTAGGACAAGTTATTCTAGTATGTTTTGAGTAAAATTATGTAATTGAAATTAATTTTGTATCTAGGTTGGTTAAGGTCATGATTTTTATGAACAATCATTAAGAGTGTAAGGGTGTCTATAATTCTTCCAAACCCTACAAACAACCATCTTTACATGTGTATATTTTTACACCTTCTACATGGGAGCCCAATATTTTAATGGGTGTTGAAGGGGAATATGTACCATATATCCATGTCAATAATTTTTTTAATGGGTATCTTAATTGGATGAAAAATTATCTTAAAAGTGAACTTGCTTAAACTTGCAATGGAACTTTTTGACTAGTTTTGTATTTTTAGATTCATATGTCAATTAAATTTCCCATAATTTATTGAAAACCACTTTAAATATGTATATTATTCCCTCCATATCTTTACCAATCTATCTTGTAGAAGAATATGGAATTTTTGGGTACGTAGGAGGCCCAAAATGGCTCAAAATTACATATTTTTATAGGTATTCAAAGAAAGAAATGGTATACAACCATGGAATGGGTATGATAGTACATAAAACATCAATACATGGAATTTATATATCTTAAAAAGTGTTTCCATGGTTTCTTGCTAAGCAAAAGTGTAAAAAATCCAATTTTTGACATATTTGTGCATTGTTATAGGTTTAATAGTGATTTCCACCATTGTTACCGGTATTGGAGGTTTTATAAATATTAATTTTATTCATAATACACATGAAATGGATGTTTGGAAGTATTATATAGGTCTATAAGTGGTCTTTAGGGTGCCAAATGGCTTTGGGAGTAGTTTTCAGGGTAACTGATTGAGGGTGGCTCAAGCTTTTGACCTCCATCAATGGGGTCTATGGGAGTTTTAGGTAGCATGGAGTTTATTTCATGTTATAGGATTATATTCAAGTTTAAAATATAAAATAACCTCAGAAATCAAACATGAAAGATAACCTCCATGGTCAGTTAAACATAAACTGCCAAGTTAGCTAACCTTTTGTCTAACATCTTCTAGAAGAGCAAGTGGAAGGGGGCATAGAAGTATATGGGAGAGATATTTGGAGGTTTTAGAGTGAAAGTGGAGAATTAAATACATTTTCAAAGTCTTTGAATACTTTTCCTTCTTAGTAGATCATGACATCATCATCATCAACAAGTTTATATCTTCTAGTGTGTTTCTCAACCAATGAGATGGTTTGAACACTATTAGAGCTAATGGAGGTTAATTTGTTGAAGAATAATTAGTTATAATTAACCCAAATTTGGGTGAGAATCCATTTAGGGTGGTTGGATCTCATTTATTGAATTCTATTTTCTTGCCTCTTCTCTCTCTCTTCCCCTTTTCTCCTATATCTCCTATTTCTCTCCCAATTTTGTAAGATATTCTCATTTGAAAAGGAGAAAGCCTATAAAAATTTGTAAGAAATACCTTTTGAATAAATAAATATAAATTTTTACCTATCTCTTTCCTCTAAATTATGCTTAACAAGTTTGTGCATGATGTCCTTGTGAAGAAGTGTTCTTCCATGTCCATTGTCCTTCTTTCTCACCTCTTTTTAGGTGTTTTCAAGTTACTTGCAGGTCTGAAATTGATATATTTATACCATTAATGGAAGCTTGGTGTGAATTTTTAAATTCCTCTTTGTTTCATGTATTGTTTTGTGAGCCTATTTTATGAAACACTTATACAAATTAACTAGTTTGTGAGGTTGTGTGAGCAAGAATTATTTTATGTTGAATTGGTGTTTATTTCATTCTTATGTGAGTTTAAATTAATTTGGTGTATCACCCATTTATCTCTTTTAGATACTATATACCCCCTCTCTACCTCTTTACCAAGAATAAACATTAGTTTAGGTGATCTACCAAGAAGAAGTTGGCCTTCTCTAGAGGTTCAACCTCACTAAAGGATACCCACAACTTGAGGTTGCTCCAATATTGTAGCTATGAGTGAGAGGGCCTAAAAAAATCTCCCACAAAGGTTAAATTATATGCTACAACACTACCCCAACTTATCTATTATTTTGGAATTTTAAATTCCCATTTCCCACCTACCCACCTACACTGGCCTATTCCTAGGCTCTCCTACACCCCTAGTCCCTAATCACTCACCTAATCCCTATCTAATCCCCTACCTAATCCTAATTAATCCCTAAGAATATTTTATATTCCTCTATAACTTATCCTTCCCCATCTATAAGACTTTATTTTAGAGGCTTCCAAGGAATTAAAAATTTCTTGGAAAATCCCCAATCATTGATCTTAATGGCCCAAGATTGAATTCTAGCCATTAATTCCTCCATAAATTTTATATTTAAACAAGAAATTTCTCCATGGCTAAAATAATAATAACCTAAAAACCAAGAATTGAATCCATAAATTCATGTCCATATTATCAAATAGAAATCACAAGCATTCATTAAATCCATGATCAAGAAATCATAATGTCAAGATTTTGAGTCCATGGCAATCTCCAATCAACCATCTATTTGAATATCTTTGAAAAAGGATAGCTAAAGCAAGGGATTAGTAAGGTTTATCTTATGATTCTGATTTGTTTCCATAATCCTTCCTACTAGGTACTTTCATATTTTGGGTGTTTAAATTGCATAATTTATTCTATTTTGCTCAAATTCCTACTACACAAAGGGTGTAAATTATTTAATCAAATAATACTTCCCAACATATATAAACAAATGATAAAATAACTTTTATACATCTAATTATTATCACCATTATGCTACAATTGTCAATATTACTCAAAATTTTATGATAATGTACATTCTGGACCAAAATCACTAAAAAATGCTAAATAGTTTGAGCTTTTCATATACATTGTCGATTTAAGAAAATGCATCCCTAAATGGGGCAATACATTTTATTTGATTATAATATTTTCTCAAATCATTTCAATTCAAAATGACAAAAACATAATTTAATTCTCTTAACAACTAAATTATTCTAATTCAAAAGCACATGACATGTGCAAGTGTTATTTTACATGCACAATGATCTAATGGGGTATTTGTCCATACACAAATGACACCTTCTTCTAAGTATACTCTAGTCAAATTATGACTTAGTAAATTGAAATTTCAAATATTTTGATTAACCAATCAATTTTCAAAGAATTGCATTAAATTTAATTAACCTCACTTAAGCAAATTAAACCAAATCAAGGGCTTAAGTGAAAAATACATGAAAGATATTGAATATCTATTAATTGGAAATTCATTTCTAATATCTACTTCATTTAATAGCATCATCAGTGGGGTGGCATCTATAAGCCATAAATGGAACAAATATCTAGTTGAAACCCTCCCATACCTCGTTAATGCCCCTTTCTTCCAAATATTAATGGGGATATTTATGGATTGAGCCTTTAAAATTGAATTTATTCATATACACACATCTTGATCTTAGGATGGATGATCATGGTTGATTTTGGTCATTTCTTAAAATATAAAAATACAAGGGTCCTCATTCATTCCTTCAATTTATTATTGTGTAATTTTATTATGTCGAATTTGCAATAGAATGTCTTTAACCATTGGCATATATTGATAAATTTCATGAGCCTAATTCATTGGTGCACTAAGAGATGATGAATGAACAATCCACTCATCATTGATAAAGACTTGGAGCACCAAATTAGGGGAAATCACATCTTTAAGCTACACTTGGAAGAGGGATGCTCTTAGGTGATGTTGTATTCATTCTTTCAATAGATCTTAGATTTCATTTATAAAAACCCATGAGGAATTTGGCTTAGTCAGTTATGTTTTTCATGTTTATTTGGTTTTTTCACTACTAATGTATGGACTAACTTGCTTTGAATTCCTACTCTACATTTTTTCACACCCAGTGGGACCATGCATCCCATACAAGCAATAAGACTAATATTTAAATCTTATATCTTCTAATGAATCCTTAAAATTCTTTAAAAATCAAGTTGCATATTCATTTCACACATATTTTTGTTATTTTTAATGACTCATAGGTTACAAAGATATATTTTATTTTATTTATAAACTAATAAGGATCAATTTTGATTATCTACATCGACATTGATTAAAAAAATCGACCATGATTCCTATGTAAAAAATAGGACATGGTAGAAATGTGTTTGATGAATTATTCTTAAACTTTATAGTTTTCATTTTGTTCCTAAATAGCTTGAGTATCATTTGACTGACTAATTTCCTCTATGAATTATTCTTAATTTTTGGCTTTTATTCTCATTATGATAACCAATATTTTTTTGAAAATAACATGTGTGCCTTTCTATGCTTTTAGGAAACATTGATGATTTTCTAGATCAATGCCGATCTTTGTAGATTGACATTGAGCCTTGCATGGATCGATCACAATCTATCTCTGAGATAAAAACATAGGGACTAGAGAGCTTGATTTTTAAATATTATTTTATAATATGATTTTGGGATTCAAAGTAGACATAAACCTTCTAAAATTTTCAAGACACAAGCTGGAAAAAGGCACAAGTTTGAAAGTGTTTAAGTATTGAACTTCTCATTTGGTTCTTAAAATTAATTTAGATTTTTTATGCTTAGTTATTTTTTGAAAGTTTCTAAAAGTTTTAAAATAAGTCCAAGGTGGATAAAAACTTCATAAACATCTCACTTTAGTGTGTTAAAATAAATATTCACACTTAGACTACATACTCTTAAGAGTGTTTTTTTTTATGTTTATTTTTTCCAAAGTTGTTTATTTTTACAAGATGATTGAGGAATGTATACTCTCCCGCATAAATTTTAGGGAACTTAGGTGCCCAAAGTGTTATTTATTTTCCTTATTTATTTTATTCCAAAATAAATAAATTAACGTCATCAAGGCCCTCTCCAAATTTATATGAATTGGGTGACCCAAGCATGAACTTAAAGTCTTTTCACTTTGTCATTCATTTTTATACAACTTGGCTTATGAATGGGAGTTCATATCCTACTCATAGGTTTTATAGGGAAGTATTGACCTATGAATTCATCTCCCAACATCATTTCAACCCCAATCCATAATGGGGTATATAAATTAAGGTTAAGTTACTAAGATGTTTTTTTTAGATTTTAAGGAAAATCCATTACTAAGATACTGCCTAAGATTGTAGGAGAAACTCAGATATCATATTACACTAAGAAAGTGATAGATGTAGTGGTTATGAAAAGTAAATTAGTTGATGTAGATCCAAATGATTTGAGTATCCCTTGTGTTAGCCAAATTTGGGACCATATTGATGTACAAAAATATAGTTTTAGAAAAACCCCACTTGTCATGGACATATTATTGATGTAGGGTAGTAGACCAAAGTTCCATGTCACTGTATAATCTCTTAAGATAAAGGGGGATGTAAAAACCCTACTTATTCATGTTCTTTTATTTTTTTATTAACACTTAAAATCCTCTTAAGATCATGTATATAGATATAATTCAATGGTATGATGCAACATTGTAATTTTTATGACTTTGGATGTTATACTTAGTTGTATTTTGTCATTTTATTCTTTAATTGATTGGTATTAGTGAGTCTAAAAATTGTTTGAAAACCAAAATACATCACAACCAAATACCATTGTAATCCACCATTTTATTTAAACAAGGTGTTACACTAACCAAATTAAAAACCCTTTTTGCCTTGTTCAAATCATCATCATTTGAAACATTGTGTTTGTCTTTCCTAAACAACATTTTTATAATATCCATTCGAGTCTAGAACATTTTGAAAAAAAATTCAAGTCTTTAATTTTAAATTGAAATTTAGAATCTCACCTTTCTAAGTTTAAGGACAAGGTGTTAATCAGTTTGTCATTTGCACTTGGTTTGAGTTAACTTGGGTACTATTTCCCATTTAGGTTAAAGGCTATTATATATACTAATCATCCTATTTTAATATTATGGAATTAGGTTATCTTGCACTAATTCATGCTCTAAGTTCTAAGAATATTTTTTTTTCTTATTACCATGTGGCGGTGTTGTGTTTCCCATTTGGTTTTATCTTTATACATAGGATTTCTTGTGTGTTTTCACATCTTGAACTTTTTGGTTTACATCGTTATCTTCCTAATCAGAAAGACCCTCTTCTAATTTTATAGTTGTAAATCATTGTATTTGTACCTATATTTTATGGTATTGACATATATTTGACCTAATTTTTTTGTGTTATCTTGTACTTTAGGTTCCAAAGTTATCATACCCACTTCTAATTTGATGATTATAACCCACCAAAGTTGAGTAAATTCATAACCATTTATTCTCATTGTGTGGTACTATGCCACTTCCTTTATTATAGTCTATTTTTACCATATCACTTGTTTCAAGAAATCAAATCACACCTTTTAAATGTTTGCAAAAACACATTTCAAATATTAGTGAGTGCAAAGAATAATATTATTGACATGACACAAAGATAAACTCATAGTGGGGTCTCTTAGAGCCCTAGCTACAAGGATGAACATTTTTATGATGGACAAGACAATTTTATGGTGTTTTAAAATACTCCAACAAATGTAGGATATGAAAAAGACTATTTTGAACATCAACCCTTAGAGGACAAAGATGAATATCTCCTAAGGTTGATTGAATCAGGTGCTAGATTGCCATCAAACTTTCTTATAGAATAATTGTATACCTTTCTTAGATTAAAAAATAAACAATGATAGTAATCCCTCAATCATATTACAAAATCCAAAATTTGTTATTCTAGCAAAGGAAAGGAATCAATCATAGACTCAACACCTAAAGATTAAGATCTTGCCACCAAGATCAAGAAAATAAGTCAATGGTATGTAGACCAAATTATCATGGACTTAATTGACTCTTTAGCTACAACTTCAATACGTAACGATGCTTCCAAATAATAAGAGAATGTAGTGAAACAAATTTAGCATAATTGATATTAAAACAAATATATGATAGATCATGGCATTTCAAGTGAACAAAACAAACCTCAAGAGGTTTTATAAAATGCTTTCCCAAACATAGAGCACACTTTTTTCAATCGCCAAGAACCTCTTATACCTTCACAAAACCAAGGGATGAAACACATAGTACATATTGAGGAGATTGTTCAAAACACTTTTTCAAGTTCCTCTCAACCAATGTGCACTTTGGTGAATTAACCACAAACTCCCCAAAATCAATAAAACACTTATAATTCATAGGAGTATATTTTAGAGAATTTTCATTAACCCAAAAATTAGTGGCCCACCTACTCAACTCAAGAGTAAACAACAACAAAGTTATATATCATAGGCTTTACATCCCTAAAAAATCAATGTAATAGGGTAACATACCACCCCAATGGAATTATATTCCACACATTAATACACCAAACATGAAAGAGTGGAATTTGATAAAAGAAATTATGTCATGATTAGATATAGGAAACTAAGTCAAGAAATACAAGTTTGATGTGATATGTCCATATCCACTCAACTTGAGTATTCTTCAAGTCTCCTTTCCACCTCATTTTGAGGCACCTAAATTTGAAAAATATAAAGGTAAAGGTGACCCTCATCAATATATTCAATCATTTTTTGTCTTGTGCCAAGAGGTATCCTATAGCGGCATTAATTTTCTTTGATTATTTCCACAAATTTTAGGATAATAAGCTTTAGACTAGATCATTAAGCTACCTAAGGGATTTCTGGTACATTGGAATGATCTATATAAAAAAAATGGTTAACCACTTCTCTTAAAATATTGAACATGAGTTGACTATGGTCGAATTGTGTAAATCCAAACAATGAGATGGATAAAGCTTCAAAACATATATACAATGATGGAGAGTGTTGGATAAATGCTTTAAACATAATTTTATAGACAAATAAACAACATATATTTTTACATAGAACCTACACCCTAAGGTGGTGCATAATCTAAGGCTCACTTGTGCAAATACATTCAAATAAATTATAGACAAGGGTGTTTAGATTGAGAAGGTGCTTATCACTAAAGGCCTTGTCAATATTTATTCATAGGTTCAAACATCAAATCAGACCCAATTACCTATTCAATCTATTTCAATATAGAAACCTAAAACATTTAATAATAAAAATAACATGGTTGGGAATGGAGTAATTAAATCTAGACATGTATAAATAGTGTAGGCTTCCCCAACTCCAAATGTCCAATTAGCTCCCCCTAATACACTAACTACTTTGCAAAAGGTCCTCCCACAAAGTGGATTAAATAAATATAGAGTCTTTATCAAGTTGGAAAACTTGTTGAGGTTGTATTCCAAAAGCTCATAGTAGCTAATTTGATTATGTGGCCTATACCAAGGCCATTTCCTAAAGATCAATCCAAACCTAATTAGTATTAGGTAGATGAGTTTTGTAAATTCCATTATGTTATTGGCCATGGTGTTTATTGATGTTCTAAATTACAACATATTATTTAATATTTTATTGAAAGCAATGAATTTGAAATCAAATTTGCTCTACAAAACACTAATCAGGATATGGACATTTACAAAAAGCCATTTCTTAAACATAGTCAACAACTGGCAAGAAATAATTAAAACCAAGGACAAAATTAGTAGAAACAATACCAAGGCTATAATAATAATCAACATGATCATAATCAAGATGATAATACCCATGTTAATAACCTAAGTTATAACAACATGCCTTATGATTACAATAACATCATGGGGTATATTTATGCAAATCATGTTACTACCATCACTATAATTTCTTGTGAATTATATCATGCTTCTCAAAGTTCTAAACCCCTCATTATAGGTTCAACACCCTCCCCATAAAATAACATCACATAGACTATAATTAATTTTATTACAACTTTATTTTTGTGGGTTACCATTTTTGGACCCCCTTCTAATTATAATGGCTCCTTACTGACTCAAAATTACATAAGAATAACTAGACACTTGTGAGTCACCCACCAAGTGCCTTTGCCTTCATTTTTTAATTATAATGTCTCTATTTTTGTTATAAATTTCATAGTCACAACTAAACAATCGTGAGTCACCCTCAAGTGCCCTTTTCCCTCTCTTACCACTGGACTCAATGACAACATTATGCCTATAGATCAAAAGTTGAATACTATACTAAATAATGCTAAACCTTCTCATGATACTGTTTGAAATCCATATAGTATCTTGGACCAAGTAATTAAAATCCCTATGCAAATTTGTATCTTAGATATTTTATGTGTGTTTAAAGTCCATAGAACTATTTTAAATGACCTTCTTCAAGAATCTACTTTTCCCCAAAATATTAACCCTAAACATTTCCAAAAACTTATAGGGAATTTTTCTTCATTATGATAGGTTACATTTGATTAAAGAGACATGTCCACTCTTTATCCTAGCAATAACAACCCTTTGTCTATTGAGGTCATCATTAAAAACCATAAAATCAAGTGGGTTACTATAGATAATGGTTTTGGGTTAAAAAAAGTGTCCTTTAAGATAGTACAATGATTGGGTTATACTATGAAAGACATCCAACCATAGAAAATTACAATCAAGGCATATTACAATTCTAAAATAGAATCTTCTACTATTATCTATTTTCCAATCATTATTGGGTCTATGTCCCATCATACTTTGTTACATATTATGGATATTGAGTTTATTTATATAATACTTCTTGTTCATCCTTGGATCCATGAAGTATGAACCATCCCATCCACTTTACATTAGTGCCTCAAATTCCCCCATGATGGTTTTTAAGACACCATTCCTATTGATTTGTAGCCTTGTGAGCATTAAAAACACCTAGAGGTTAAATTTTTTAATTATAACTATTATCTTGGTTCTAACTTCATTGCAAAGAAAAATAAGGAAATAATTTTGCATCCAAAAAAATCCAATTATATCAACCCAAGTGACCTTGTTTCCACTTCAATTGATCTATTTCCCATAACCTTTATAAAATAGGTTATTATAGATGATATAGGCATCTCCACATACTATCTTAAAGATGCCTTCCATATTGCTAAGTTTCCCAAGTCTCCCAAATATTTTGGAAAATCAAAACCTTCCAAAATCCCTTGCAGACCCAACATGATTTCTCAAAATAATAAAGATACATAGAAACCACTAATGGTATTTTTACCTGCTACTTTACCGAATCAGAATAGGGAAGCTTTCCCTTAAGGAGACTAGTTATATCCTATCCCTAATCAGATTATGGATAATTTTGATTATATAAGAAAAGGCCTCAAGCCACAAGAGCAAGGAGTATTGGAACCTTTATTAGATGATAAACCTAACATAAATCAAGGTCTCACATTCATACCACCCAGGGGTGACATCATGACTTTTAATAGTGACTCTTCTAAATCAACTAGTAACAAGACTCCTAACATAATGTAGCATCCCATTATGGTATTTATAATGAGATTGTTGACACATATTTATTTTACTCAAATTCTATTATGACTATCATGCCTGATTGTTCCCTTTGCCTTTTCCATATTGATCTCATTGATTAAGACCAATAAAATTTGATCATATGCCTTGATGAATTTTAGAATGAAGAATCTATTATAGAGTACATGGGCCTCGAAGATGGATTACCAATTGGTGATCATAAATAAGGATTTGATTTTTCTTTGGATGATTTTGCTTACTTTGGAGAGAAAAGAAACTTCCTTGGTCATGAAAAAGATAAAAATTGAGATCCTTGAGTGAAAACATTTTTGATGCACTCATTAGTTAAGTAAATAGTACATAAAAAAATAAGCCCTTGAGTGAAAACCTATTTTAGGCACTCTTGGATGGGTAAGTTTTCCCATCTCTAAAGGATTCACATGGTCTGTCATTACATCAGAATAGTGACAAGTCTTTGATTATCTTACTCTTGACTTTCTTGAGATATTTGCAAGTTGGCCATTACCTAAATCGGTGGCTTTATATTCATCACATTATCTAGAGATTTGGTAAGAACAACCATAAACTATAGAAGAAGTAGAAGATCAGGATCAAACACTACCTTATTCTATAATATGGTTCTACACTCCTTGTAGAAAATACTACTTAAGTAAACTTGGGAATATACGATGATCCAAAAATTGTTTATCTAGGGGCCTCCCTCATTGATGAGGATCATGATCATATTATTACTACTCTAAGAGATTTCATTGATATATTCACATGGGCTTACTTTGACATGCTAGGCTTAGACCCTGACTTGGTTTTGCATGGACTTGTTATTCATCTAGATGCTTAACTAGTCAAAAAAAAATTGAGGAAGATGTATCCACACATCATTATTTTGGAAAAAATCTTTTGTTAAAAGAATAACTATAAAAATTATTAGGAACAGGATTCACTAGACCAATGGAATATTTTGGATGGATATCAAACCTAACTCTATTCATAAAAAAGACATAGGGTATATGAATTTGTACTGATTTCAAAGATATCAACAAGGAATGCACCAAATATGGTTTTTATCTACCCAACATGAACATGATTGTCAACTCTACTGCTAGGTATGAGATGTCCCTTATGGATGGATTTTTTGGATACAATCAGATCAAGATATCCCTAAAATACAAGTACAAAATTGCATTCACCAAATTATGGGAAACATTCTATTATCAAGCCATACCATTTGTCTTGAATAATGCTAGGGCCACATATCAATGTGCTATGATTGTCATCCTCTATGACATGATGCATGATATTATTGAAGACTATTCTGATGAAATCCTAGATAGATCAAGAACACATGCCAAACATCTTGATATTCTATGAAGAATATTTGAGATACTTCATGAGTATAAGGTCCATCTAAATCCTAATAAGTGTGTCTTTGGTGTAAATTTAAGAAAATTATTAGGTTTTATTGTATCCTAAATAGGGGTCAAAGTAGACCTTACTAAGGTCAAGGCCAATGTTGAAATTCCTCCACCTTCTAATCCTAAATAGCTTTGTATCCTTCAAGGGAAGATCTAGTCTATTCACAAGTTATTTTCATAACTAGAAAATAAGTTCCACCCATTTACACATCTCTTAAAGAAAGGGGTCATGCTTCAATGGGATAAAGACTATCAATTATAATTTTCAAAGATTATAACATACTCAGTCAACCTACCAATTTTGAGACTGCCAACACCTAGAAAACCATTACTTCTTTATATTTTAGTGACCAAGAATGCATTAGGGGCACTCTTAGCCTAACATGATGATCAAGGCAAGGAACATGTAGTTTATTATTTGATCCACACATGTATGGCTTATGAGCATAACTATACATATATTGAGAGGGTGTGTTTACTTATGGTTTTTGTATCACAAAAGCTATGACACTATACGTTTAATAAAAAAACTATTATCATCACTAAAGTGGACCCCCTTGAGTATTTATTATCCAAAAAAACTCTTATAGGTTGCATGAATAAATGGCTCATCCTCTTAATCAAATATTATATCGATTACGAAAACCAAAAGGGTATTAAGGGGTTGGTTATTATTGATCAAATTACTAGAGTCCCTATTATTAATATGCAAACACTTATACTTTATTTTCTATATGATTTTATTATGAAAATAAAAGAAGTATAATATGAACCTGAATAATGGACACTATACCTTGATGTCTCCTTTATATATCTTGGATCTAGAGCATATATTTTGTTGATTACACTATAAGGAGATATGATTCCCATGGTGTTTCATATCAATTTTTATTATACCAAAAATATGGCTAAGTATGAATCACTTATTATAGGCCTTGACTTTGCATTAGAGTGGGATATCTAGTACTTAATGGTCTATGGGGATTCCTAATTGATTATCAATCAAACCACAAATCATTATTAGACTAGAGATGACAAGTTTGTACCCTAAAAGAATATTGTGGATAATTTCAAGACTCATTTCACATCTATAAAATTTTAACAAGTGCCATAGGCCAATACATATTCTATCGATGTAACAAAAATAATTGTTTCCATGATACAAATTGATAGCAGTGTTAAAGCTTATTAGTTTCTCATTGAAAATCTTCTACAACCTGCTCATGTTTTGCTAGATTTAGAAAAGGTATGTACCATTTTATGTCTCAATCCTGTGCCTAAGATACCCTGGTTTCAAGATATTTATAATTATTTTCATGACCATGTTTTCCCACCTAACCTTTCCAATAATTATAAGAAACTTTTCCTTCATCAAGTAACCCATTATACCCTCCTTGGAAACATGCTTTATCATAAAGGCTATGATGGAAATTTAATCTTTATTTATCTTTCAAATAATATATTAATGTTAAACTTTCACACCCTTCCTAAAAAATTGAACCTAATTAATTTTTTTTATCCTTACTCGAATTGCTTTGGCAAGGGCCATCTATGCAATATTTGACTTTGATACCCACTTTTAGCATGTTTAAATTTATCTTTCTTGATTGATATAATTATAGTTATTGAAGTAATAATTCTAGTTGTAGACACAAAAAATATGTCACACAAACATGCGTAACTCCCTGTGTTAAAACCCCCTAGGCCTATTTTAATAGTAATAATAATTAATCTCCCTAACCCATAATTTTACCCCTCACACAGTTAATTTAAAATACTTAATTAAGTTAATTAAAAAATCCTATTGACACATTACCTGGCCACCTTGATTTATGACTAATTATCCTTTGATGAGTCACTGAAAGACCTAGTCCCCTTATCCTAACTACCTAAGACTTCTTTCTCCTTCCAAACTAAATTCCTAAACAACTACTTCCTCCCTAACCTCCTATTTTTACCATTTTATAATAGGTGTCACATTTGGAATGCACAATAATAGAAAATAGGCCAAGAATAAAAAGGTTTACCTATTTTAGAGCCACTAACATTAGTCAACCCATGGCCAATATCAACAAGTTACCTACTAATGTCAGTGGGATCATCGACATCAGCAATATAATCCAAACTCCAACCTCTAGTTCAAGTCAACAAAAATTAATAACATTAATTATTACTCTCATTCAAGCTCTTGGAATTCTATTTTTAAAATCTAAGATTACAATCACCCTATGTAAGTCAATCACCATCAGTAACTGAGCTCTTGAGGACCAACAACATCCGCTTGTTCTCTCTATTAAGGCATTCAGGTTCAGACTCATAGAGAGAAACAATCAACCTGGCACTTATCATTCAATGACCACCACGTCTAAGTATATCACTGATACTATAGGTTGTTTAAATATTTATTCTTATATTTCTTTATATCTACCCTACACTAATTTATGCACTTCTGACCATATCTCATGAGGGAGTTACAAACCTTCCTTACTTGTTTCTGATTGCATGCATACTAAACCCCTGACTAGACTTAACCAAGTCATAAACATCCTCTTATAACTCTCTCAACCTCTCTAACCTGAGCCAAACCATTTCTTTGACCCAAAAAATCCTTCTACAATCTCCCAAATAATTATTTCCCCTATAGAGCTTGGTAGCATAATTGACATTGGTCACCTCATTACTAACCTCGGTAGCATAACTGATATCGGTCACACACCTACCAATGTTGGTGACTTTCAATTTATTAACCTCTTCAAAACCTACCTAAACAACTTCTAAAACACCAGAAAAACACCTCACCTACATCTTGTCACTCTCTTCTATGAATAGGTTGTTTAAAATGGTAATTTTATCTCTCTTTTACTCTCTATTTAACTTTATTTTAGTTATTTATTATTATTTTTTCCTCTCAAAAGTGGACCGTCATCTCTAGGAAAGTTTCACACTTCCTAAAACAAGCACATAGCTTGGTAGCCCACTCATTTATCTACTAACAAACATCTTGTGGTAGTGTTTTCTTATTTGCAGGTAGTCCTCCCCAGCCAACGAGGAGTGCTCACAATGTTTGGATACAACGTGCAAACCAAATCTGGGTTCATTCTAATCACTTATCCCCATCCTTCTCTCTATTTTCCTTTAAATTCAAAATAGACAAAATTTAGGGAAACACTAGTTTTCTCATTAATCTATCAGCTTAAGTAGTTGTATTGTCCTATAACTTGTGAATTGGCATAGAATGTGATTTTGATTGATAGATTTGACAGAGAAGTGAACATTGGTAGATAGTGACATAATTGTATTGAATTTGTTAAATTTTGTGAAGTTATTTTATTTTATCTTCTTGTTTAAGCATCAATAAATGAAATATTTTATTTCATATTGCTCAAATTACAATTGATGACTAGAAAATATTAGCTGGTAGTACAAGAGGAAAATTTAAGTTTGATCACCATAATTTAGTGGTTTTTATTGAAGTCATTTTCATATGAATGATTTAATTATGTAGTAATAATCAAAATACTAAAATCAATATATAATGGATATACGGTATGAATTTTGTTTTCAAGGCAATTGAAAACCTTTCAAGGCCTCTACTACATGATAAGTTTGATTCAAAGATGGCATAACAAACACAGTTTAGCAAAGATATGACTCATAGTAGCTTTTGTATGGTCTTCGATTGAGTTATTTTCATAATAATTCATAAGGTATTATTTCAAGGTTCTAAATTATGGTTATGACAAGTCGAGATTTTATTTCCCAAGTATGTCGAAAAAAGTAAGTACATGTTTCATTAATTTCATTAAATGAAATCAACCCATTCAAATTGGAGCCAACTCTTCTACCACAAATTGATGCAAATACACATCAAATACCGTACATTTAGGCTTTATGACTTCATCTAAGAGGTAAATCTATTTGGGTGAAAGCTTATCACATACTTCTTATTTCTATTAAATCTAAAAATTGAAATTGACATCCAAGAGAGTATAGGTTTAATTGGTTGACAACAAATAACATTTAATTCATTAGAAAATGAGTTTGGATACTTTTGCTTGGATTTTGAACCATCTATTTTTAGAAATCAAGATGAAATCCTATAGGAGAAAATTTATGGAGATAGGAGACCAAGAATACTCTGCAAATTTGGTTTGGATAGCAAGCACATAAGATTTATAAAACATTCCTCTTAGGTGAATCTTTAATGGACTCACTAAGACATTTTTTTCTTACAAGTATGGTATGATTTCTAGTCCTGTTGAAGTTATTTTTAAAGATAGATATTCACCTTAGTATTTACCATGTGATGCATGACTTTACCTTTAGTATTCTCATCTAAATATTCATTTCAAAATTTGTATGTTGTTCAAAATCAATTCAGGGATCTAAATCTGATTTTTAGCTAATAAATGAGTTATTGGGTTGATTTTCAACAAATATATGAGTTTTTGGGTCAATGTTTTGAGCTAATATGAATGTGGTTTACTAGAAATAAACTTTGGTTTTTTGGGTTGACAAAATATATGTAGCATTAGTATTTTTCATCCATGATTTGATGGGCCTACTTACAAAGATTTTATGCTGAAATTTTTGGTCTTTTAAAGAAGAAAGTTGATTTTTCTTGGGTTTTTAATAAATAGTTTGATGCATATTATGCATACATGAAAGGGGAAAATTCATGGTTGTATTGAGCATGAAATCATGATTTTTTTATAAGAATATATCAATTTTTAAATATTTCTACTGTGGAAAATTCCATTTTTTGTAATACATAATTTTTTACTATGTTAAATTTGACATCCAAATGATCGTCACCGTCAAACCAAAAGTTTTGAATGTCAATTTTAAACATGTCAAAAAAAATAGTAAAATGACATTTTTAAGAAAAATAAAAGTTACTTTGTGTTAATATTGGTTTCATTTTTCATATTCTTCAGCAAAATATTTTTTTGGGTAAAAGCTCGAGGCTGAATAAACAACATTTTTAGTTTTAATAATATTGAATATATTTGAGTGGGATTATCTTGATCAAATATTGGTGCAATTTTTCATATTGGATTATTGAGAAATTATGGTCAACTATTTTTATTTCTAGTCATGTTTGATTTATTTAAATGTGTTGAACTTATATTTTTGGGTCATTTAAAATGATGGGCACCCACCCATGTGTTAGAGTAAGTGTCAGTATTATTTATTTTATTTAATTTAAATGTCTTCATTAAATTTCACTTATGAAATTTAACCTAACATTATAAAGTGACTTAATATCATTTTATAACACCTAAGTTAATTTTATAAACCTAACTTTAAAGTTAGTTATCAAATAGACTAACTACCTTGAAGGTTTTAAAAGAAGAAGACTTGTTCATTTCAAAGGGGAACTTCAATAGGTAACTAGAAAATAATTTTTCCATTTCATTTGGTTCTTAACATGTGAGTAACAAGTCTCTAAGATGCTTCACTATTCATAGAAGATCAATCATCGCATACTCTGACAATGTAGTCTCTCACTCATTGAATACAGGTATATCCATTTCATTACAAGTTATTTCTAATTATTTAATTGTTGCATCAGTCTCTAATGTTTTGATGAATTCATATTTTATTCATATGCACAAAGATTCAATTGGCCCAATACCAATGAATACACCATGCAATGCATGGTAGGATGTTGACTTCATTACGCTGTAAATGTCCTATCTCAAAATTTGTATCTCATGAAAACCAATATTTATGAATAAAATATGTTCTTATTCATTCTCAAAATATCTTGTTATAATTGACTTGGCTGCATGCTTTCAATCCTACATTTTATTAGACAGTTTTATTTTATGTTTCTTCTTAGCTAGTTATCACATATTTTACTAGTAGTTGTTAGTTAGTTTGCTTCATGGTAGTTAGTCACTTTGTTTTAGTTTTTTGTACTTAGTTGGTTTTCTTTCCTTTTGTTAGTTTTTCATAGTTAGTTTTTTTTTTTAGTTAGTTTTCCTTCATAGATTTGTGTTTCTCCTTCTCCTTCGTCTTGTCTACTACTTGTAATCTTTTTTCTTCATGATTATAAATATTTTCATAAATATTGTAATTTTGAAAGACTTGCTTATAATAAGTGCATGCATAAATCAAAACATGAATTTCTAATCGATGATCAACACTCAAAGCATTCACATGACTTTAATCCTCCTGAAAGCATACCTAAATTTTTATATAATATTTCTATTTGGAATCACTTTTCCTAGCATTAATGACAAATCCATCTAATGCCCATTGAAACCAAAATATAATCATCTCCAAAAAGACACTTTTAACCTAAAAATATATCAAGTTCATTGTTTAAATGTTTAACTTGACTTATCTAAAACCCATTATGTGCCTTGTATTGATATTTCAGTCATATGACCTTCATGATTAAACTGGTCCAATTCCAACTTGAACTTCATGATAGGTGAAAGGGGTGATTTTTTGGCATGAAATTTTTTAGTATCAATAAATTTAGCAACTCTATTTGGGAACAAACCAAGTTTATTTCTTTTTTGATTAATTTTCTTTAAGTTACTTACAATGATCAGAACTAGTTGCCAGTTTTGGTCATGGATCTTTCCATATTCACTAACAAATCATAAATTAAAGTGTTCTCTATTGATATATTTCATGCAAATTCTTTATTGGGTTTTGATTCAAATGACATTTTATAGGAAATTCTTTCCTTCATCAATCTCATTTAGAATAGAAATCATCCATCCTTAGAAATCTGGGTTTGTTTGAACTTCTGAGAAGGTGAATATTTTCAAATATTTTTTCAATTCTTTTTATTAAATTTTGTAAAAAATAATCATTCTTATAGACCAATAATAAACCTTGTCCCTATGTTATGGATGCAATTACTAAGTTTACCTTTTAGGCCGATTGCCATACAACAAAATATATTTATGATGCAATTTCTATAAAGTTGCAAACCAAATTTAAAGCCCGTTTCATCTCAAAATCACATCTTAAACTTGAATGTTAGTCAATCCTCTTTATCTAATGAGATCAATCATCCCTTTTTAGAAAATAAGAGGTTAAGAGATAAAATCTGTGAAGATAACCTAGATAAACCTTCAGTAATTATTTTCATGAAGAACATGATTAGCCAAAATTTGATTTTTTATTCAATTTTAATAACATTTTTTTCAATCATTCTTCATGTGATGGTCAAATAGAGAAGAAAATAATGAATTTTACTTAGGTAAATTATCCTAAATCTTTTTATAAATCTCAAAATTCTATTTTAAATGATGAATTTATTTCATATGTTTCAAATGATGATGCTTCATTTTCTGATTTTGACTCAAAATTGGAAGATTTCTTCAATTCAGATTTAACATCAAATTGCATTATTAGCAATAAGGTTAATAACCTTTATGATTTAATTATTGTGTATACTATATTCAAAGCTTCCGAGAATCATTCTATCAAGATTTTAGATAACTCACCTCAACAAATCAATAATTCCCATCATTCAGACATAGAATCAAGAAACATAAAGTCTGAATATGCCATTGATCTAAGTAGTTTAAAATTAGAACCTTATTTTCAATGTGATTTCAATTGTCTAAGTGGTTTAAATGAGGATTGTGTGACTTTATTTGAAAATTTAAGCCTGAAATCATGCTTCAACACTAAAAATGATAACCATATAGTTTTAAATTCGTTGAAAGAGCATGTGTCCATACCTAAAATGAATTATTCTTCCATGTTTTGATTTCAAAGATTTTCACATATATGTCAATCCTCATTTTATCTCTAATTTTTCAAAGCCTGTCTAAAGTGAGATTAGTCATATGTCATTTAATATCATGTTTGGAAATCTCAAAGCTCATAATGAAAATGAAGTTAACTCAAATGTGGATGAATTAATAAAAAAACCATGTTTTGTTTGAAGACTCATGCACATCATCTTTTGTTTTAATCAATAATCATCCCTCTCTTAAAACAATAGAAAATCAGTAGGTAAATAGTCAAAATTTTGATTTAAACATTTTAATACGTTCTTTCATTATGTCATTTTATGGATACTTGGTTGGTCTGAAGATTTTTATGTCACTAAACTTATATGAAAATCATGTCAAATATGACCAAATGCTTTGGATTTTCTTTTTCATAATAGATTCACACATATCTTTCATGTTATTGACCAAATATTACATCTATGTTATTTTTTGTTATGTCTTACAATGGAATTTTTTTGACAGTGGTTATATTTTCCTTCCTTCTTTGTTGTATATAGTCTCTATTTTTTTATTTTATATTTCTTCCTTTACTTGTTCCTATTTTGGTTTTCTTACTATTTTCTTTCATGTTCTTGTTTATTGTCCTTTCAACTATTGGAAATCATTTGAGAGTGTTTATTGGTATTGGTGAATCAATCAGATTCTTGTGCATATGGAGGTAATTTTTATTTCATATAAACAATATATTTTCATGTTTTAATCATTAAATCTTTAGTAAATTCAAGTGAACTAGGAACTTATTACATGTAAGATACTGACTTTTAGATTTAGTGATGTAAGAATTTTGCAACATAATCATCCAAACCTCACTTCCTAGTTGATTATTTTACCCTTATACATGCAACATTATTTGGAAAATTCATCACTAATAGCGAAAAATCATGATGATGGGTCTGTGCATAACAATTTGGGAAATAATTGCCTAGATTGTACTCTCAAAGTGCTATTTTTTTTTAAATTTTATTGTAGCCCGATCCCGCATGAAAAAATGGTTAGAAAGGGTGATAATGTTAATGCTAAATTTTTTCACCCCTCCTAAAAACTTACACCTAATTAAAATTTTGTTGTACTTACTCTAATTGCTTTAGAAGGGGCCATCTATGCATTATTTGACTTTGATACTCATTTTCAGCATGTTTAAATTAATCTTGTTTGGTTGATATGATTATAATTATTTAAGTAATATTTATAACTTTATCATTAATCTATTAGCTTGAGTAGTTATAGTATCCTATAACTTGTGAATTGGCATAAAATATGATTTCAATTGACAATGATAGAGAAGTGAACATTGGTAGCTAGCGACATAATTATAGTGAGTTTGTTGAATTCTATGAAGTGGTTTTATTTGATCTTCTGGTTCAAGTGTCAATAAATGAAATATTGTGTTCATAATGCTCAAATTACAACTAATGACTAAAAAATATGAGCTGGTAGTACAAGATGAAAATGTAAGTTTAACCAATGTAATTTGACATTTTTTTTCAATGTCATTTTCATATGAATGATCTAATTGTGTAGTAATATTCAAAATAATACAATCAGAACATAATAGATATAAGGTATGAGTTTTTTTTCAAGGAAATTAAAAACCTTGGAAGGCCTCTACTACATGCTAAATTTGACTTAAATATGGTATAACAAACCCCTTCTAGTAAAGATATGACTCATAGTAGCTTCTATATGGTCTTAGATTGAGTTATTTTCATAATAATTCACAAGGTGTTATTTCAAGGTTCTAAATTATGGTTTATGACAAGTCAATATTTTATTTCCCAAGTATGTTGAGAAAATCAAGTACGAGTTTCATTAATTTCATTAAATGAAATTGGTCCATTCAACTTGGATCCAACTCTTCTACCATAAATCAATGCAAATACACATCAAATATCACATTTTTTAGGCTTTATGACTTCATAGTGAATGCATGTCACATACCTCTTATCTCTATTAAATCTAAAAATCCAAAGTTATGGCTAGGAGAGTACAAGTTTAATTGGTTGACAATGAAAAACATTTAATTCTTTAAAAAATGAGTTTGGAGATTTTTGTTTGGATTTTGAACCATCCATTTTACAAAATCAAGATGAAACCCTATAAGAGAAAATTTTTGGATCCAGGAAACCAAGAATACTCTAAAAATTTGGTTTGGATAATAAGCACATAATATTTATAAAACATTCCTCTTAGGTGAATCTTTGATGGGCTCACTCAAGCATTTTTTTCTTGCAAGTTCGGTATGACTTCTTGTCCTATTGAAGCTATTTTTGAAGATAGATATTCACCTCAATATTTACCATGTGATGCATGATTTTTACCCTAAGTATTCTCATATGAAGATTCATTTCAAAATTTGTTTCTTGTTCAAATCAATTTAGGGATTAAAATGTGATTTTCAGCAAATAAATGAGTTGTTGGGTCAATTTTCAATAAATATGAGTATTTATATCAACTTTTGAGTTAATATAAATGTGGTTAGCTAGAAATAAACTCTTTTTTTGTGTTGAAAAAAAAATTTAGCATTAGTATTTTTCATCCATGATTTTATGGGCTTGATTACAGAGATTTTATGGTGAAAGTTTTATTCTTTTAAACAAGAAAGTTGAATTTTCTTGGGTTCTCAATAAATAATTTGATGCATATTCCTATGCATACTTAAAAGGAGAAAACTCATGGTTGTATTGAGAATAAAATCATGAATTTTATATAAGAATATTTCATTTTAGAAAGCTTTCTACTATGGAAAATTCCATTTTTTACAATACATAAAATTTTACTATGTTAATTTTAACATCCAAATGACCATCACCGCAAAACCCAAAAAAACTAGTATGATAGCCATTTGAATGTCAATTTTAACCCTATTGGAAAATAGAGTAAAATAACAATTTTAAAAAAAAATCATGTTAATGTTGGTTTCATTTTTCATATTCTTCAGCAAAATATTTTTTTGGGTAAAAGCTCGAGGTTGAATAAATATTTTTTTTAGTTTTGATAATATTGAATGTATTTGAGTGGGATTATGTTGATCAGATATTAGTGAAAATTTTTATATTGTATTATTGAGAAATTATGGTCAACTATTTTTATTTCTAGTTATGTTTGATTTATTTAAATGTGTTTATCTTATATTTTTGAGTCATTTAAAATGATGGGCCCCCACCCACATGTTAGAGTAAGAGTCAGTCTTATTTATTTTAATTTATTTAAAGGTTTTCATTAAAGCTCACTTATGAAATTTAACTTAATGTTATAGAGTGACTTAATATAAATTTATAATGACTTAAGTAATTTTATAAATGTAACTTGAAAGTTCTTTATCAAACCGACTAACTACCTTAAAGGTTTTAAAAGAAAAAGACTTGTTCATTTCAAAGGGGAATTTAAATACGTAAGTAGAAAACACTTTTTCCATTTCATTCAGTTCTTAACATTTAAGTAACATGTCTTTGAGATGGTTCATTATTATTAAAATATTAATCATCACATACTCTGATGGCCTAGTCTCTCACTCATCGAATGTAGGTATATCTAGTTTCATTGCAAGTTATTTTTGACTATCTGATTATTTCATGAGCATATAATGCTTTGACAAATGCAGAGTTCATTCATATGTTCAAAGATTTGAATGGCTTGATACCAATGAAGACACATTAAATGCATGGTAGGATGTTGATTTTATGCTACAAATGTTTTATCTTAAAATTTATATCTCACAAAAACCAGTCTTTATGAATAATATATGTTCTTTTTCATTCTCAAAATCTCTTGTTGTAACCAATTTGGCTACATGCCTTCAATATTATATTTTATTAGATAGTTTTATTTTATGTTTCTTATTATCTATTTTATCTTTATTTCACTATTAGCTGTCAGTTAGTTTTCTTCATGGTAGTTAGTCTCTTTATTGTAGTTTTCTATTCTTAGCTAGTTTTATTTCCTTTTGTTAGTTGTTCATAATTTATTTATTTTATGTTTTGTTTAGTTAGTTTCCATTCATAAATTTTTGTTTTTCCTTCTTTTCTTCTTGTTTGATATTTGTTATATTTTCTCTTAATGATTATACATCTTTTCATAAAGATCATAATTTGAAAGACTTACTTATAATGAGTTTATGCATAAATTAGAACATGAATTTCTTGTTAGGATGTGGAGCTAAAAGGCTCAACTAGTGCAAATAGGGAGGAGGTTGCTGAGTTCCAAGGAGACCAGCGTTGGCAGAGTGTAGTGCACAAGGAAACTGACGATGGAAGGGTGGATAGGAAGGAAACTGACATCGGTAGGAGGTCGGCTGACGTCGGTCACCTCCAGGCAGACAGGGACCGACGTTGATCACCTGTGGCAGTTCCAGAACTGCTTGTTCCATGGACAATTAGTTCATTGAACCAAGTGTTTGCATGCAAAGGATATTTTTCATCTTGAGTTGCATGTCTAATTATTGTAATTAGGATAGTCTAATTATTGTATGCATGAGATCTATATAATAGACTCATAGGCTGTAGTGTAAAAGTGTAACTAGGGAGTAAGAGAGCTATAAGCTCCTTCTGAGAGAAGAGAGCAATGGAGTGTTCCTCCTAGTGCCACAGTACCAAGGTGGGTACTGGTTTAGAGAATCAACACGGTTCTTCATATTTTTATGATCTTAGTCAGTAGGATAGCATGGCTTCTTTTGGAGATCTATAATGGTGAGTAAGGTCTAGTGATTTGCAGGTAGCAGCAGAGAGCAGGAGATCTACTTGGAGTACAGTTGTGTACTTGACGTACTGGTAGCGTGTTACTGACTAGTTGGAGAGGTGAACATCAATTCTATATTTGAGTTGGTTGTTGGGACCGAGAGAGAGAGAGAGAGAGAGAGAGAGAGAGAGAGAGAGAGAGAGAGAGAGAGAGAGAGAGAGAGAGAGAGAGAGAGAGAGAGAGAGAGAGAGAGAGAGAATAAGGTCTTGAGGTGTGGTGAGCCTTTGAGATGGAAGAAGAAGTGGCATCTTCTTTATTATATATTCTTCTGAGTGATTACTAATACAATTGTGTATTGTCTCTCATATTCTTGTGTTGTTTCATATTTCTAGTTACTTATTGATTCTGGTTAAATTCCATGTTTAGTTGCTAATACAAGAAGTAATCATATGTGTTCTATTATTAGAGCAAGATCCTGACACGTGGTATCAGAGCATGTTTATTGTTCTAGGTTCCTGACATTTCTAATTGATGATCAACACTAGAATCATTCACATGACTTCAATCCTCCTAAAAGTAGACCTATATCTTTACGTAATGTTTCTATTTAGAATCACTTTTCCTAGCAATAATGACAAATCACTCTACTACCCATTGAAACGAAAATATTATCCTCTTTAAAAATATTATTTTGACCTAAAAATTAGTTGAGTTCATTATTTAAATATTGAGCTTGACTTATCTAAAATTCATTTTATGCCTTGTACTAATATTTTAACCATAAGACCCTCATGATTAAACTGGTTTGATTCTAACTTGACCTTTGTGATAGGTGAAAGGGATGATTCATTGGCATGGCACTTTTTGGCATCAACAAATTTGGTGATTACACTAGGGAACAAGCCAAGTTTATTTCTATTTTGATTAATTTTCTTTAAGTTGCTTTCAATGACAGAGCTGGTCACCAGTTTCAGTCATGGATGTTTCCACATTTACTAGAAGTCCAAAAATTAAAGCTTTATTTACTAATCTATTTCATGCAACTTCTTTATTTTATTTTGATTTGAATGATGTTTTACAGGAACTTATTTCCTTCATCAATCTCATTTGGAATGTAATTCATCCAACCTTAGAAATTTGGGTTTGTTTGAACTTCTTAGAAGGTGAATCTTTTCAAATATTTTCTCAATGCTTTTTCTTGGATTTTATAAAAGTTCCTCATTCTTCTAGACTAGGAATAAACCTTACCCTTATACTATGGGTGAAATTACTACCTTCATATTTTAGGCCAATTGCCATAAATAAACAACATTTATGATGTAATTTATACAAAGTCATGTACCAGATTCAAAGCTTGTTTCATCTAAAAATCCCATCTTAGACTCGAATGTTAGTCAATCCTCTTTATCTCATGAGATCAATCATCCCTTTTTAGAAAATATGAGGTTAAGAGATAAACTTTGTGAAGATAACCCAGATAAAACATCACTAGATTATTTGTATGAAGAAGATGATTGGCCAAATTTTGAGTTTTCATTTAATTTTAATAACAAGTTTCTAAATCATTCTTCATGTGATGGTCAAATAGGGGAGAAAATAATGATTTTTCTTGAGGCAAATTATCCTAAATCTTGTTTTGAATATCAAAATTCTATTTTAAATGATGACTTTCTTTCATATGTTTCAAATGATGATATGCTTCATTTTCTGATTTTGACACAAAATTGGAAGGTTTTTTTAGTTCAAATTTAACATCAGATTACATTATTAGAAATAAGGTTAGTAGCCCTTATGATATCATTATTGTGTATAATGCATTCAAAGATTTTGAGAATTATTCTATCAATATTTCAAACAACCTACCTCAAAAAATCAATAACTCCCATCATTCAGACATAGAAACAGGCAACATAAAGTCTAAAAGTGCTAATGACCTAAGAAATTTAAAATCAAAACCTTCTTTCCAATGTGATGTCAATTATCTAGGCGGTTTAAATTATGAATTTTTGCCTTTATTTGAAAATTGTAGCCTTGAATCATGATTCAAAACATAAAATGATAACCATACAGTTTTAAATTCCTTGAAAGAACCTATGTCTATAACTGAAATGCAGTATTCTAATACATGTCTTGATTTCAAATATTTTCACATATATGACAATCCTCATTTTATATATAATTTTTCAAAACATATCTAAATTGAGATTAGTCATACACCATTTAATATCAAGTCTGGAAATCTCAAAGCTCATGATGAGAATTAAGTTAACTCAAATGTGAATGAATTAACAAAAAAACATGTTTTATTTGAAGACTCATGCACATCAACTTGTCTTTAAATTAAGAATAATTCCTTACTTAAAACATCAAAAAATTAGTAGGTAAATAGTCCAAATTCTGATTTCAACATTTTATTGTGTGCTTTCATTACGCCATTTTTTGCATACTTAGTTGTTATAAATACTTTTATGTCACCAAAATTCTATGAAAATCATGCCAAATACAGTCATATGCTTTGTATTTTATTTCCAATAATATATTCATTCATATTTTTCATGTTGTTGAGCAAATATTACATTTATGTTATTTTTCATGATATCTTACAATGGAATTTTTTTGACAGTTGTTAGCTTTGCCTTCCTTATTTGATGTAAATATTATCCATTTTTGGTGTTTTAGATTTCTTCCTTTGCTTGTTCTTGTTTTGGTTTTCTTCCTATTTTATTTTGTGTTATTGTTTTTTGTCCTTACAGCTATTGGAAATCATCTAAGAGTATTCATTGGTATTGATGAATCAGTCAAATTCTTGCACATATGGAAGTAAGTCTTCTTTCATCTAAATAGTATATTTTCATGTTTTAATCATTTAATCTTTAGTAAATGCAAGTGAACTAGGATCCTATTATATGTAAGATACTTACATTAAAATTTAGTGATGTAAGACTTTTGTAACATAATCATCCAACCCTCACTTCCCAATTGATTCTTTTCCCTTTCTCCATGCCATGTTCACTAGACAATTCATCCCTGATGGTGAAAAATTATGATAAGGGGTCCACACATAATGATTTGGGAAAAAATTACCTAGATTGTACTCCTAAAGTGTTAAATTTTTTTGAATTTTATTACAACCTAATTCCACATGCGATAATGGCCAACAAGGTCACTAGTGTTAATGTTAAAATTTTTCACCCTTCTTAAAAACTTGAACCTAATTAAAATTTTGTTGTACATACTCTAATTGCTTTGGTAGAGGCCATATATGCATTATTTGACTTTGATACTCATTTTTAGAATGTTTAAATTCAGCTTACTTGATTGATATGATTATAGTTATTGAATCAATATTTTTGGTTTTCTCATTAATCTATCAACTTGAGTAGTTGTATTATCCTATAACTTGTGAATTGGCATAGAATGTGATTTTGATTGATAGCTTTGATAGAGAAGTGAACATTGGTAGATAATGACATAATTGTAGTGGGTTTGTTAAATTCTGTGAAGTGTTTTTATTCAATCTTCTAGTTCAAGTGTCAATAAATATAATATTGTGTTTCATAATGTTCAAATTAAAACTAATGACTAGAAAATATGAGTTGGCAGTATAAGATAAAAATGTAAGTTTGACTGACATAATTTAATGATTTTTATTGAATTCATTTTCATATGAATGATCTAATTATGTAGTAATAATAAAAATACTACAATCAAAATAATTCACAATAACCAACCAAGTAAGATGATCAATAACTCAATAAACCCCTTCTAGAAAAGATATGACTCACAATAGCTTCTGTATGGTCTTTAGTTGAGTTATTTTCATAATAATTCCCAAGGTGTTGTTTCAAGGTTATAAATTATGGTTTATGACAAGTCAAGATTTTATTTCCCAAGTATGTTGAGAAATTGAAATATGAGTTTCATTAATTTCATTAAATGAAATCAGCCCATTCAACTTTTGATCTAACTCTTCTACCACAAATCGATGCAAATACACATCAAATATTGTATTATTAGGATTTATGACTTCATATAAGAGGTAATAATATTTTGGTGAAGATTTTCACATATCTCTTATCTCTATTAAATCTAAAAACCAAATTTATGGTTAGGGGAGTATAGGGTTAATTGGTTGACAACAAATAACATTTAATTCATTGAAAAATGAGTTTCAAGATTTTTGTTTGGATTTTGAACTATCTATTTTGTGAAATAGAGATAAAAACTTATAAGATGGAATTTATGGAGCTAGGTGACCAAGAATACTCTACAAATTTTGTTTGGACAACAAGAACATAAGATTTAGAAAACATTCCTCTCAGGTGAATCTTTGATGGGCTCACGCAAGCATTTTTTTTCTTGCAAGTTTGGTATGATTTATTGTCATGTTGAAGCTATTTTTGAAGATATATATTCACCTCAATATTTTACATGTGATGCATGATTTTACCCTGAGTATTCTCATCTAAATATTCAATTCAAAATTTATCTACTATTCAAAATCAGTTTGGGGATCAAAATCTGATTTTCAGAAAATAAATGAGTTATTGGGTCAATTTTCAACAAATATATGTGTATTTGGGTTGATTTTTTTAAGCTAATATGAATGTGGTTTTCTAGAAATAAACTCTAGTTTTTTGGTTTGACAAAAAATTATCAACATTAGTCTTTTTAATCCATGATTTGATTGGCCTACTTATAGAGATTTTATGTGAAAGTTTTGGTCTTTTAAAGAAGAAAGATGATTTTTCCTAGGTTTTCAATAAATAATTTGATGCATATTCATATACATACTTGAAAGGGTAAAATTTATGGTTTTATTGAGAATAAAATCATGATTTTTATAAGAATATTTCATTTTGAAAAGCTTTCTACTGTGGAAAATTCCAATTTTTTGCAATACACATAAAATTTTACTATGTTAAAGTTGACAACCAAATGAACGTCACCATAGACCAAAAAAAACTATGATGACCATTTGAACATCAATTTTAAAACTATCAAAAAACATAGTAAAATGACATTTTTTAGAAAAATAAAAGTTGTTTTGTGTTAATATTGGTTTCATTTCTCATATTCTTCAACAAAATATTTTTTTTTGGGTAAAAGATCAAGGCCGAATGAACAACATTTTTAGTTTTGATACTATTGAATGTATGTGAGTGGGATTATCTTGATCAGATATTGGTAATTTTTTTTATATTGGATTATTGATAAAAATATGGTCAAATATTTATATTTCTAGTCATGTTTGATATATTTAAATGTGTTGAACTTGTATTTTTAAGACATTTAAAATGATGGGGCCCCACCCTTGTGTTAGAGTAAGTGTCAGTCTTATTCATTTTAATTTATTTAAATGTATTCATTAAATTTCACTTATGAACTTTAACTTAATGCTATAAATTGACTTAATATCATTTTATAATGACTTAAGTTAATTTTATAAACCTAACTTTAAATTTAGTTATCAAACCGACTAACTACATTGAAGGTTTTAAAAGAAGACTTGTTCATTTCAAAGGGGAACTTAAAAAGGTAACTAGAATTTTTTTTTCAATTAATTTGGTTCTTAAAATATGAGTAACAAGTCTCTGACATGGTTCATTGTTCACATAAGATCGATCATTGGATACTATGATGGCCTAGTCTATCACTCATTGAATGCAAGTGTATCCAGTTTCATTGTAAGTTATTTTTTATTATCTAATTGTTTCATGAGTATCTAATGTTTTGATGAATGCAGAGTTCATTCATATGCACAAATATTTTAATGGCCTAATACCAATGAATACACCATGCAATGTATGCCAGGATGTTGACTTCATTACACTACAAATGTTCTATCTCAAAATTTGTATCTCATGAAAACCAATCTTTTTGAATAAAATATATTCTTGTTAATTCTCAAAATATCTTGTTATAACTAATTTGTCTACATTCCTTCAATCTTATACTTTATTATATAGTTTGTTTTATGTTTCTTGTTAACTAGTCATCCTTTATTTTATTGGTAGTTATTAGTTAGTTTGATTCATGGTAGTTAGTCTCTTTGTTGTAGTTTCCAATTCTTAGTTTTCTTTCCTTTTGTTAGTTATTTTTATTTAGTTTATTTTATTTATTTTTAGTTAGTTTCCCTTCATATCTTTGTGTTTCTCCTTCATCTTATTCTTGTGTGCTACTTGAAACCTTTTATCTTCATGTTTATAAATATTTTCATAAAGATGGCAAATTTGAAAGACTTTCTTATACTAAGTGCATGAATAAATTAGAACATGACTTTCTAATTGATGATCAACACTCGAATCATTCACATGACTTCAATCTTCCTAAACGCAGACCTGAGTCTTTATGTAACATTTATATTTAGAATCACTTTTCTTAGAAATAATGACAAATCCCTTTACTTCCCATTGAAACCAAAATATTATCCTCTTCTAAAATAATTTTGTGACGTAGAACTCGATCGAGTTCATTATTTAAAACCCATTTTGTGCCTTGTATAGATATTTCAGTCATAGGATGCTCACGATTAAACTAGTTTGATTCCAACTTGACCGTAGTGATAAGCAAAAGGGGTGATTCATTGGCATGACAATTTTTGGCATCAACAATATCCAAGTTAGATCTTAAAGAGGTTCATGAAAGAGCATGCAAGGCCCACACCAATGATGTAGTCTTAGCTAAAAATCTCCTCAGAATAGGTTATTATTGACCCAAGATGGAACTAGATGCTTATAATTATGTTAGGAAGTGTTTTTCTTACCAATAACATGGTAATTTGATACACACGCCTTTATTTCCACTACAATCAATTACTACACCATGGTCATTTTTTTATAAGGGGTGTAGATCTCACTGGGAAAATAAACCCAACATATTATAGTGGCCATAAACATATTCTCACTAATATCATGTATTTTACTAAGTGGATTGAGTACATTCCTCTTACTTACATCACTAAGAAGTATATTTCCATGTTTATACATTACCATATCATTATCTATATGGTATCTTAGCTTGTATTATATCTAATAATGGCAAATCATTTATAAACTAAGATGTTAAATCTTTTTGTGCAAAATTCAAAATCAAGCACAAGAAATCCACACCATATTACCCACAAGGTAAAAATCAAGTTGAGGCATCAAATAAAACCATTATTGCCATACTTAATAAAATTTTCAATGATGTTGGCCATAATTGGCACTTGAAAAATGTTCCTACCCTTTGGGCTTATCAGACTCGTCATCAAACCCCCACAAGAGCCACTCCATACTGCCTTATTTATGGCATAGAAGTTATTATCTCGATTGAGATTGAGTTGCCTTAACTATGAGTATATTTGGATAATATTGAAGATGATGTAAATTATAGAGTTTCTAGCTTTCAAAAACTAAAACTCTTTGATGGTAAGCATTTGGCTTCCTTAGACAACTAGAAGCCTATCCGAATAGATTGAATAGAATATATAACAAGGACATTCTCCCTCAGGAGTTTGAAATTGGTGATTTGGTATTGAAAGAGAATCAGAAGAAAACTAATGTTAAACATAAGAAGAAGGATAAGTTCCAACCTAATTAGTTAGGCCTATATGTTATCAAAAAGGGCATACTGACTGACTACTCTAGGTGGTGAAGAACTCCACAAGCCATGAACATTGTGCATCTTAAGCAGTTCTATAATTGATAATCATTTGAAAAAGAATCTATACGACCCCTTACTTAGGGGTAACTTGTGCTGAAGTCATTTTATCCCAATATTATATCCTAGATCATCCTATCTTCAACCATTTTCATTTTGTCTTGACATACCCTAGACCATTATCATGAGAACCATATTCTTTTATGACTTTAGACCATTGAAAATTTAGATCATTGGCACTTTCGATCACTTATATTCCAACTAGACTCTTTTTATCCTACCCTAGACCATCCTATCTTGGACCCTATTCATTTTGTATCATTTTAATCTAGATCATTCTACTTAAAACTATACTCTTTTCTTACCTTGGACCATTGTAACCTCGATAGTTCTATACCTTGACTAGTTATGATCTAAATTATGAATTATAAGCATTTTGGACACACTCAGCATTAGTTCTACAAATCAGTTTAACCTTAACAATATTTTATAGCTTCCTCTTACAAACAAGTGAGCATGGATACATCAACACATGATTTTTTTCCTACTGAATAGTTATTTAGATTTATCTTATGTTGCATATTGTTCTATTATTATTTTGTTGTTGATTTGTAGGCATTGTTGCCTTAACATGATTACACTCTCATCATTTTGCAAGATTGGGTTGGTATAGTTAGCTTTAGTTATTATCAAAACTTGTACTCTTAGACATGCATCTCCTTGATTAGTTGATTTATTGTGCCATTGTTTATATCCATGATCCTTGTTATAGCTATTTTAGCTATTATTCAAACTCTTACCTATGGAAGTGCATCTTCTCAGTTAGGTAGTTTTTGGGATTTTTGTTAATATTTTATTTCTATTCCTTATCCCAAAAACACAAAAACATTAGAAAATTATTGATGAAATAAATTAAAAAAAATTCTCACACTTTGGTTTCTTCTGATCTCATGCTTTTGCCATTTTACGATCAATCATTGAACACTCTCATTTTTTGGCAATCCCATTTCCTTATTTCCTATACAACATTAATCATGTTTTTATTATCATCACTTTTATTATCCCATTTTTTTGGAGAACTACATTTGGCCTAAAGTTCATTTTGGATCTTGTATACATAGAACTATGTAGCTAGGGTCCACTTATCTTGTACATCTAGAGTCAAATTGATGACCCTTTCTTTTTCTTATTTTTCCCCCCATTTTGTTTTATGTTGTTTCCCTATCACTTGGAGGCAATTTTTTCTTTTTTTTTTGTTTTTTTTTGTTAGTCTCATTATTTCTTAGATTAGAGGTCACCTTATCATAGAAAGTAATGCCTCTATTTCACTTACATGAATAGTTCACCATTTTCATTATTTCCACTAACATTATGACTAATTCTTATTTGTTTGTGCTTATTTTATTTTTATTGTTATTTTGTTGTGATTTCTTATCTCTCCATTTTTTTTTTGGGGTTTTGGTTCATTTTTGTTCCTCTGTTATTTCTTATCAATGTTTTACTACTTTGTGTTACTATTTTATTGTTTTGTTCTTTTGAGTTAAAATACTTTCTCTACTCACTCTTTCATCTAGTTTTTAGTTAAGCTTAATTTTTTTAGAGTTGTATTTAACTTGTTTTTTAATTAATTATTAATACACATGGTTCTTGATTATTTATATCTTGTTGTCATGGTTTTTTATTAAGTTTTTCTTGTTTTGATTTTTTACATTATTGTTACTAAAATCCTGATTGTTCATATCTTGATTTTAAGTTAGGTTACATTTGTGTATTTTTTTAATCTTTGTTTTTGTTTTTTTGTGTTTAAATGTAAATTTTTTCAACTATGGTATTGGTAATTGTTATCGTTAACCTTGGTTATAATTATTCAAATCTGAACCGACTCATTGTAATCGAAATACAATGTCATTCTAGATTATTCATACTTATGATGCATAATTTAATTTTACTATAGTAAGTACCAAGTGATTTATATTACAAATATAGAAGTTATTGATGATCTAAATATCATCTCTCAATTCACCATACCTAACATGAGACTCTATGCAAAACATGCATCTCTTAGAATGTATTGTGAGTCTAATTGAATAGTGGTTCATTTTTATTCTATTCTTTATTTTAAATTCCATTTATTCCCACTTTTGGGTGAACTAAATTGGCTTGAGGTCCATTTGGACTATGTAGGTAGTGCTTAGATACATGATGTATCTCTGGTCACCTTAGGCACCCTTATTCTTCTATTCATCTCTTTCATCACATTGTTCATCCTCATTTGACACTCACATCATATTTACACCTATTAATATTTAATCTATGCATTAGGTTCTATCCTTGAGCCATTATTATATACACTAGAAAACCACACATAATGGTTCTAGATGTCAAAATGCTTTCAGGCCCCTTAGGGACCACCTCACCCTTTTGGACTGACTAACCAACCCATCAGACCTTGGGTTTAGTTAGCTATTAAGATAAATAACTCACTAACTTACTAATTGACCCTTAACCCAACCATTTTAACTCACCTTAACCCCTTTACCTCTAGATACTTGACTATTGATGGTCAACATGAATATTGATGGTTAGGTTGATTGTTGATGGTCAGGTCTTCATCATTCTAAAACAAATACCAACTATGTACGAGCTAGCATAAAACAATTTAATATGTCCACCTTACCCATTGATAAAAAACTATGAAGCATTGATATCAATAAGTCAACCTCTTAGGGAACCTTCTATCCTCCATCACGCTTTGCCTTTAAAAGGAGGGGAGTGGGAGTTGAAGATCAACATAAGCATTTTAGTACATAGGTACTAAAGATTTCTATCCAATCTTACTTCTAGAAATTTAGAAACTACAATAGAAATTTAAACCTCTACCAAAATTTCTATTGAAGAAAAGTATCGTTACTCTACCAAAATTGCTCTAGCAATCAACCATCTACCATTTAGAAAGCAATAGGTATATTTGTATCCCAATTTTGTTATTTTGGTTTCTAACCTCCCTGACTTAATTAAACATTTCTATATCTTACTTTATAACTCCTAAAAACTTAATAGACCTTGAACCACTCATTGACCCATTTTGTAACTCCTTTTTTTGAGAAACTTCAGAATCCACATGTAACCATTGATGGTCAACTTAACCATCAAAAATCACCTTGATCATTGATGATCACTATGGTAAGAAATAACAAATTATTTCTAGCCCCTCACCCTAGCTAAATCCAACTTTTTGTGTGCTGGCCTATTCTTGGATCCCTACATGATTTTTATGAACCTGACCTAATCTATTTTAGCACTAATATTGACTTGTTATTGCTATATTAAGTTTATTTTTCATAATCAACATATATTTATTCTTGTATTTCATTTCAATTATTTTTATTATTTGACACAAGTACTTCCTTTTATCTCTTTTAACTTAACTATTATCAAAGAGTGGATTGATAGCCTCCACATAAGCTCACACTTCTTAGATCTAGCTCAGGTTAGGTAGTCCACCTTACTATCTTTCTAACAACTCATTTTATTAGTAATTTCTTATCTATAGGTCATCATCCCAAGATAAAGAGGAGCTATCCACACTCATCTAGATCACATGCACATAAACAACCAAGTTCTTCTACCACACCCTTATTAATAGTTGCTTCCCTTCTTCCTTAATTAAGAAATTAGAAAAAATTAATAGAAACATTTTGGCACACTCAGTGGGACCTAACATCATCTAGGTGAATTTTTTTTCCTTTATTATATGCCTATATAATGAAATTGAAAATTTATTTTGGATATAAAATAAACCTTGCATACATTTATTGCTTACATGATTTTTAGTTCATCTAGTTAACTTAAAAGAAAATTAATCAATCATAGTTTCACTCTTATTATCACACACTTTACCAAACCACATAATAAATCAACACATCAAAATAATTTACATAAGTCCCAATTGGGATTTCATCACCTATTGGTAAATCTTACTCTTTGTCTATCTTACTTGGAGGTCATTACCAACAAGAGAAACCAAAAATCAGTTCTTTGGTTTAGTCCAAACTCTAAAATTTAGTATATCTTAGCTAAGCACCTAATACCCTTATCATTTTGGTGTGTGAAGTGAAGGGGGTAGGCCCTAATATCAATCCACATATTAACTTTCAATATAGATTATTGAGATATTTTAACACCTAAAACCAACCTTAGACTTCCTCTTTATTACGTGATCTATCAAACCAAAGTTATTATTCACACTTTCTAAGGCATAAGCCAAAAGTGATATAAAAATTATCATAAGTATTTAAATGCAACTTAGTGTATGTTTTCATTACCTTGAGATATTTTTCCTTTTTTGCTTTGTGTTTGAGTTGTGAGCTTTTCATCATTTATTTTCTATTCCTCACATGGTGTTTACTATAGAATATTTGAAGAATAAAACCAACTTAAAACCACCTTCCTCTTCTTCTTCTTATATGGAGTACACTTCGTATATTGAGATTTCTCCTCATATTTCTCCCCCTCCTACCATGCCTTTGATAGTTGTCTAAGGTGATGCATATTTTTCTACATTCCTTAATAACAACCTTATGGCCCTCCAACATTACCTTAACACCTTATCTCATTGTACCCCTACTTCAATTCCTCCTACAAATCCACATTATGGTATGCCTCCCCATCTTATGATTGGCACCACCTCTACCCAACCTATTATCATCCAATCATCTTCTTCCACTAATATCACATCCACTACCTCCACCTAAACTCAATCAAACATCCCAACCAATAACCATGCACCCCTACACCAACCAATACCTCCAACATAGGGGAAACCTCACCTCTTTTTACCCATACTTCATCCACTAGGGTGACATATTCTACCCCTATTTCCACCATTCCCCTTATCACTACCAACCCACCAATTTCCACTCTGCTTCAAAATTGGGTGATTTTCATACCTCCTACCCTTCCACTTATTAGTACAATATTTACCACTCAACCTCAATCCACCAACCCATTCATACTTCTAAATTAACCAATATCAATCCCTCAATAAATACCCATGACATCTTACCAATATGTTTCTAATCCACAAGGATACATAGCACCTTCTATCCAACATTTTGTGCTCATTAACCCTTATGTGGCATCATCTCAACCTTCCATCACTTATCCATATATTTCATTCACCCAACCCCAACCAAACTTACTACACAATTATGGAGCTTCCCAACCTCAAATAAATTTGGTCAAAACTGTAATGGACAAAATGACAAACCAAAAGTCATTTATTCCTAGGGCTTATAACCTCTTATCTTATGAAAAAATCTACAATGAACCTATTCACCCATTTATTCCTATCCAATATTATTCTCCTAAAAGGAAACTACTCAAGTTTTCCAAGTTCCAAAGCAAGGAAGACCCCCAACAACACTTGAGAGCATTTTTCCATTCTTGTTACTTGATTGAATCTAATGAAGCTCTTCTCCTTCACACCGTTCCTATGTCTTTATCTAGACCAACCTTGGATTCATATAATATTCTCACCAATCACTCCATATTTTCCTTTTCCAAACTTACCAAAACCTTTTTAGATCACTTCTCAGTTAATATATCTAAAAAGGTCTCTATCATTGACCTCTACTCCATCAATCAATTTGATGATGAATCAATTACCAATTTTGTAGCAAGATAGAGAGGTCCTATCAACCAAATCTCTTTCTCTTTACCCTAACTTGAGTTGATTGAAAAAATTTCTTGGAGTTATGCCAGACACATTGCCCCTAATCTATACGTTCAAACATTCAGAACCTTTGATGATGCTTTCACCATGGTACACAAGCTATAAATCTAAGACATTAATGAGGGGAAATTGAAACTAAGAAATAAGAATTCTAGCTTCAAATCCAATGATCCTTCCACATCCAAAATCACCAACCAATATGACCACCCAAACACCAATCCAAAGGTAACCACAAACATGGTAGTCCTTAAAATTGCTCCACCTCTAATTGTTAACTAACCTAACCCAACCAATTACTTTAACTCCTCTAATCAACAAAGTCAAAATCAAAACTAAGCTACCCAAAAATAATATACTTGGTTAGGGGAGTATTATGATTCAGTTTCGGACAAGTTGCTCAAATAAAACATCATAAAACTTCCCCCTATTAAACCTCCCTAATAATTTGATGCTTCTCTCCCTACACCTAGTTATTACAAGGATAATTATTTGTGCTCTTTCCACTATGTCATTAGACATGATGTTAATAGGTGTAACACCTTCAAAACCATTGTACAAAACTTGATTGGTAAGGGATAACTTATATTAGATAATCCAAATACACCCCCATATCATTCCCTTGACATCTTTTGACAACCTTTTCCTAATCATGCTCCTTCTACCAACCATGATAGAAATAACCCAAAATCATCTCATGCTTGTGAGGTCCATACAATCAATGTTATTATCAATGAACCTATCATTGAGGAAAATATTTCCTCAAATACCTCTTCCTTTGCTTCACTTTTTGAAGTGGTGGAATTACCCACCATTCCTATGGATACCCAAACAAAGGAAACAACCACATCTCTTTCTTTACTTGATGAGACCATGGACCTACCCACCTCTCCTTTGATAGAAATATCAAAGGAGGCAACCATATCCTCAACTACTTCTTCCTCCACTCCACTCATTGAAATGGTGGAATCACCCTCTATTCCTTTGGACACCCAAACAAAGGAAGTCACCACCTCTGTTCCTTCACTTCAGGTCATCATAACTTCTTCCCCCATCATGGAATCACCTACTCTCTCTTTTGAAACCATTTCAAAATAAGATATCAACTTATCTACTCCCTCCATGTAGGAAACATATTCTCAAATATTATAACATTCCATCAAGGAAAAAGGTGAAGAAATCATTCTCTCACATCAACCTATGGGCCTAATCTTTGAAAGCAATGACCAAGGAATTAAACTAGTTTATAAACCCTTCTCTATACTAGTCCAAAGCCTAAAATTCTCCTCCAAACCCAATCTTGATAGAGTCACCTTTTGAGATCATCTTTGGATCCCCTATAAAAATAAACATGAACCTTTAACCTCACTTTCATCCACCATCAAATATATCATCACCTCAAATCCTTCATCAAACATATCTTCCTCTAAAACCATAGGGGAACCATCTAAACCACCTCCCTCAAAAAATTCCAAATCACATTACACCTCTCTAACTAAACCTATCAAGAATATAGGAATACTTCCTACACCTAGCCTTGCTCACCCATCCTTGAAGTTGGACTTAACCCCATCTAGTCTAATAAAGAAAACCTTAACCAAACCAACTAAAAAGGTTGCGTCAGCCAAAATCCCACATAGAACCAAATCTAGACTACCTCCTTCTTACTTAGCTTTTATCTTAGGGCTACATCCTTCAACCATCCTAGGAGCTCATCCTTCTACCAAGAAGTTTAACCCTCCTACAACTACCCAGACTAAACCTACTCCTTTCATTCTACCTTTACCTACCCCCACCAAATCATCAAACTCCTCATTATTATTAACTAACCTATCTAGCTCTACCTTCCCATATATCTCCAAACCTTCATCATCCAAATAATCTATCCCCAAATCATCCACCTCAAAACTAACCACAACCAATCAATCCTAACCAAAAGAAATGATCAAAACCTTTCCACCACCTAGAAATTCCACAATGAAGCCTACTTCTAAGAAGGCTCCCACTCCTAATACCAAAAACCAAACACCTTTGCTTGAATTTATTTAGCCATTATAAAAAGGTTATTGAAAACCTCTTTCTTATCCCTACCACCTATCAAACCCTTAGACCCTTCAAGTCCTAAACCATCTTGGTTCAATGATAGTCTAATTTGATCATACCATATGACACCTAGACATGACATGGAAAACTACAAATCTCTCCAAGAACTTGTCCATAACTTATGGGATGAGGATGATATATTATCAGATGAACCTCTCTTGATCCCATTACTAACCCAATCACCAAATTAACCCATCCAACACTTACTCCTCTAATCTCATCTAAAAGTGAGGAGGAACCAAAGAAGCCTTCTATCCCAACACCTCCCCTAATCCATACTATCCATATGTTTACCCGATCTAGGGCTAAATAAAAGGATAATGGAAAGGCCAAACTATCCATTTCATAGACATATCTTTCCACCCATCAACCTTCCAACTGAACCCAAGCACCTTTACCTTCACCTTTAACTTCACCAAATTACAAAATATCCATTTTAGGTACCTCTCCTTTCAACCTTTTCAAATATATTTAGTGTGTTATGTTGAAACAACTTCACCAAACATCAATGAAGATGATCCTTTATTAACTAATTGACACCTCACACCATCATCACCAAGCACCGATAAAGGCCATAAAATAAATGGAAGTATGACCCCATGACCCTCAACCTCTTACATCCTTTATTTGATCCCTTCAAATTTCTACCTTTATCACATTTTAGGATTCAGAGATACCTTCTATCTATCCTGAGGATCTTGATCCTCCCCTCTTCATCACTACATTTATTAATCAAACCTGTATCAAAGGTGATGATTGATGGAAGAGATAGTATTAACATTATATTTTATCATGCTTATGACCAAATATAATTACCAAATAATATCATTTCAAAAACTATAGTATTTCTCTACTCCTTTGATGATACTATGGCCACTACCTTGGGGACAGTCATCCTCCACATCTACTTGGGACCTTGCACAATTCTAGAGCTCTTTTATGTTGTAGAAGGTGAGTTATAATACAACATCTTATTTGGATGCCCTTAGATCCATTCCATGATTTATGTCCCACCTACCTTACATCTATGTGTGAAGTTCAAACATGAGGGTTAGGTCATTACCATATAAGTTGACCCTATCCCTTTTTCATCTTGCACATGACATATCAACCTCATGACATTATTATTCCTCCCTCATCCACCTCACCACCAATTAATAGAAAATATATCCCTATTATTGATGAAGCTACAACTTAATATTCTATCCCGTCTTCTTAGATCCCCATAGAGGACCCCTTGGAACCCACGTTCTAATGTCTCTCACTAGGGGAGTATCATCTTTTAGCCTTGGATGCTTTCCCTACTCAAGAGTACGGGAAACTCGACCATGATCATATTTATGACCCCAATTTAAAAAAAATCATTCCTTTTAGGCCTCCCAACCATCATAACAACTTAATCTATATGATACTTGATAATCCACTTCTTGCTTCTATCACTACCTCTTCTACCCAACCATTTACCTCTTACTTTTACTATCTTGAAAAACTAGAACTTGCCAAATTGTAACTTTATAGGTGTGCTTGGAATGGAATTTTCCTTAGCTATTATGAATATATAGCCCATGAATTACCTTTCATCAAAACCTAAAAACCTCATAAGCTTTTTGGTCTTAGGTTTGTATCACTAGAAAAACCCACCAATTCACCCAAATCCATCACCATCATTGAGGAAGACATCACATCCTCACCAACCCCACCTATTTCAAAGTCTAAGGATTTAAAAATAATTCCTCCTAATTTTTTTTAAATAAATAACATTATTTTAATCTACTTGACCTATCAAAAGGATGGCTGAACCAAACCTTTCTTTTGATTCATCATAAAATGATAGAAAATGATTTTCCTACCATCAACACTATCTAAATTAGGATGATAATTCCATTCTCACCTATCCTGGTGAAATGGATTATTATATCCATAAATTCCTTCCTCTTGAGAACCAAACCATGTTTAATGAATCAACTATTGATGTCAACTTGGGTACTCAGGATAACACTCATATTTTAAAGATTGGTCAATCCTTATATTCCATGGAGCAAAAGGATTACCCTTCCTACATTTGTGACTATAACATAACATTTTCTTGGTCCTATTAGGATATGCTTAGGATTGACCCTTCAATTTATCTCCATAACATTTTCATCCATCCCAATGTTAAACCTATCAAACAAAAGCTTCACAAGATGCACCCTTACACCACCCTTCTAGTCAAAGAAGAGCTTTAACGTCTCTTATCTATTGAATTCATCCAGCCCATTAACTACCCATAATGGGTTTCTAACATCATTCCCATCACAAAAACCATAGGGGACTTTACCTCTATATTGACTTTCATGACCTCAAACTTGCTTTTCTAAAGGATGACTTCCCTTTGCCCAAAATTGACCAACTTGTGGATCTTACAACTAGCCACAAGATTTTATCTCTCATGTATAATTTCTCAAGATATAATAAAAAATTTGCCTCCAAACATTAGCATAAAAAATCCTTCATCACCCCATGGGGAACCTACTACTATAAGGTCATGCCATTTGATTTAAATAATGTTGGAGTAACCTATCAATATGCGATGACCTACATATTCCATAATCTCATCCATAAAATCATAGAGGACTATGTATATCTCCATGGGAAATATTAATATTGTAAGGATCATCTGGATATTATCAAAATTATATTTGAGTGTTTGATCCATTTAAATATAGTACATAACCAAAAGAAATGTGTTTTTGGGGTCATATCTTGAAATCTTCTTAGCTTTATCATCTCTCTTCAAGGAATTAAAGTAGATCCTACTAAAGTTAGAGCAATCCTAGACATGCCACCTCCAACCCACCATAAGCAACTCTACAGCCTACGAGGGATATATGAGATGAGAATAAATGAAGGAAGACCTCCCAAAAAGGAAGTATATTTTAAAGATTAAAAGAATTCAAAGGCCAAAAAGGTTAAAGATGAGTTATGTTTAGATATTAAGGATGATGAGCTCATAGTCATGTTTTCTAGGAAGCTAAAGATAGGTTTAAGTAAGTACAAAGGTAAGTTACCATTCAAGTGTTTTAACTATGGATAAATTGTAACTTTGGAAAATAAGTGACCTCATAAGCATGAGAATTAGGATGGAGAGAAACATGATTAACCTCATAATATAAACAATAAATACCATAGGTCTAACAATAACAAGAAAAGTTTTAGAAAGTATGAAGGTGAGAAGAAATCATTCAGGAACAAGAGAAGCTTGTACACCAAAGAAGATAGTAGTGGCTCAGATGAGATTTAAAGGAGTGATTATGATATTAATGATGACAATAATGAATCTGAACATGACAATAGTTAATTTTTTTTCATATGAATAAAATTATATAATGAGGGTTATTCAAATGGGAAAGGCCTTACAATTTATGTAGAATCAGATGAAGAAATATACTATGATAGTGAAGAAGAAGCTAAAGTGGATCTTGTAGTAGAGATGGTAAGTGAGATATAAGAGTTAAATATTATGAATAAGAATAGGAAATTGAAGTCATTAGTTTGGGACTATGAGGAATAAATGGGTTTGTTTGAGGAAAGGTTAAGTAACTATTTTAAGGAGTATGATGAGATCATCAATCAAGTTGAAGAATAGATGAAGGTAGTTAATAAGGATAAAGATGAAGACTATAATAGATATGAAACTAAAATATAATATATGAGATTTTAATTGGATCAAACATCTAGAAAGGTGAAGAGCTTTATGAAATTTGAAAAGAGCAGTAAGGCTCTAGATGACATTTTGATCAATCAAAAGTCTACAAGTGATAAGATAGGTCTTTAATTGAAAATAGACCAAAAGAAAACATCTTAAGTCAAGGAGAATACTATTGAAGTCAAAAAGGTTAAGACGAAAATACCTATTAGACAACCCAATGCTATAAGGTATGCTAGTTATTTCAATGGTTACTGTTTTGCATACAGTTAGTTTAGTGATAAAGCAATAGAATGCAGAAGATCCTCCAAGAATGAGTACTCATTGAATTAAGGAAGGAGTCATAATTCACATTAGATAATGGTATGTATAAGGTGGTCTATTAAATCTATAATAATTTAGGACACATTAAAAAATTCTATCATAATAGAGTTAGAATATAATCAAGTTAAAATAGGAAGTTTGAAGTTCTTAGAGTGTAGGAAAGAAAGAAAATGAATGTATGGAAAACAAAGGTAGTAAATATAAGTCATGATCAATTTATAAGCTCAAGTAGACTGCTTGTAGAGATAGAGTATGCCTAAGAAGTGAAATCAAGTAAGGAATGTTTGTTGTCATCTCACATTGATGATCAAATGGTTGATGATGAGATCAAACCTAAAGTCCCAATCAAGTCCAAAAGGATGTTGAAGAATATTCAGTCTTGTGAAAATATGGAGATTTTAGAATCTCCTGAGTTCATTTTATTTTAGTTCCCTATGAAAAAGGGTGGCTTCATTAAGCTTCATGGAGACATTATTTCATCAGTAGAAGCATAAGGTTGCAGTCAAAGAAGGTTTTGTTTTAAAGAAGATTCTAGGTTGTCTATGTTGCAAGCAAGGAGATTAAGATGGGTATTATTAATTATTATGTTGGTAACTCTATGGTTGAAGTCTAGAAGGAAACATGATGAGAGATATAAGGTTTTTATTATCTATATGAAGTCAAAGTACACAAATTTAGTATATAAGAGGTAAAATTTTTGTATCTATTTATGTGAGTAGTTGATCTTGATCTATGAAGACAAAGGGGGAGTCCCTATTTTTGTAGTTGGTGCCATGTATGTGATAGTCTTGTGTGTATTAAAGAGTTTTATCTTATTATATTATATCAAGGAAGGTAAGTGATCTAAGATTTTAGTTATTTTAAATAATATATGCTTAGTATAATGGGGAGATATTTAGGTTGTCAACTAAGTTTGATCTATGTTGAAGTGATCTTATAGTCTGAGTTCATTGTCAAAGAGATGATAGTTTTTTAAGATCTTTTTCATTAATGTCAAAAATTGAGAAATATCACAAAGGGAGAAATAAAAAAAAGATTAAAAATGGAGAAAGAAAAAGTAAGAACCAAGTCCAAGAGATGATTGCCATTAGGAGTGGTTAACATAGTTTTCTGAGTGTGTTTGCCATCAATGATAAAGGGGGAGATTGTTTAACATTATCATTGATTAAAGGGGAGATTTTTGAGAATTACCATTAAGTGTTGATATTTGGTATTTAATGTTATCATTTTTATCAAATTTTATTATGAAGATGCATAGTTGTTTCATTGATGTCAATCTAATGTCATTAATGTCAAAGGTACTTGTAAAGGTGCATGGTCAAGTAAGCCCTGAGGTATGTGTATGAAGAGTTTTTTTTACATCATAATAAGTGTTGTTTTTATATGAGATCATTAATTTCAGATTACTATTTAAATTATGTTCTTATTTCTACTTGAGTGATATCATTGTTATCAACATTAGTAATTACAAGTTAGTATGTTAAGTAAAAATCATCTTGTAGTACTTTTATAGACCATGTGAGATGGTATTATTGACATTTATGGCCTCATAGGCCAAATTTCAACCCCCTATACTAAAAAAATTTAGTGACCATCATTTTATCCTACCTATGATTACTCCTAACATGGTCATGTCTTTCTTGTCATGATGAGAGTCTTAGGACCCTATCAAGAGCATCATGATGTGTCACAGTTTAATGTTTGACCCATTATGTCATGAGTATTTTAGATTATTTTAGGATTATATAATGGTCTTCATGGTGTTTTAGAATAAGAGATATCATTGTCAAGAAGTGATGAAGTCTAATGAGTGCTTATCTCTATTTGAGGAGTCTAGTGGTCTTTTATAATATGAAGGTGTTTCAATAATGTTGGAGGCTATGATATAAAGGTAATAAAATATTTAAGTTATATTTTCCATGTCATATTCCTCTAAACTTATTTATCACTCTCATCACCTTTCCGAAGTCATTAATCACCCCTTAAACCCCTTTCATGAGCCTATTTGCCTTAGAAAACTTTATAAAAAGGAAGTGACTTGATTAGTTCAGATTTAAAATGTCCTTTAATACATCATATCCATGCCAAATTTCTTCCCTAATTGTTTCATGCCACATAAATTCCTTTTAATGCCATCCACACCCTTTCCACTAGGCCAAGTATGCCCCACATGGTACTTTATGACCATTCCACTTCCCCTTACATTTTATTTTTCTTGGAAAAGGATTATTAATGTGTGGTTCCCATTACTTGAACCATATATGGTGTTAAAATATATTTAAACTTGAAAAAATAGTGAAGGTCAAATATTTTTGGGGATTTTTTTGCATATATACAGAATGGTACAGACTGTACTGTAGAGTAGGGTATTTGAGGTTGAAGGTGATATCATGTTTTATGTCTCAACAAATTTTCATGGTAAATAGATTTTAATCAAGATAAAAATTGGTCATGTAACTCCTTCACCTTCTTTACAAGCTTGGACATCTCCTCAGGTTTCTACTTGTACTGTACAAAGGAGAGAGAGTAGAGGTCACATATCTTGGACATGGAAAGTAGACTAAATAAAATTCCAATAATAATAAATTGTATGAATATTGGTATTATCAACCTTATGAATCTTACTTAAGAAGAGAAGGAATGTATATGCCTTTCACATTTGCATAGGCCAATTTCAAGTAATGGTTTTCATGGATTTATGATTGGTTTGCTCAATCTAATGATTGATCCTATTTTATCAAGTCTTATAGGATCCTCCCATGGAAATTTATAAATTTTTCTCACACATTTGAGCTTGTATCAATGGTAAATCCTCATGACTAGTTATTGTGTACGACCTACATACAAATTTGTGAAATGAGTTGAAGTTTCATGTCTTTGTCAAGAAATATGAAATGAATATGAGAGTTACAAAGGTGTTTTTATGTGTAAAATTCTTTATTTCTCAAGTAAAAAATTCAATGGCCTTCATATCAACTCAATATAACTCAAAGGGAAAAGATTCATGCTTTTTTGAAGACCACTATGTAATAGACTATGTGCAATCTAATGATATTTATAGAGTTCACAGAAAAATCAAAAGCATTGAAAATGAATGCTATTTTGGTGATGGAGGTTATTCATAACATGGTGAATAAGATTCTGGAACTCTTTGGTAGCCTCAAAGGCTTAAAAACTTCACCCCTTACCTCCTAACTCACCTCAATCACCTATTAGCAAAATTTAAGGTCTATTTAGGAAAATTAAGGTATTTTGAGATATTAAGGTTTAATTTTTAGTCAATATATGATGTGTTTATGCCTTCAAACTTCATGATTACTTAAGAGTATTTTAAAGGTTCTATAAGATATATGTATTTGGTCTTATAAAGGATCTCGCCACCTAGTTCATGTCTTTTCCATACCACTATCTTTCACATCATCATCACTATTGATCACTGTGATATCCCCTATTTTCATATTCCAATACCCTTATGACTCTATGTCCATCCTTATCCACCCATCTAACCCCCTTCTAGGTATAAACCATGTTACTAAACATCTATGCCTCCTTGGCAACCTCAAATATGATGAAGTCATAAAGTATTGAGATGATTTGGGTATCAAACTAATAAGAAAGACAATCAAGACCTAAAACAAGACTTATAGGAACACTGTAGTAGGGAATTCAAAATACTAAGGAGACCTTTCAAGGGAAAGTAGGTAAGAGAAGTGAAGACTAGTGATGAGTTCTAGATAAGGACTTAGTAATATTTGATCACCATAAGGGGTCTAAAGCAATGTTTAGCTTAAGTGTCACATATGGAATAACTCAGTCCATACACATGGTTACAAATATTAGTCAATAAATTACTAAAATTACAATCAAGGTCTTGGCCTTGGGCTTGAAAAAATAATGAATTACCTCAAGTGGATAGGGAAGACTCTCAAGAAAGATAAGTTCCAAGTTTTAGAGGTCACTATTGAGATAGTATGAGGAAATATTGAGTTTATAAAAGACTTCATCAAGACACCCACACTTCCAAAGAGGTAAAAGATACTCATGTAAAGGAAGGATTAACCCCAATAGTCAATATGGAAAAAAACCATGTACATGCTATATTAACTCATGTTGACTCAAATAGGCCTTTGCAAGTTAGTCAAAAATATCACAAATGAAAATGGAAGTTATATTAGCTTGGGGACACAAAATAAATGACATGAGGGTGTGTTCAGGACTAGAAATGAGGAAAATGCATTAAAATCTAGACCTCAAGGTTTCATACTCTTGATTGTTTATGAACCCTAGGGGACTATGCATGTGGTATATAGAGTTCAAGTTGATTAAAGAGTTGTCATGAGAAGTGATACACCCTGAGGGTATGAATGGATTTATGTAACTCCTTAACAATCACACTAAGGGGAGAAGAGTAATTCATAGCTCCACCTTCATCCAAATGTATAGGCTAGCAAGAATATCTATAGGTAGCATGGGAGAAAAGGACATGGTTGAATTTGGGGAATAAAATGGATTGTTATAGGAAGATATTAAATATGTTAAGGCTTATAAAATATTGATAAATATTCCAAAATACTATTTAATGAAGTATATACACAAGGAATCTATAGAAGGTATGTTTTTAGACCTCTAAGGTCATTTTAATCCCCTAATCTCCAAACCCTGCATATATAAATCATAGGATTTAAAAGGATAATCACTCCATGAAGCCACAAATTATGATGAAGGAATTTGGAGGTCAGATATAAGATAAAATCATTATGGTTATTAGTCCATCTATAATGACCTCAAACTCTAGAATCCCATGCCAACATAATTTTCAAGCAGTATATGGCAAATCCGAGCAAAAAAGGCCATTTGAAGGCCCTATAAGCATAATCAAGTGTTGAAATTTGAAGGGGAGGATACTTGGGAGTATAAAATGGTACCTATATTATTTTATTATTCACAAAAATAGTGGGTATACCCACTATTTTATCCCATACCAAGACATGTCTAGGGAAGCAGTCAAGATGTTCAACAAAAAAAATTAGGTTTGGAGACTTTGAAAGATATATTGGAGCCTAAAAGGGGTTTTGAGACAATGGGGAATAATTTTTTAGGATAATTAGACCTCTTATAATGGTTTAAAATGATTATATATAGCCAAATTCCATTGAGTAGAAGCTAAGTAGGTAGGCTTTAAACCTAGTTGTAGATCCTACTACCACACCTTAAGCTCCTTCTTGATCCTAAAATAGGTTTTATATTTAAGTAGATGGATATGAAGATTTTTGAGACATGATACAAGATATTTTAGGTGAATAAGAGTGATTAAAACTTATAATGTCCTAAAATCTTGCTTGAAGTACCTAACCCTACACATGGGTAGTTTTGAAGACCCACTTTAGGAGCTCACTCACTCCACCACATAAGCTCTCATGAAAAAATATATTAGGATGTTTTAGGTATCCCTATGTAGTAAAAATACACTATATATTTATTATATTTAGAAGACCAAACTCTATGAAAAAACCTTAAGAAGTTAGATAATCAGAAATGGCCTACAGATTACCTAAGGTCAACTTGTGAAATTCATATCTTAATCCACCATTTTCATGGGAGTCATAAACATCCATAAAAGTTTATTGGGTATATTCCATAGATATTAATGTATTTTAATATGATCTTGGATGTTCATACTATATAGACAATCTTTAAGACCCTAAACACCCTTAAACCCTTCTTAAACCCCTTTGAGAGCTTGATGGATAAATTGATGAAGGAAATGCACTATATAGGGTTGTTTTGGCCCATCTAACACCTTTATGATTTTATAGACTCAGAAGAGGTTGTTCCCCTACTATTGGTTGTATGGACAACTTTATGAAATCCTAAGAAATAAGTACTTTTTTTAGGGTTTTGAGTAGAATGAAGGGTTTTTTATAATGAAAAATGATTCCAACCATTAGGATAGTAATTTTGGGACATAATATAGCCTCTCAATGAACAAAATACTCAAGTATTCGCCTTTAGAGGTCTTTTTAAGGGGATTCAATACTAATAGTCTAACATGGTCAAAAGAGATGAACTAACCAACTTGGGGAAGTGGAATTTCAAGTTCATAATGCCTTTTTAAGCATATATATCATGGTTAAAGGGGTTATTTTAGGTATATATATATATATATATATATATATATATATATATATATATATATATATATATATCTTGTCTTCCCTCCTTAGTCTTCATACACCAAACGTGAGTTATTTTTGTTGATCAAGTAAGCCAAATAATCTTGTTAGGTTTAATTTACTAAGTATTGATGTATTTTTGCCATGAAAGACCTATAAGAAACTTAAAAACCTATGATAACAAGATATATATATATATATATATATATATATATATATATATATCTTGTTATCATAGGTTTTTAAGTTTCTTATACATCTTTCATGGCAAAAATACATCAATACTTAGGAAATTAAACCTAACAAGATTATTTGGCCTACTTGATCAACAAAAATAACTCAAGTTTGGTGTATGAAGACTAAGGAGGGAAGTTAATTCAGGTTGTAACTTCATGTAATTTATCATTCATGGATAAATTCACTCTCTAAGGCCATGATCATGATTAAAGAAAAAATTTTAAGGTTTAATCCTCACTTAAAAAGCTATTAGGTTGATCAAACACCTTATGGAGGCTAATTACATTTTAATTCACCTTGTAACTACCATATGGAGTAATAATGGATTATTTTAGGCATGGTCAAACCTTTACCAAAGAGTAACTAAAGTTGAATTAGCCACATTACCTCAATTGTAATTATAAAAGGAGCCTTCAATGAGCATTAATGTATGAGAGAGTGGAAAAAGAGCTAAATAATTAATGTAACTATAGTGTTGAGTAGAATTTTTGTCATTGATGACCCCCTCTCCAGTTTTACACACCACATTACCCTCTTTTTCTCTCCTTTTATTTTATATATTGAAGGCTTGTCACCTTAGTTTGTATCCCTCAAGTTAGTATGAGGAGACTCTAATAGTACTTGTACTCATGCACCTCTTAAAGTGATGAATAAAACATTTTTAGTTTTTTATCAATCAATACTTATTATTTTATACTTGTCTTGATATAAAAAATTCATCTAATCCTCCCTTCTGCAAGTCCAATTCCTACCTAAGTACTAAAATAATTTCCTTATAGGTCATCTAGTGTGTCTTAGTGTTTATGTCTCAATTATTAAGTTGATTATTAATTTTAAGTGACTCTAACTAGGCCTTATCCTCATTTCCCTTTAGATTAAGTCAACCAAACTCACCTCTAGGTGAAACACTATTTCTTGGAAGTCATTTTAAGTAGTGTGTTAGTTTTGTTCATACTCCATTAGTGTGATGAAGAGTTCAAGCTCCTAGAGTGGATAAATGAATTCATGGTGCATCACCATAATTTAGAGTTGGTTTTCATTTCTATGCAATATGTTTTTCCCTTTTCATTTACATAGAGTTTATATCTTAGAGAAAGAATAATGAATTGACAAATCATGGGAGCTAGCCCCTTTAAATTTAGAGGTTTCGCATAATATTAGGTGACCCATACCCTAAGGTCATTCCCATGTTAGAATAGGTTTAAAGATAGGACTTTAACACTTCTCTCCTTAGATAGGGTGAAACCTAAAAATAAAATAGTTATGTGTATGTAGTATGATAAAATGTGTGATGTTTGAAGAAGATGTATGCTCCAAATATTTATGTATGTAGTTTTGAAGATGCTCCAAATGAGATATGAAGATGTGAATGATTGAATGTGTTTGAGCATGAGATAGGTTTTTTAAGTTTGTACACGAGTCATTTAGGACCTTGAAAATGATTATAAGGTCAGATCAAAAGATCTATATATGACTCTCTAAACATGTTTCAAAGAACCGTAGTCAAGATATAAAGATCTGTGCGTAGCTCCAAAGATAATCTATGTGAGATACAAAGATTATTTATTGAATATTTAAATAATATTGAGTGTATGAGGTTTATTTAGAATATATAAGAGTAATTGAAACACTCAATAGAGTTTCAAGGTGAAGTCTACAAGGGTAGGTACTTCAATCCAAGTCTATAACTAGACTAGTTCTATATCCTTCTTGTCTTAATGACTCATCATGAGTTGTTGAAAAGATATATGAAGAATATTTTATAATAGCTAATAATTATAGGATATTTCATGGAATATATATGAAGTACTAAGAGCTTAGATAGTGGTTAGAATATCAAATTCAAGACATAATGAGAGTTGTAGGTCAAGGCATAGAAAGAAAAGGGGAGATGGTGGCCAGATGAAGTATTAGAATAAGTTTTCATTACATAAGTAATCAAATAATAATTTAAAATGTAATTAAAGTTTTTTAATGTATGTGAATGAAGTTTTAGGTTATGGTTTGTAAGAAAAGGATTTAAAAAGTGTTTTAAGGTCTCTCAAGTGCACATAATGTAGAGTTATCTATGTGATAAGGTTTTTCAAGTACTCACTGGCATATAAAACATCTTCATGAGGATAAAAAAATTTCATGGTAGATGAGGAAGGGTTGTATCTCAAATTTTCAAGCATTTGTTTCTAGAATGGGGAGCTAAGTTTTATGAATGATCACTAAGACTAGAAGTTGGTCTAAATCCTCAAATAACCCTAACATTAATATGATGTTGAATATTTTGCTATAAATAAATCATAATGATTTGATATGGATATAAAATTTATTTTAGGTTGAGTTAAACTCTCATAAGAATTTCCATGTGTGATTGGTTTCTCAGGTGAGTGAGCAGACCCTATAAGAAGGTGCTTATTTTTTGGAAATTTGATAAAGAAGATAGATTTGACCAATTCAAAGTTGATAAGTGGGTTAACATCAAAGTATGATAATTTTAATTATTTTCAATGAATTTTTATTTGTATTTTCCATATCTAAAGTGTGAAATATTGGTGATCCAAGTTGGTAAGCTGCTAATAGACCTAGTGGTCGAGACAGTAAGAAAATTAGGCCAAAGTGAGAAGATGATTCTTGATGTGATTTCATGTAATAGTGATGGATTTAAGTGAATGATGATGTTTTTTGGTACTTTAATTATATATCCATTTTTTTTATAATCTTGGAATTCAATGTAAGAGTTTGAAACTTTGAATCCAAAATGGATTATCTGGTTGAGAGGAGTCTGTGATGGAGAAGATCAACATATTGGTATGTATGACCAATAGTTTCCATCAAAGCTTACAATATGTTTGATGGATATTAATATAAGGATGATATAATATCATTTTCATGCATTGAAATCCTTTTAATTCATATAATCATTTGATATAATTTCATGTTTTCTTAACTATGTTTTGAATTTAGTTGGCAATACTAAGTGAGTATCTTACAAAGAAGAGTTTGAGCCTGTTTACCCTAAGTTGAAGCATCTAATGAATTTTTTGATGACCCTGAGGTCATATGGTTTATTAATATGTGATTTTTTTCCATTTTTTTTTTGGGAAAAATGTTTTTATTTCTTAGTTGTTCAAGATAAATTTTATTTATATGCACAATCCTTTTATGAACAATGTTTTGAGAAAGGGTTCAAATGGTGGTTGGACCTAAAAGGTGACATGGACCTAAAGTTAATTTGGATAAGGTATATTAGATTTACATATGATGTGTTCATTGTGTGATATGTTTTAATATGCTTCTATAAAGATCAAATGGTAATGTGTTTCTAAGAAGGTCTATTAGGTCTCCATAAATCTTAAAAGAGGAGTAAGAGATAATTGAGCTATGGATGATCTAATGTATTGATTGATTCATTATTAAGGAATGATATTTTAATATTTTAATACATATTCATGTCTAAACTAATTTATTTGCATGTGTGGTCAACTAAGAAAGATATGGTCATGTGACTTGAACAAAAGCGAGGAAGTTTAGACCTATTTGGGCAAGCTTAGAGGATGTGTAGAGAGTGAAAAGAACAAATGAATGATATAGATCACTAGTGGGTAGAAGGAGGTCATGCAGAACATTATATAATTGTCATGAATATATAATAGAGTATCTTTATATGAGTATCAAGGTTAGAAGACCTAATCAAGCTATGATGAGGGCTAGTTGAGCGAAGGGGGAAAAAAGCTAGTTTGAGAGGGATAAAAGTGAGTGAGGAGCTAAAGGATAAGATCATCATCTATTATTTGATAAAAAAAGGGTTTATAAAGGTGATAAAACAATTAGGTGGATGAGTTGGTTCTAATTTATCTATAGGTCTGGTGCCTCCTTACAAGTGAGTACTTATTAAAGCTTGACTGAGTTGGTGCTAAGCTAATTGGTGTTAGTGTTCCATGTGAATTAGGTGATTCACTAAAGAATTATGTTTGTCTTATAGGAAATTATTCCATTTAATTCATTAGTGGGTTTTCTTCCATTTAAATTTTTCCCACATATATGTTGTGTTCTTGTGTTTCATGCTCTTATTATTTGGTGTTTATGTTTGTTAAGATATGCATGCTTGTTAGAATGGTTTATTTATGTTAAGTGGAATTGAATGAAAAGTTTTGAAGATTGATTCACCAACCCCCCTCCCCCTGCCTCTTAGTCATTTAGCCTCTAACACAATATAAAAACAAGGATCAAACATTGGTATTAATATATTTAACCCATAAGGAAATAAATTGTTAGAAATGTATATGATCCAATTCCCATATACTAAAAATAAACCAAACTGTGTGGCCCTAATTTTAGGATTATAGTTTTCCCTCGAGAAAAATCTCAAGGAACTAATAGTATACAAAGACTCTAAACTTGTGATAAATCAGGTCAAAAACAAATATTAATGCAAATTATCATATTTAAATAGGTACAATCATAGAGATTGGGATCTGATTGAATTATTTAAAGCTTACAGCATATTGACCATTCCAAGAAAATAAAACCAAGCTACTAATTCACTAGCTAGCTCAATAGAAAATTTGGCACCCTTATAGGATTGAAAAGTTTAGTTTTCCATTAAATTGGTACCTTATCCTTTAGTACCAAAAAATGTTAGAATTTTTCAAGTGTTAAATGATTATCAGTAGATCATTCAGTTTTTAAAGTATTCGAGATAGTTTAAATCTCAAATAATTCATGATAAGGAAAGAAACCATAGGTTCCATGAATAATTGCATTAAGAGGATGTCATCTATATAAAGGATAATAATCTCCCATTAGGGATGATATCCTTGGAAAGTTCCTTTGATATGGATCCTCAAGTACAATTATAGAGGTATCTTAATGTTAATGAATCTAAATTTAGCTCAAAAAATGTGGGTGATGAGAGTAATGGACACCTCATTAATATTGGCTTAAGGTGTACACCAAAAAAAAGGCATAAGGTTAAGTAATTTATTATTAGGTATAAAAATGTAACTTCATGGACCTATGATGAATTAAGGATAGTCAATCCTAAAGCCTTCACCCATACAATTCTAGACAAGCCTACTCATAAACCATTTAGGTAAAGGCAAAGGCTAGTTAATCCTATCTTCAAATAATTAATCTAGAATTAAGTATAGAAGTTGTTAAGTGATAAGATATTTTTTCCTATCAAGGATTCAACATGGGTGGCTAATTTAGTTTTGATAAGGAAAAAGAGCATCAAAATCAGACTATGTGTTAACTTTAGGAATTTGATTAATTTTTTTGAGAAGGATAATTATCATATGCCCTCCTTAGATGAGGTAATACAAAATATGAGTGGGCTTGAAATGATGTATTTATTAGATACATTTTAATTATATAATCAAGTTATATTAAAATCAAGGGATAAGATGAGAACCACATTCACAAAAAAATGGGAAAATATGCATACAAGTGAATGCCATTTGGACAAATCAATAATGGAGCTAATTTTAAAAGAGTGATGGATCATGCATTCTAGGGATTGATAGGCAAGCATATAATCATATACATGGATGATCTCACTATTTTATTTAAAAATAGAGCTAATCATATCAACCATATTTAGTTTATTTATGAAAGGTGCATGAAGTTTAGTAAATCACTGAACTCCAAAAAGAGTATATTTGATGTTACCAAAGGCAAATTGCTAGGACACATTATCACTGAAGACAAGATCACCACTGACCTAGATAGGATTTAGGGGATTTCAAAAATAAGGTTTCCAAATAGAAAAAAGGAGATAAAGTCCTTCTTTGGGAATATTAATTTTGTAATGAAATTCATATAAGGATTTGGAGAGATTGTTAGACCCATGAACATAATTCTCAAATAGGATGCCAAAGTGGACTAGACACATAAATATAAGAAGTCTTTCCAAGATATAAATAAGGATATTTCATAGGACCCTATGTTGGTAATCTTAAATTTAACTAAATACTTTTTATTATACTCATTTTATTTAGATCATACCATTATTTCCATGCTTAAGAAAAAAGGATAAGAAATTGAACACCCTATCATTTTTAGGAGCACTAATTTGAAATATTTAGAGCTAAGATACTTTATGATTGAAAAGAAAATATTTTCTCTTGTCAATGTAGTTAATAATATTAGGCATTAGATCCTCTATAACAAGACCATAAATATTACACTAGATCCTACTATCACACTTACACTAGGACATAATTAACTAGGAGAGCATAGAGGTATATGGATGGTGAAGTTACAAAAGTTTTATATTTAAACTAAACCTCCAAGGATTATAGGATGACAGACAATTATTTATTTTATGACTAAACTAGATTTGTTCATCACCATCAAAGAGGTCTACCAAGCACATGTTTACCAATAGGATTGGTATTTAGGTATTATTCAAATTTTACTCATTAGAACATGACCCTTAAAGATCAAAAGAGATCCTTAAAGATCAAATTTTTTCATTATATGATTATAAAAGGAATATTATATAGGAAGAACTATGAATGTGTGTGAATTTATGTTAAACTCCAAGCTCATGAAAACATGCCACATGTCAATTTTCTACTAGATTTGGGACCTTTGAAAAATCCCATTGATCTCACAACATTGGATCTATTTTTAAGAATCATTGTAGTTCATTAATCTTTAGATTATTTAAATCCAAATAGATATATTAAAATTTATGTTTGTGCACCTGTCATTGGACATCCATATGAATGTATTTGACATCTACACAACCATAAATATTTGAACCCAAATGGATAATTATTGATCTTAATTTTGACATTTGCATGCTTGTCATTTGACATCTACATGAATGTCTTTGATGTTTGCATCACCATCAATATTTGAACATTTCCATGATAATATTTGTAAGCTTAATGTTGATGTTTTCATGATTTTCACACTTTAAACACCAAACATGACACTTATAATTTCCTCGAGACATCATGCTCATGTGTGTGCCACTTGGTAGCTCTACAAGTCTTTTATGTTATTGACTTGTTGACACTACTTATTCCTATGGGTCATTAGATTTTTGTACTAGGCTCTTTTGATGGTAATACTTGTCACTCTTATAAAGATCCATAAATTATTTAATATTTCAACCATGCCCTCACTTTATTGGATCAATTGTACTAAAATCCTATAATGGTGACACTTGTCACTGTTATGGAGCTATTATAACCTACTAACTTTTCAAATCTATCTCACACCATTGGATGAATTGAGCTCGAGAAAATGTGTCTTAGGATCTATAGTCATAAATTTAAAGACATAATTTATTACTTTGGAAATATATAAAGTATAGTCTAAATTTTTTTTCTATTTAGTAAAATATGATTCAAAAATTATTTAATACTTAATATAAGATTATAATAAAATATCTCCCCACATAAATTATACCTCGTGAACCATAAAAGGACCTAGCATAAATATTTTATCTTAAGGTCTGAGTTGTATTAATAAATATGATTAGGACCTAGGCTAGAATCTTAATATAATAAAGTGCTCTCTAGTAATTTTGACCCTACATAAATTTTGAATCCATTTCAAAAAAACATTAGGCTAAATAAATTAGGCTAATGTTTTTTAACACTATTTTAAACATAGATACAATTTGATCAATAAGATACCAAGGGTTAATCAAAACAGAGAGTTAGTTTAGCATTAAGGTGTAAAACCCTAAGCAATGTTCACATTAATGAGACCTCATTAAACCTACAACATGGAAACATAATAACATTAGATAAATTCAAATGAAGCTTATATGATAATAGACCCATGTAAAATAGATCAACACAAGATATTTGATACTAGTTCCTGATGAAGTTGAATGTTCTCTTTAAATCAAAAATTTGTATAATTTAAAATAAGGGGTCCCCTTATTCAGAAATGGGGTACATTGGGTACAAAATATGGTGGCTCACAAGGGGAATAGTCCTAATTATTCAATAACCTATAACTTTGGTTAGAAATCCTTAAATCCATCATTAAGTGTGTCATATAAAAATACATAAATCAAAAATAAGAGAGAGACTCTTAAGTTGATCCACACAACATACTTGCTTTCCAATTTTTTGGATCTATGTGAGTCAAACATGTAATCCATTTAACCTTTGTTATGATGAATTTTTTAAAGGTTTGTTAAAGTTTTAGGTTTCAATTTGTTTTCTCTTAAATAACATTAAATCAAAGGAAGCTCAAGCATTACTCCACTACTAGCCAGTTGTCCATAGCTCCAACAGAGATACCTTAGGCTCCTTTTCTTCTCTTTCCATTATTTTATTTTAACCATAATGTGTGGTACATTGACCTTATCTCATCATGTGAGCCTTTTGATTTTATTTAGATAGTATTTTTCTCTTTTTAACCCATTATTTATTTTCTTCATTTATTTTTCTTCTATTCTTGAATGAGAAGAGAAGAGCTAGAACCCCAATGAGTTGGTGTGATTATAAAATAAATAATTACCAGAACATCCCTACCAACTATGCCTATACCCAAAATTGTCATTTCCAATAGGTATTTAATGTGATAAGTGCATTTGATCTAATAAAATAATAAAACTTTCTAAATTTATATGAAGTACTCTGAGAGCAACTTCCACATACATAGTAAAAGTATTCAATTTTGATAATATCCAGAATGGTTCATGATTACATACCTTTATATTAGAGACTCAAAACATAGAAATACACCTAATATGTTGCCAAAATTTTAATTATCACCCTTTATACAAGTCATAAGCTTAGTTAGTTTGGATTTTTAGGCTTTTTTATAGTTAGATCAAACACAATTCAGATTTCTAGAAAAGCATTACAAAAACTAATCTAGAAAGCGAGAAATCTAATCTAAAAAAGAAAGAAACTAAAATAAGAAAAGTAGGAAACTACACTAAGAAAATTAGGAAATATAATCTAATAAAGTAGGAGACTAAAATAATAAAATTAGGAAATATAATCTAATCCTACAACTACACTTGTCTACCACTCATCAATCAGTAATGTTTGTAGATGACACAACCCTGAAGTAGTGATTTAGGAACTATCCATTGACTAGATATGTAAGCTCATTGCCTTATAGGTCTTCTAGATGAATGTCATTATTTCCTATGATCTTAAAAAATAGGTATGGTCTAATCCATAATGGGGAAAAATTGTCGTGTTGTCCTTTTTTATCATGGGATTTATCCTAAAGTACCACTAGATCTAAAGTATTGAATGGTTTAACCTTCACTCTCTTATAAAACCACCTATTTACTACATCTTGTTGTTTTTTGAATGTTTTTAAGGCCTCAATAATTGAATCTTCCATTTCTATGATGTCCAACAATCTTGAATATGTTTCATCACATGGATCCATATAACCCTATATGAAATGATAAATGGGTAACTTTAGCATGATTGGAAATACAATCCTACATCTATACACCAATATATAGGGTGAATATTTAAGGGCTTATTTGTATCTTTTTTGATCTATCCAAAGATCATACTTCAACAAGTTATGCCAATCCTTGGGCTTGACCCCTACTAAATTTTTGATTGCATCTATCAAATTCTTGTTCATTGATTTTGTTAGTCTATTTCCCTTAGGGTAATGGTTAGAAGATGACCTAATAATAATTTGGTTGTCATGTACCCACTGAGTAAATTATGTTGATATGAAATCCAATTCATTGTCACAAACTAAATAAATTGGCATGCTAAATCTAGTTGTTATGTGTTCCTCCAAGAAGTGAATCACATTTTGTGCTCTACAATTCTTTGTGACTATGGCTTTAATCCATCTAGTATAGTAGTCAATAGTAGTAAGCATGAATTTATGGCCTACTAAGGAATTTGGGTTGATGATACCAATTAAGTCTAAACCCCATTGGGTAAATATACTTCTTTTAATAACCATTTATAAAGGAATTACTGCATGTACTTCCCTTTTTGATAAAGATTGGCATTCGTGGCATGTATTCACATGTGTGGGAGCATCCTTGAAAATTATTGGCTAATAATATCTCATTCTTAAGATATTATGGACTATGATATTCCCATAAGGAGGATCAATACCTATTTTTTGATGTAAGTTTTCTAAACTTTATTTAGCTTCCTCTACAGACACACACTTGAGATAAATTCCTTCATAGTTTCTTCTATAGAGAACTCCCTTATTAATCATGTAATGGGAAGCTTTGAGCTCAGATTTATTCTTCTCTCTATTTAGATTTGGGAAATAATTTCTTGTAAGTAAATACTATATTATATCAGTATACCATTCCCCTTTAGATACTTTAGCTTCACATATCTCTTCAATAGTGATGCATGGATCAAGTTAAATCATGAGTTTAATGATGCCTTGACCTCAAATGATCTTTATATGCTTGATATCTATATTGAATTCTTATAGTTTGGCCATCCATTTTCCTTGACATCCTCCTAGCTCATTCTGTGATAGGGTAAGCTTTATAGTAGGATCAGGCATGATGATAATGACTTTATTCCTCAAAATGTAATGTCAAAATTTCTTCACTACTTTGACAAGGGCAAAAATCTATTTGTCAATCATAGAGCATTTGAGTTCTGCATCTTTCATATTTGTACTCATGAATGTAATTAGATGCTTAGTTTCATCCTTATTCTACATTATGATATTAACAATTATATGTTCTAAAGTGAATGAATACAAGTAGAAATATTTCATGAAATCTAGGTTGATCAATATTATAGCTTATGATATTACATATTTAATGTCATGGAAGGACTTTTGGGATTTAATCATCTATTATATTTTAGAACCCTACCTGAGCATGGCATTTAGAGGCCTAAAAATTTCTACAAATCCTTAGATGAACTTCCTTATGAAGTTAATATTTTTGAAGAATGATTTAAGCTCCTTATTTTTGTTTAGTGGTGCAATTCTTCAAATTATTTGAATTTTATTTGGATAAATGGTGATCCCATCCTTGGTAATGATGTGTTCCAATAGCTTGCCTTCAATGACTCTAAATATGCTCTTATTTGGGTTTAATGAAACACCAAACCCTCTACATCTATTTAATATGGACTGGAAGTGGCCTATATGATCATCCTAATTATTTAAAAACATTGTAAGATTATCCATGGAAATGATTATGCATTTTATATCAATCCATTGAATTCATGATTCATAGTGCATTGAAAGGTTGTTCCCATATTTATTAGGCTAAATGACATCTTTTTATATGTGTAAGTTCCCCATTTCATGGTAAACAATTACTTCACTCTATATTTGGGTTACACTAGTACCTGATTATAGCAAAAAAATCCATCTAAGAAGCACATCATTTCAGAACCACTTACTATATGTATCACTTCATCTAGATAAGGGAGGGAATAATTTTCCTTTTTAGAAGCCTTATTTAGGTTCCTAAAATCCACACATAGTCTGATCTCACCAATCTTCTTTATTATTGGGACCAAATTGGCCACCTAAGTAGAATGTCTCATTAGAAAGATGATTTTTACATTTAACAACTTCTCCACTTCTCTCTAAATAAGAGGCCATAGAATGTGATTGACTAGTCTCTTCCTCTGTCTAAATGGATTCTGATATATCTTCAAAGGAATCATATGAGTAATGACTTACAGGTCATATAGTTCCAAGTCATCATATGTCCAAGCAATGATGTCTGTGTAGTAGATGATTAAATCCTTCACTTAACATTTATCTTCTAGGGTACAATTGAGACTAATATTAACATGGCATGGGATATGTTCATCTCTTAGATTTTTTTATTTTTAAGTTTGATTCATTAACCTTTGTTTGTCTGAGCTATTAAGCTTAAGGGTCTATGTCAAGGGACCTTTGCAAAGAGACCAAACTAGCTAGGATACAATTTTATTTGAGATAGAGAATGGCTCCTATGTTTGATTCCTCTGAACAAAGGCGATTAATATCCTTATCATCAATGACTTAGGACTCAAATTCCATTGAATTTGTTATAAACTGAATAATTTTCTAGTCATCATGAAAGACTTAGAATTTTTTTACATTATCAAGAATAGAGGGACAAGGCACCAATTAAATGGAGAACATATTTACCTTAGATTATTGGAGGGGATATATATCAGTAGCAATAGTATATATCAAATTGGTATCTTGATTTTATTCTTTGAGGAGGGATACTATGTTGAAAGCTTCAAATCATTCCATCAGGTCTCATGCTCATTACATTTACCTTTTTAAATAAGACAACTTGCATTGGTATTTGTTTTCAAATTAGTTAACTACCAAATCTAAGTCACCAAATACTAATACTTACTTTACATTGTTATTAAGTGCAAATTGTAATCCCAAAATCAAAGCCTCATACTAAGTTTTGTTATTTGTGCATAAAAAATGTAATCTTTATGATTTCAATAAATTTTTACCTTGTGGATAAATTAATTCTATTCCTATACTTGATCTTTGCTTGGATCTAACACCATCAAAGTGTAAAGTCCATAGTTAATTATAATCTTTGGGTTCTAGCATCTGTACATGATTATGAGTAATAAAAGTGTAAACACCAAGGTTGGGAGACTCATAATTTACCTCTTCATTCTTGATATTGTATTTTATGATGGGATATTTCATTCTCAACTTTCTATCAATTATGATTTGATATATAAATCCTCTCCATAGCATCTATATATGATAAAATTATATAGATAGATATTCATTAAGTGTTTTAGACTAATCTCTACTTAGAAATAATCCATAGACTTCAAGTATATCTACCACAATGATATTGATAGTCAGCTAGACTTCTGGTTCAGAAGCTACTTGAATATGCACATCATTCAATTCACTAACTATAGGCACTACTATCTTATCTAATTTTGAATCTATCCTCTTTGAAGGGCTTGGCATTAAACAAAGATTTTGACTTATGGAGTAGGCATGACATTTGTAAAAACTTGATAATCAACTAAATGATGATGAATATTCTTACCAAATGCATTGATAGTTGTCAAGAAGGGTTAAACTTCTAGCTTACTTTTGTGGATAACATTGGTGTTATATGTTTTAAATCTATCAGTAGATGCTTTGGATTTTTTCCATAGGTGTCTTCCCCATAATAGACTTATAGAGTATCTCCTTTTGTTTAATAATCTGAGCTAACTCATGAAGAGTTATATTTACTTTGATCTTCTTCATGTATTCAATAATGTTATATCCTCCCTTGTTATATTCCTCCTTGGTCTAAGGATGATCACTCCCTCTTAAAGGAGGTGGATTATTATAAGCTTTAGGATTAGTTAGAATTGTAGTAGTATTTGGAAGAGTTGATGTTGTGAGTGGATGCTTATTCCTTATATTATATCCCCTTTCTAGAATTGTTGAAAAGAATGAACTTCATCTATTTTGTCCTTCAAATCATTATCATCTTCACCTAGAAAGGGAAACTCATGAGTTTAAAATAATATGGTAGTGATGGAAGAGCCAAGATCTAAATGATGTTTTGGTGTGTTATGCATATGGTCTTATCTAACCACTTTTCTTTAGAAGATTTCAAATGCTGTATAAAATTTAATGTAGTTGAGTTCATTATGTTGAGAAGTATTGTGAATTATACAACAATTAGGAAGAGTTGTTTTTTCCATGTTTATTTCTAGAAAATTATTATGTTGATCCATATTATTCATAGGCCTATTGAATGGTTGGTTATATCTCTGAAATCTAGAGATTTTATTACCAGTTAAGTCATTGGCACTACCCATCCTCTTCATATTTAAGAAGTCATTGCTTAACTTTTGAACCATCTTCTAAATAAAATCTAGTTTTACCTTTCCAGAGTTGATACCTTATAAAATAATAGAAGCCATAACTTATTATTTATTTTATTGGCAATCATTTCCTGATGTATGATTATTCAAGAAGGTAAAATTTGGTTGTGTTGTATGTGTTAATGGAGGTAGTGTGTAGGGCTAGTTTCAATTAAATGCTAAGATGTTCTAATTCATGTGTAGTATCAAATTCAATATGGGGAAGTTGATGTTGAAATTAGGTATGCTAAATGTCTAGGGATTGAACTATTTATCTATGTTTATGGTCTCTTTATATGTTAATACCAAATTATTGACCATGATTTCTCTTCTCAAGAACATGGTAGTAATTGGGTCCAAGGCATTCTTGTACATTTATAATCCTATTTTAGCTTCTAGTTTGTAACTTAGGGTCAACCAATTATACATCCTTTGAAACCTTACATTAAAATCATGGATAGGTTCATTAGGCTCTCTCATCATGCTGGTGAAGTGATGATTTACCAAATCAGGATTGGTAACCTATCTAAATTGTGTAAGAAAAGTAGCTTGATGCTCATCCCAAAAAGTGATGGATTTATCTATTAGATTTAAATACCAATAATAAACAACATACATTAATGTTAAAGATAATAATATACATGATACATCTTCATCAACAATATTCATTAATCTTAAATCAGCTTTAAAATATTTTATGTGTTCCTCTATTGTCCTTGCTCCTAAAGGAAAAAAGGATAGTAGATAATTTTTAAGATTCATAGGTAATTCATGCATGTATCCTAGGATGTAAATTTTAGATCCAAAAAACTAACATGGTTATTGAGCCATGGTTATTTAATTGGTAAAGGGTTCCTTATGGGTAAAGGGTTCCCAGTTAGGGGAGGTGGATTATTGTGAATTGGGGTTGTTGGCATGATTTTAGGTCTCCTATTATTTGATAAGGGTGAGACTATAAAACCAAACTAGGAATTATATTTAGTCACTCTCTTGGGTTCCAATGAAACTCTATGTAAATAACAACTACTATTATCAATGTTTAGGCCCTCCTTCTAGTGCCAGTGAAATTATTGATATAGTTTTTACACACACCAAAGTCAATGAGGTATCCTCTCACATTTTAAGATCTTAGTTGAGGTAAACTCCACTCTAAGGCATGAGTTATATGTATGCAATTGGAACAACCTATTGATGGAATAACTGGTAGGACATGTAGGTTATTGATAAGGTTTTTTAGATGGAGGTGTGATCTCTAAAGGGTAGTGAATTCCTTTTTGTGTTAGATGGGTAGATGGTTGCTACTATAAAGTGGGTAGATCTCAAAAAAAAATAAAAAAGGAGGGGAGGGTAAGGTAGAAAATAAGACTCTGAGATTTCAAAAATCACTTCCTTAGCTGGTTCCTAAAAGGATAAGAGTTTTTAGGACATATGGCTATAGATAGAAGTAGTTATACACACATAATAAGATGTGGCTAAGAAGTATAAGGAGATAATGATGCAAGAAATTCATAGGCCTAAAATAAATGTTTCTCCTTTTAGGGAATATATTACACACTGTTAGGAGATTATGACTTGGGCTAGTGAGGTATATGAGGTAACTATTGCACACACAAAAAAAACTACATCAAAGAAATCACTCATACACATTTACAATTATGAATCAATCAACTTAATTGAATTAATAAATATAATTCATCAATATTTCAATAGATATTTCACATCTAATTAGTACATTAATCAAGATAATCAAGAATTCACACTAAGTATTATTGAAGCATACAACCAAAAAAGTAACATCTAATTACACAAATAATGGAAAGAAAATACTCAAATGCATGAAGTTGACAATCAAAATTACTTCACTCCTTTGTATTCAAAATATTATATCCTCTCTCTAACTAGTGGATTGAAATTATTTAAATAGGTTTAGGGAAGGGATCGCCTCATCCTCCAAGTCTATGAAAAGTCATTACATGTGTTAGTTAGAACATGAATTCTAACTATGGTCAAAACCATATAAGAGTCCACTTAATGTTATCATTTTAAGTTATCCTTTGCAAGAGCTTTGCAACATGTGCATGTGTGTAAAGGAAAATTTTATAATTATCACTTCAACTACATGAAAATACATTCTTTTATAGGTTGTGAGAACAACCTATCTGATACTTTAAGTTAGCTATTTTCAAAATAGAACTCAGATACACATGAAGGATAAGTATCACTTTTATCAATGATTTAGAACCAGTGAAATTGTTTAACTATGATGAATTTAATCATAAATTTGCACTGCATGTTACCCCAAAATTTAAAAAATAAAATATTCCTTCTCAAAATGCTAAAAGAGCTTAGTTACCAAAGGAATATATCTTAACTATGAGACCTAATGACTGTCAATAAATATAGCTTTACATATTCCCTCCATGCAACAATGCCATGACATTTGGTCCATTTGATTTAAAAACATAAGCATTATTGCCTTTCGACACATGTACCTAATTCATGCTTCCTCAAGTTAGATTGATTTTTCACTATTTATCTTCATCTATAATCTCATGAAAACATACCACATGCCAATTTTCTACTAGCTCTAGGACCTTTGAAAAGTATCATTGATCTTTCACCATTGGATCTATTTATATGAATCAACATGGTTCATTGATCTTGAGATTATTTGAATCCAAATGGATATATAAAAATTGAAATCTATGTGATCATCATTTGATGTCTGCATGAATGTATTTTATGTCCACATGACTATTAATCTTTAAACCCCAATGGATAGTTACTGAGCTTAATTTTGATGTTTTTGTAACCCATCATTTGGCATCTATGTGAATGTGTTTGGCATTCATGTGACCATCAATCTTTGAAAATCTCCATGAGACTCTTTTTTGATCTTAGTTTTGATGTATATGCGACCATCATTGGACATCTATGTGATCATCACATTTTAAACAGCAAAATTGAAACCTATCAATTCCTTAGGACTCCATGCTCATGTTTGTGCCACTTGGTAGCTCCTTTGGGCTTCTGTGCTATTGACTTGTTAACCCTAATTCTTCCCATCAATCATTAAATTTTTGTATTGGGTTCCCATGATGGTGACACTTGTCACTCTCATAGAGATCATGAACCTACTAACTTTTCAACTCAATCTCATGCCATTGGATTAATTGAGCCCAAGAAAATGTGTGCCATAGGATCTACAATTATAAATTTAAAGACGTAAGTTAATAGTTGTGAAATATATAAAGCATAGTTTAAGGTTTTATTTTTATTTAATAAAATATGACTAAAAACTTAGTATGTCTTAATCTAAGATTATCATAAATTATTTCCCTACATAAATTAGACCCCGTGAACCATAAAAAAACCTATCATAAATATTTTAGCATAAGGTCTGAGTTGTATTACTAGATATGATTAGGACCTAGGCTAGAATCTTAATATAATAAAGTGATTTCTAGAAATTTTGATCCCATGTAAATTTTTAATCTATTTCAAAAGGAAATTAGGCTTAGGATAATGTTTTCTAACATTATTTTAAACATATATTCAATTTAATCAACTAGATACCAAGGGTTAATCAAAACAAAGAGTCAATGTAGCATTAAGGTGTAAAACCCTAGGAAATATTAACATTAATGAGAGCCCATTAAACCTGTAACATAGAAACATAAGAACATTAGATGAATTCAAATGAAACTTATGTTCTAACAAATCCATGTAAACTATATCAACACAAGATATTCAATACTAGTTCCTGATCAAGTTGAAAGTTCACTTTAAAGCACAAATTTACATAATTTGAAATAAGGGGTCCCTATTTTAATAAATGGGGTGTTTTGGGTATAATAGAAATAATAAAACCAAATTATTTAGTTACACACAAGTTTTTGCTTACAGCTATAGAGTATTGCACTATATAGATTAAAGTAGCAGCCACCAAGAATTCAAGAGTTTAAAATGTGATCAATTTCGTTGAAGAGAATATTAAAACCAGGTTTGGCACACCTATTTCATTGGTTTATAACAATGGTATAGAATTTTAATTAGATGAGTTCATTGAATGGGCCCATGATAATCTGATTACAATCATATCACCCTCTAATCACTACCCATAAAGGAATAGATTGGCTGAGTTAATTAACAAAAACATTATAGATGTTATAAAAAATTCAACCATAGATAAACCCTTTGAATAGCATATCTTGATAATATATTCACTTAAAGTAGACCAAACTCTATATAAATAGGCCCTTAAAGCCTCACCATATTTACTAAATTATGGGAAATAGCTAGTGTTCCCAATCATGCTAAAACTACCAACATATCAATTTATTCAAGAATACATGGATCCCCATGACAAGATAGAGTCCATATTATTGAATATAATTTAAATTTAAGACTCTATGAATGAAAAATTATAAAATGTCATCAAACATTAGGACATGGTTTGATAAAAGAGTGAAATTGAAAGCATTCAAGATTTCTTACCTGGTACTTTTATGTAATGAAATTAATTAAACAATAAAGGAGAATAAAAATAATAGATCATAATATGACTTAAATATAATAGAATATATGAGTAAAAGATAATCCACTTTTAGGGGGCAACCTCCACAAACTTCAATCAAATCAAAATTCATAATATGATGATAAACAACACCCACTACCTCCTATATAGAGTCTACATAGGCCATGGTTACTCCTTAAGTTGGCCTATTAACCCAATAAAAGAATAAATAAATGTGATTATATCATCAAAGAGGGATAATTAAGCCATAATTTGGCTATTCCTATCCCAATACATGTGATAGGTAAGGGGCATTACATGCCCTTCCCCTTAGAACTAATGTTGTACTCAATGTTAAGTAACTCTGGATGATGTTGCAAAAAATCTTCACCCTCCCAAGTTACATCCTCAGTATTGAGGTTCTTCCACTTGATCACATATTTCTTAATCTCTCTAATTCTCAACTTCGTAGTACATGTTTATACGATCTTCTCTGGTTCTAAAATGACTCATCCTTCTTCATCTAGTTCTGGTATCTTTGTCTAGGCTAAAATGTTTTGTCCAATGATCTTCTTCAAGTAGGAAACATGAACTAATAGGTGTATGTGAGATGAATGAGGTAATTACATATTTTAATCCACACTTATAATATTTTTTCATAACCTAATAAGGGATATAATAATTAAGATCATGTTTTTTTTTCCTTTTTTTGTTTTTTTAAGGACATCTACTTGTAAGGTTACAAATATAAAAAGACCTAGTCACCCACATAAAAATGTCACTCAATGCGATGTTGATTTACTTGTTTCTTCATCCTATTTTGTGGCAATGCTAAATATTCTCTCAAACCATCTAAAACCTCTTATTGATGCTGAATGTGTTCCTTTACATCTCAAACCTTGGTTTGAACCCTTAAGGAGGAAGTGATCAAAGGTGAATGGTAAACATATAGTGAAATAAATGGGGACATTTTATAAGAAGTATGGAAAGATGTGTTATACCGCTATTCTACAATTGGTATCCATTTTACCTAATGTTCTTGTTTATCTGATACAAAACAATAGAGATACCCCTCTAAAAAATTTATAACCACTTCTATTTATCCATCAGATTGGGGGTGGTAAGATGAGATATGAGCTAGATGATTACCCAAATAGGAAAATAGTTCATTCCAAATATTACTAGTGAAAAAAAGATCACGATCACTTACAATTATTTTGGGGTTCCATGTAAATTTACAACTACCTCCAAAAAATAGTTGCTATTGTACTTGATGTAAATGGGTGTGAGATGGAAAAAAATGGGTATTTTTTTTAATCTTATCAAAAATTACCATGATAAAATTATTACCTTTATACCTAGGCAACCCTATTATGAAATCCATAGAAACCTCCTCCCACCTTTGACTAGGAATTGCTAAATGTTGTAACATACATGGTGTGTTAACTATCTCACATTTGTTCTATTAGCATATCAATAATTTTGCCATTTTTTTTTTACATCTCCATTGAGTCCTTACCAAAATAATTCTTGCTTGATTCTATGACAAGTTTTCAAGAGACTAGAGTGTCCCCTAATATGTGTGTAACGTTTAAATAATCTTATTCTTTAACTTTGAATCCTTACAAAAGTATAAAATATCCTTATACCATAGGGTATTACATTTGCATTCAAATTTATCAGAGGCTATAAATTCTTGATAGATATTATAAATTAGAACTTATGTATCCTTCTCCTACCTCCACTCTAACCTTGTTACATTTACAAAGTCTACCTACATCATCAACATTGCATAAAGTAATACTTTGATGGATGTATCCCATTTGGATAGTACATCTACTACTACATTATATTTACCCTTATTGTATATGATTTTAAAATAATACCCCAACATTTTTGCTACCCACTTTTGTTTTTCCTTAGATGATAATCTCTAATCAAAAAATTATTTGAGAGTATCATGATCTATTTTCACCTTAAAATGTCTACCCATCAGATAGGGCCTCGATTATTTTAATACATGAAAAATAGCCATCATTTTTTTCTCATAAATATGTTTTTAGGGATTTTTACCTCTAAATTGATGGATCTCAAATGTAAGGGGTATTCTTTATTATAATAGTAATACTGCCAACCCTGATCTGGAAGCATCACATTCAATAATGAATGTCTTTTAGAATTTTGAAGTAGTAAAAATTAGGGTGGTGCACATAACTTATTTAAGTTTCTCAAATGCTTTACTGGCTACATCATTCTAGTGGAAGGCATCCTTATTTATCAATACAATGATTGGAGCTATTGTGTTTCCATAACATTTCATAAATATTAGATATAACCTATTAGGCTTATGAACCCTTGGAGGTTTTTGAGAGCTTTGGACATTGGCCAATCCACCATATATTTGATCTTATAAAGATAAACTTTGACACCCTCATAGGATATAATGTGACCTAATTACTCTACCTCATATACTCTAAAAGCACATTTAGATGGATTATCATAACTTTTATGTTATTATAAAACAATCAACACTTGTTTCACATGTTACAAGTGTTCTTCACTTGTCTTACTATAAATTAATATGTCATCAAAGAAAAACAACACAAAATTCCTTTAAAAGGGCCTAAAAATGGTGTTCATCAAGATCTAAAAAGTAGATGGTGTATTTGTAAGACCAAATGGAATTACCAAAAACTTATAATGGTCATCATAATTTCTAAAAGTGGTTTTATGAAAATATTTATCCCTGATTCTAATTTGATGGTACCCTAAGTGAATATCTAATTTTGTGAAATAAACAACACCATGCAACTCATCAAGTAAATCATCATTTACTAGAAGAGGAAAGTTCTTTTTTATGGTTTATTTGTTGAGTTCCATATAATATAGGCACATCCTCCATGTGTCATCCCTTTTATGCACCATGACCATTGACACCTTTTGTTTCTGAAGGAAACCCACCACCTTAGTGTTTGAGGAGCGTTAATACCTAAAAGTAAATGATAACATATTTTAGGTTTGGAATCTTCAAGTACATCCTCTATCTATTTCTCATCATCATTGGAGGCATAATCCTCTTCATCATCTTCATTTGATCCCTCAATGTATTATAACTTCTTCTCAACACATCTCTATCCTTTGTTTGACTTGATGTTACTATCAAAAAATAATTCTATTCCATGCTTCTCTTCAATTTATTTAGGGGTTAATGTGGTAGATAGAGGAAATTATGGTGTCAATATGATACAATATCTTCAGTGAGTGAATGGATGCTTCTTTTTTACTATGAATTGTTCCTCAACCCTACATTTCATGATAATATAAATAGAAACCTTAATTGGATTAAAAATGTGTACCTCATGTTGAATGTCATCCTTGAGGCCTCCAAAAAATAACTCATTCAATTTCTTATCATAAATTGTATCCACATTTAAAGATAGGTTCTAAAATTTATGAATATAATCATTGACTGAACTAGTCTATCATAATTTTCCTAGTTGGATGAAGTAATTCTCTATCACACTTCCTATAGCATAATTGCAGTTCCTCTATAGAAAATGACCAAGTGACACTGAGAGCCATATTTTTATTTTAAGCACACAACAATTGATACCAAATGAATTATTTAATTAATAGATACAATGATGTCAATGTAACATTTTTTCCTTATGAGATCTAATGTAGGTAAAAAAAATTCCATTTTATTGATCCAATTGAGTGGATCCTATCCATCAAATTTATGCATATCTACCTTTGGTAATAGGTTTAGTTGTGGCAAGGTACTTGGATTTGTATTAGATAAGTTAGGAGATACACCTTAGTGGGATTGTGTAATAGTGATAATTAGCTTATTTGACTAATTATTTTATAAATCCATCATGATATTTTATAAAATATATTATATGGATTTCATATCAAATAATATATCTTGCATCTCACTTTGAATGCTATGTACATTGTATTCAAGTTGGTTCACTTTATGATCTATCTTAGAGAACCCTAGTATAAAGGATCCATTAAATCCCCCTTCTAAATCCATCCCTTCTTTTTGAGTATTTTTACCTGAGGTTTCTATACCATTTCCTTGGCTCCTAGTTTATGCTCTGGCCATAAAAGGGCTTGACAATGTTAACCTTGATCGACACATTTGACCTAACTTTGACCAATTAATTTTTTACTTATCTCAATATCAAATAAAAAAATAAAAATAACATACCTTAGATATATTTTGTAAATATTTCAAAAAATGTAAATAATTCTAAAAAAATCCTTGAATTGCACACTATAGAGCAAATTTATGAAAAACACTAAAATGATGATAGCTTTTTCAAACCAAATCCAATTAAGCAAAAATTGGAATTTAATCTTACTTTTATAATTTATCACCCCACTAATAAAATTATAGATAAATTCATAACCATTTGTGAGATATAGCGAAATTATAAAATCTAGGGTTTTTGACCTGACTATGTCCTAAATAAAAGCTTTGATACTAGTTGTAATAAAATTAATTCCAATATAAAGGATAATAATAATAATACATCACAATATGATTTTGATATAGTATAATATATGAATAAAATACAAGCCACTTTGAGGGGACAGCCTCCACAAGCTTCAATAAGATTAGAATTCACAATATGATGATAAATAACTACCCATTACCTCCTATATATAGTCTGCCTAGGCCACATTTACTCCATAATACAACCTAATAACCTAATTAAATCATAGATAAATGTGATATAACATCAAAGATCATTAAATAATCTACAAGTTAGCTATTCTTATCCTCATACATGTGATAGGTTAGGGTCATAACATGCAATGGGACAAAGCCCATGAGAAAAAAAGGAATACATAACCATTTTACCCCTCTATGAATAGGAACTTATTAGATCTCTAAGATATTGGGTAATAATGTATTTCATTTAAAATATCTCCAAGGTAATGATTTGGCATATCCAGTCAATGGATACTTTTTGAATTAATACTACATGGATGTTCCATCTAAAGAGGTCTCTAAGTAACAAGGGATGTTATAATAGAGGTAAGATTAGATTAGATTTAATTTATTATTTAGCTTCCTTCTTTCAGTCATTTACTTCCATTAGATTAGTTATGCTTTACATATTAGTCATTTTTTATTTTGATAGTTTACTTTACATAGTCTACTGTGTTTTTTTAGTTAGATTTCATACTTCATAAGATAATTTTTTCTTTATTTCATGGGAATATAGTTGATCAATCCTAGTGTAATCAAAATATAGTTTTTGTGTTTTGAATCTAACCCAAATCAGTGGGCGTTGTATCTTGTAGTTCATAGTTCTTAATCTATAATGAGAGAGTTATCCATGACTATGTCCTAAAGATAATGATTCCATCTGGTATGTAAAAGTTTCTCCAATAGTTCTGTATGAGTTTATAAAGTTATCCTTTTTTCCATGAGTCAAATGTATATAAAATTCTAATTCTTGTTTGAGGTAATAACCATTAACATTGGTAAAATTTGGTAGGGACATTTTGATTAAACAAATTTTAATAAAACTAACTCATGATGGTCACCTTCTTTCCTCTTTCATTCAAAAATAAAAAATAAATATAAGTCATAATATAAAAGTCCAAAATAAAATCAAAGGGGATTAAAACACTACACAATGAAATAATATTGATGTATCATGCATCATGTAAAATATGAAGGAAGTAAAAAAAGGTGATCAAAGGTATCTCTATTAGGGATATGGATTTATGGCTAGTAGAAGAGTAATGCCTGACCTCCCCAATATCTATACACCTAATACCCAATAATAATGAAACCTACATCTCACCCTATGTCTTTGCCTAAAACCCTTTGACAAGGAATAAAGAATATCACTTTCCCATATGCAAATCCAAGATATAAGTGAAGCTAGTATATTGCATGGAATTATTAAGAGTCTCTTTTTCTTTTCAGATTTAATCATTTATTTTAATAAGGTTCATGGTTGATATTAGTATTATAAAACCATGGATTTAGGGTTCCTAAAGTCTCAAAAGTATACACCCATGTGAGTCACCATTTGTTACATTCAACACACCCCACCTTAAATTTTTTCTTTGAAAAATGGGGACCTCCCTTTATTTTAGAGGACTTATATATTATTTGGGTGTGTAGGTGTTTGGGTTGGTTCTTATTATATATATAAACTTTATATTATTGGCATTTAATAACATTTTGGTACACCTATTTTCCATTTGAAAGGAATTATTGAAACTAATTTATTAATGGAAATTTGGGAAGAATTGCTATGTATGATAGGTATTTAGATTGACTTATTTAGATTATTTTATTTGGAATGGTGTATTTAGTTTATTTTATTTGTAATTCTTTTATTTGAAATGTTTTTTTTTATACTTTTTGTTTTCAAAAAATACTTGGTTAAGAATTTTATTTTAAATTTTAGTCCTATTAGAAACTTAGTCTTTAAAAACCTAGTATTTGGCAACTTAGTCTTCGAAAAATTTTCTTTTAATAATTTATCTTTGTCACTTCTTAGCCAAAAAATTTAGTCTTAGACAACTTATTATTTATCAAATTTTCTTTGTATGATTTATCTTCGATACTTCTTAGTTGGAAACTTTACTTTAGAATTTTTTGTCTTTAGATACTTTCTCTTCATCATATTTCATTTGAAAGGTTTTTGTTCAGATCCTTTCTCCATGTAAACTTATTAAATGAAAATTTATCTAAATAGTATTTATTCTTTGGGAACTATTAGTTTGATGGTGTTTAGATAAAAATTTTCTAATAAATCTCTTTGTAGAACATTTTGATCTTTGGGATCTTTCCTATGGAATACTGGGCTCATTGTATCATACAATTAGGATTGAAGGCAAAGCTTAACACCCACAACTAAACATACAGTGAAAAGTGTCAAAATGAAAAAGTAACGCCATGTCACCCTAAATGAGAAAGCATCTTACATGGCATGCCCATTGGGACTAGGTGGTCAAGCTCAAATTGAATGAGGGTGATGAGCTCCTAGATGTTGGAAATTAATGGTGAAATAACTAGAATTAGTGTATAAATATATAACATTAAGACCCAAAGAGAGTTCACGTCATTTGATCTTCAATATCTCAAGTAGACATAGTCTTTTTAAATCTTAAAATCCCTAGTTATATTTAAAATGACTTGCAATTCCCTAGTTTAATTTTTAGACCACTATTTTTGAAGCATGAATCATTACAACATCAATAAATAGAAATGGCATATTCATCTAGAGAATATAAAGAATCCTCAGCACCATCTAGGTTTTCCATCAAGGACTCCATTGAATACTTAGACATGTTTTTGGATGAAACTATGTTTTATGGCGTCCATGCTAATTAATTGGCTATATGGGAGTTCATAGAGAATGGTGATTCATTTGAATTAGGAGAAGACATATTAGGAAAGGTGAAACAACTTAAAAATGACATGTCACCATTCAAATGATAGGCACTTCACTACATAGCCACCAAAATAGAATTCAAGCCATGTATCAACTTGTTATGAGGCCTATTCTTGAAAGGTATAATTTTAGATGGTGGTTATTTACACTATGTCAAAAACAACACAATTTTTTCATACATTGCTAGAGATGCATTCATGAGGTATTTAAGTCTCCTTATTCAAGACATTTCATTCAATTTACACACTATAATTACTTGGAAGAAAATACAATGTAGAGTGAGCATTAATTAATTATCCCCTCCTAGTTAAGACTTTCACTATAAAGTAACATACGAATAATATTGTCCATATCACCCAATTTAGAATGGGAATTTATATAGGCATGACATTGTTGAAGTGACTCTTTGTCCACTTGAGCATCCAATTCTTGCATCTAGAATGGGTACCCCTACTGGACCTACTCATTAATTTAGATCACAAATATGCATTAGGAAATGTCATCGGTGCCCACTTACATGAACAAAATTTTCACAAGGAAAAGAGGCCCCAAGGGTGAAATTATATATGATGTCATATCTTTTGGATGTAGTCATGGGAACTATTTACAGGTGGTTTTATGGAGTTCGAACCTTGATTTTATCAAGAATAGAATATGTGAATTCTATTATTTAATTCACATATATGCATATGTAATGAACATTACCAAAATTGTATAGGACATCTATCCTCAGGTTTGGGTGTCCATTCATGGCCACCCTCTAGCTAGGATTTCAAGCAACATTGCCAAAACACCCACAAGTTTGGTGACTATTAGCTCTACCCTAATTATAAATTCATTATGGTCATTGGGTATAGGGTAGATCCTATTCAACTCCCTAATTTTATAACTTCCAAAATTTCAAAATAAGAGATTACATTCCAAATATGGAATGGTATAGATGAATATTTGACAAAGAACAAGAAAGGCACTTTCCATATATCCTATATCACTATTGGGAGGATGTAGTATACATTCAAAAGACATTTCAAGGAAGCTAGGAATGTAATAAGGGATTATGAATTAGATAATCTATCCAATAGGGATTGGAATCCCGATGGGAGAGTACAATAAAATATTCATAGATTTGACATCCCATACAAACATGAGTTATTTGATCATGACTTCCTATTTCTTAATACCAAAGATGATAAGGAAGTACATCAAAGGGTTTTGACTATGGGATTAAGTAAAGAATTATTGAGAGTGATATAAGTTAACCCCTTCCTTAATCATAGTCAATCTAAATTTAGGATCCCACCACTAGGGGGATGAGTATCCTTTAAATTTTGGAGTGGTATGGCTTACCAATAACCTATAAAACAAGGTCAGGACCCCCAAAATCAACCTATTATGATGATAGATCAATAAGAACAAGATCAAATGGTAGGGGAAACATCATCTTCTAGAGAACATGAATAAGAGTAAGATATAGAAGAGATAATAACTACTACACAATAAGAAGAATAATTGACACCTTGAGTTCAAGCATCTACTATTGAACTAAGGAGAGTAAAATAAGAATTATCAGAGGAAATAATACAAGAAAAGGATAACAAAAGTAGGGAAGAGGTAGAGATCATTTTCTTGGACTCTTCTGATGAGGAAGAGATGGCACCTACTATGGAAGCATTAATATCCCTAACATCTAGTATGACTCTTCCCCCTCTTACCCAACATATGAGTGTTTCAAAATCTAATAAAACAAAATTGTAATAAGAAATGAAACTAAGGGGGGAGAGACCTTAGACCCCATCCATATATGTGAATTATGGAGATGAAAAACCTTTAGTTTAAGGTGACCAACGTGAAGAGGTGGATGACGAACATCTATATCAAGCCAAGTTATTGAGCTTACAAGGACTAAAAGTAATGCCACCCCTTAGTGGTAAGTAATATGGTTAGGGTATTCCCTTCCCTTATCCCCTAGGCCTTTCTTCTCTAATATCCTTACTAGTTGATTATACTATACCTTTTCCAATTATTTTTACTTTCAATTTTATACAATCACTCTCTATTGGTCTTATTTTCATTTATGCAACCACTACTCTCATAATTTACACTTTTACTTCTTCAACCATTTCCCCTATAGTATCTATCCATTCAACCATTATTCTTTCCCTCCTAGCCACCTATTATCCCACTCTTATAGTATCCACCTCTATTACCTTATCCACAAACCAACCCATCATTCAAATGGATACCTCTTCTACCCAACTAGATTCACCACTTCCACCTTCAAGACTGGTTCATACCATAAAATTAGTAACAACTAAAAGGGCCCTTAAAAGGAAACTTGTCTATGTTGTGCATCCCATGTCATAATTTAGGAACATATACTAGTTCAAGATTATTTGGACCTCAATGTACAATCCTTTCACTAATCATAAACCTAATACAAAGGATCATACAAAAATATAATCCCAACCATTAGATCCATCAAAGCTCACTCTTCTAGAATAGGCCAATGTGTTAGGATCCTTAGCTTCTAAGAGGCCCAATTTAAAGATCACTGAGCTTCCCACTTTAAGATAAATTTTTGACAAAGCCACAACCTTAGTGTAAAGGGTCAGGAAAATAAATATTGCGGAAAAAAATAGAAGAGGGGTGATTTTTGAGGAAAGATAAAAAATTTAATTTCTTTCAAAAAGGCAGGATAGGTAGAAAGGTCGGTCCCCATACAGTGAGGACCTCAAGTCCTACATGGAGAACCATACCAAAGCATTATTGGCCATCCATGAGGGAACACAGATGACCAAAAAAGAAATATAAGAATATTTGAAAACTCTTAGAGAGAAGTAATAGGTGATACTCCCTCCAGTATAGAGTAGGATGTATATAATGTGGTACCAAGGTTATATGAAATTTTGGAAATAATTCATTATTTGAGAATCCAGTTATATTTTCATGTAAATTCAATAATTTTTATTAATCTTCTCAGATAAGATGAAAATAAATTGAATTTATTGGTATTATACATTCTTAATAAGGTATTCAACTAATTATATATGATGACCCATTTAGGGGAAGATAATACAAGTAATTTAGCTATCATCAGAACTTAGGAGGCCCAATATTGGGTGTCTACTTTCAAATCTTTAGTGAATAAGCTTACATAATAGGAAAAGCAAACAACACAAATTTTGGATGAAATTAAATTAATAGGAGATTGAGATAACATGGGGAAGTTAGTAACTTGTACCATTTTTTATTAAATGATTTAACAAGTTTTAGATAGATTCAAATAGAGTTTATAAGTACTAATTTTGGAGGACATATAATTAAAATTAAGCACAACAAGGGAGAAGGAAAAAAAATTAAAGGTATTTTGGTTTGGCTGCTAATCCACCAAGATAAAGCATACCTAGATAATAGAATGGATAGGTAGGGTAATCAAACCTCATCTCCTTGATATGAACTTAATTTTCATGAACATGGTAAATAATATAAATATTATCAAGATTTGGATGCAAATAAGAAAGCAACATCATCACACCTACCAATTCTGCTCCCCAGACCCCACCTACAGTGCCATTTACAACACTATTATCAACTTCAGTCCATCATGCCTTTAAAACTACATCAACATCACCTCATATTTCATCTCTAATTTTAACTCCAGTCAAAGTAATGAGTGCATACCTAACCACAACTCTACTCACCTTGACCGCAATAACAAACTCAAATTTGGCTACTAACACATATCTAATTATAACTACATTTCTAAAACAACTAAAAAAGTGTTAATCAGAAGTTGATTTAGCCTAATTCAAATGTTATTTTTTGTACTATTTTGAATGTAATGATTACAAATGAATAGTTAAGTTTTGTTACATCCATGTTGTAATTAAACAAATTATTTTCTTAGCATGCAAATGTTCCATGTCTGAGGATTATCTATAAGT